>CM068979.1:15578724-16178724 GCA_035357415.1 Ophraella communa | reverse complement strand
ACTTGAGTATAGATGAGAGTTTGGTTTTATATAAAGGTCGTCTTAGCTGGATTCAATATATACCAACAAAACGATCAAGGTTCGCTATCACATTTTACATGTTGTGTTAATCAGAGAGTGGTTCTATTTGCAAAAATATACTTTATACGGGAAAAGATACAAAACTAAATTCACAATATAAAAAAAATGGCTGTTGTAATGACCTTACTAGAAGATTTTTTAGATAAAGGTTACTGTGTGACAATGGATAACTTTTATAATTCCCCAGCACTTGCCGATATATTGATAAAATACAAAACAGAAACAGAAAAGACTTACCCAAAACGAATTCGAGCTGAACTAGCGGAATAAACACCAAGCTAGCAGACGTAAACCGCTATATAAACAAGGGGAAGGAGCGGACCTTCTGCACATTTCCATGAAGCAGGTAACTGCATTATTAGATTTAAGTTAATTTAAGGAAACCCGGATCAGACAAGTGAAACTTCTCCACCAACTAAAACCACGTAAAATACCTATCGACAGGAGTGGACCTGTAGAAACTAAACCGCAATATAAACTTTGAAAGAGAGCGGACTCTTTCTATGGATAATGGAGAACAAGGAATAGAATATGTCTCCATCGAGTTTGGAGATAGCGATTGCCAAGGAAGTAGTATCGAGCTATACTCCTCTCCAGGTCGCCGAGGCTTGGATCGACAAGCCCTTACGTGAAGTTGGGTCGAACGTAATTCCCTTGGACAGATGCGAAGTAGGATTGGATACCGCAGCCTTCGCAGGCTGCAAATCTCAAAAATATACTTCGTAGGATACATTCTCGCGATGTTACTTAGCCTCTGTCTACTGTGGGGACACGCCAGGCGTCGGCGTCACGAAGAGGAGGAGACAGCAAGTGCAAGAAGAGGACATTTACAAACTAGACACACCAACGGAAAAAGTGGTGGCGGAATGGACGGAAACCGAGCGCAGGATGTACAAGAGAGAGATGAAACTGGACTTCAGAGGGATAGGCCTATTGACCCAGGCTCAGATGAAAGCGACTCTGAATGTCCGTCTCGTACAGGAGAGATGTGCCCCTAATAGAAAAAAAAGATCAGTTTATGATGGCTTAGACGGCAAACAGAATAAGGACACCAACACATCAGAGGAGATATCAAACGAGACCACATCAGATGAACAGGGACCATCCAAAAGCACGAGAAGCAAAGCAAATCCCACATCTTCAAAATCCAACAAAAACGACACAAATAATGACAATAGGCGTGTCACCTTCTATTCTGACACCTTGCCCTTCAAAATGATTAGAGTCACAACCTGGATGACAGAAGAAGAGGTGAAGATGGCACTCCCAAAACTATTGATACTTTAAAAATTAAATAGAGTCTAGATTACAAAAGAAATATATTTTCAGTAAAATTTAATTGTCTACTTTTCATTTCTTTTTACCCATGAATTTGTATTTTGTTTATATTTTCATAAATAAATAACTTTTTTTTCTCCGCCACTGGTACTGTTAACTACTCTTCTTTTATTTTTTGTTTCTTTAATTAATATATTTACTAATATACAATAATTATTGCAAAAGTTTAGATATCTGATTAGGACAAATTTTATTGACTATCTACCCCGTCCCCAATCTACGCCACTGAAGATTTTTGAATATTTTTATATAATTTTGATGTCTTCATATCAGTACCGTAAAAAATTACATATAAAAATATTAAAATTCCTGAAATGTAATATCATTTCTGAAGCATTTTTTCAGCAAGATCCGTATCGTCAAGAAGGTTAATAAAAAAGATCAACTCCACAGAGCCAGACATACATTTCTTGGTGTAGTGTGTAGTGGTCTAGTATAAAAATGGGAGGATATTATAGTACTACCAAGTACTATATCCGACCAATTTTTATTGGTAGAAGATGGGTCCACAAACAAAATAATAATATTAACTTCTATGGATGCCAGAGATACATTATCTGAATGCGAACATTTTTTTAAAGATGGGACTTTTAAAAGCTGCTGCCCACAATTTTATCAACTTTACACCATACATGGTGATATTGGAAGCACAAAGACAAAAACCAACATAGTGCCCCTAGTATATGCTTTACTACAGGATAAAAAAGAAGATACATACATACGTCTATTCTCCTTAATCCAAAATTATTTGCCCAGATAGAACTCAGCAAGTTTTAAAATTGATTATGAAAGTGCCACAATAATAGCTTTATGAAAGTGTCACAATAAAAGCTCTACGAATGGAAAGCTATTAGAATGGACTTAAGGATGTGTGCCGCTTTATCCCATATTCCACATGGAAAAATTGACGACGGATGGTAATTTATAATGAAAAATGACCAAAATAATTCACTTGTACAAACATTTAATGATTATTTCGTTGACCAGTGACTGCAGTAGTTATTGTGGTAATTATTATAGTATAGACATATACATAATATGTAAGTATACAGTATGATGCAAATGTTTGGAATAAATTAATTATTTCAGAAACAGACGAATTAAAAAGAAAATTTAAAAACACGTTAATTTTAATTTTCGAATGGCCGTCAACCGCTATAGATGTGTTGGACATTACGTCATTAGTGATGGCGTAATGACGTCATTGACGATTTTTTTAAATACAAACCGGGGTCTCGTGACAGCTCATTTGAAAGGTCTCCTTATCGCCTTTGCAACAATGTAATCATTTAAATATTTATTTCTACAGGGTTAACCAAAATTATGAACTTTGTTAAGTAACATGGAACTACAATAAATATTCATTCACTAAACTAAAGTACCGCCACTGGGAATAAAACAAAATAGTGTTTATTGTTGGTTCCGAACAAAAAATACATTGATAAAAACAATGCTACATTATAATTTGACAATAATTATTGTAGTATGTACTCGGAATTATTTTTACAAAAATATTTAAATCAATATTGTCATTGTCTCATCTTTATTCGTCAATGATCTGTGAAACCTAACTGCTGCTAGTTATCTGGAATTTCTTCAAAATTATCTGTTACCACAGATAAATCAGCTATTTCCAAATAGAAATGATTCATGGCACCACCCACACTATGGCGTTGAGGTACAAAATTACCTTAATAACGTTTTCCCAGGAAGGTGGATAGGTAGAAGGGGGCCTATCGAATGACCACCAAGGTCTCCAGATTTGACTCCATTAGACTTTTTTTTTGTGGGGATATTGAAAGAGCAGAGTATATCAAAATCAACCGAATAAAGTTGAAGAGGTGAAGGAGCGAATCCGAACGGAAATTGCACACATAACACCAGAAGTCCTCGAAAACGTTTGGAAATAATTTACTGCTCGCCTTTCTCATTGTTGTATCATTGCAATTTGAACATTTGTTGTAATTTATTTATATTTAAGTAAACATTTATTCTAAGTTAATTGTATTAATATGCTTAAAATGATACAAATTAATTTTCAGGTTTGTGCGCACACGAGCGACAGTTTTGAAGCTTCTAGCGGCATCCCCTGACGACATTCGCCCGGAATGAAACGTGTTCTATTTTTCGGCGACAAAAGAGACGCCAAGCGATCGTTGCAAGCTATTCATTAAACCGGTTTCTACAGGAATGAACATACGGGCTACTATTTTGTCGCTAGTCTTTGGCCTGGCATTTCGGTAAAGTATTTCGTACGGTGCACACGATATGCACAATGCGTGAAATGAATAACACCGAGAGATTAATTTTGGAAATCGAGGTTCGGCCTGGATTTTACTACACGGCATTACCAGAATACAGCGATCGTAATTTGAAAACCAACACGAACACGTTTTGGAAAGACTTAGAATCCAAAGAAAAGTACGAAAAAGGTAAAACATAGTGTTTTAATAATTATTCTAGAGTTAATTAACAAATTATCAAATTTTTGTACATTGTAGTTAAAATAATTTAGGTTTCATAAGTTTCAAGTAAAACCTTATACATAAGGTATTTTATATTTTGTCATATTGCCACGGTATTTCATCTCTTGGGGAGATGAAATAATCTGCAAAATAGTCCCTGTTAGATATTCCATCGCCATCAGCTCTGGTTCCTATATGAGCAATATTATCAGAGAGCAATCATACAAGGTATCTTCATAATGCGTTCCATCTCTTTTCCGAACAAAGTTGTGTAGAACACAGCAAGTTTGTGTTATTAATTGTGCAAATTCCCCATCTACATCCATAGCATTATGAAGAATTCTCCATTTACTGGCTAATACACCAAAGGCACGTTCTACCATTCTTCTTGCCCTTGTTAATCTGTAATTAAAAATTCTTTGTTTTTTACCAAGATTTCTGTTGGGTTATGGTCTCATAACGTCTCAAATGCTTCATTCATATTAATACCTAACATCCTATAATTAATTTCACCTTAGAAGTTGAAGAAAATAATTCAATTCATTTTCTAGATTTGAGAATTGAAAAAATTAATAATTCATTAATATATTCAATATACAGAAAACCAACCATCCTATATCACATAAATTAGCAGCTTATAATGCTATGATACATAGAGCATTTTCAATTCCAATGAACAAAAATAATTTTAATAAAGAAATTAAGATTATAAAACAAATAGCTATATCTAATGGCTATCCAATACATTTGATAAATGAATTAATTAATAAGAAAGAAAAAAAAAATGTTACTACAATATTCCCTCAACAACGTAAAGAAATTAAAAGTTATAAAAGTACTACATATTGTGGAAATATTTCTAATAAAATTTCAAAAATATCTTCGGCCACATCTGCATTAATTTCATTTAAATCAAACAATAATGTTGGTACAAAATTGTTAAATGTAAAAAAAGGTACCTAAATTAAAAAAAGTCTGGTGTTTACAAAATTAATTGTCCAAAATGTAATGCTGTATATGTAGGTCAAACACAAAGACATTTTGAAATAAGATTCAACGAACATTTAAGAGCATATAGATTACAACAACCAGATAAGTCAAACTACGGAAAACACGTTCTTGAACATCCACACTCACTCATACACAGCAATGACATTCAAATATTACATATTTGTGATAAAAAACAAAATTTAGATTTCCTCAAAGAACTTGAAATAAAAAGACATCTAGCAGATCAACAATATAAAGTACTTAATGAACAAACAAATCTTAGAAGTTCACTACTATTAAACTGTTTACTTTGATTGAGTCTTTATTTTATACATGGATAAGACGTAATTATAACACAAATATTAAGTTATTGTAAAGATCAGCATGATATAGTTTTTTCCTGGTTTTTCTATATCATTGCACAGTTATACTGATCTTAGAGGGAAATACATCCAGGATAATCCCTTAGGGCTAATAACATCTAGGCTTTAATATCGTTATGTCTTATTACTTCCATACTTGGTCTAGCCTTAATACTACCTAATCAACATCAGGTACCTAGCTACACACAAACAAAATGTAACTTCAATATGTCAATCTGACGATGCTATTTCTATAGCGAAACGGCCGTCACTGCATTTCATATTTTGCGAATAAATAGTGAAAGTTTAATTCAACCTTTTAGTTAAAAAATGAAAAGTAGAAAATTGTTTCTACCTGCACCCAAGGTAAAGAAACTTAATAGTTTCTATACCAAGCTTGACCATTTTCCATGAAAAAACAACTACTTTCTTTACCTTGGGTGCAGGTAGAAACATTTTTCTACTTTTCATTTTTACCATTGACTGCATCTTGTATCTGAAATTATTTTCAGTATTTGTTTATCAACCTATTAGTTGTTTACCGTTCTTAATAAGATGGACTTTCAAGTAGTAAGGGTTAGTACAATAAATTTACAATATTATATTACTAGTTCTACGTATGGTTTGTTTGTAAATGTGTAATTATAAATAAAGTATATTAAATTCTTACTTACCTGAGTGTTACTGCTAATCTTTCTTCGGGATTAATAGGTTTTTTCATATTCTTTGTTTCAAACTTAATCGCTGGACCAATTGATGCAAGTAGCTCATCAAACGACGCCACAGACATACGAAAATAATTAAAAAATTTGTCAGGGTGGGTCCTCAAATCTGGATATAACTTATGAAATTGCCCTTTTAGTAAACGTCGGCTTACTGTAGGATGTACCCAATACCGTCTTCGTTTTTGTAATAACCGCCTTCGGCGTCGCACTAATAAAACAGCAATACATGCTAATCAAATAGGTAGGTTTAGTATTATTATAATTAATTATGTATCCATTACCAAGTTGTGTTTAAATGTAGGTCCCTAAACTAACTAATATTTAAGATTTTCGAAAATAAATAGTATAAATCAGATATTTTATTAAAATGTTTAAAGAATATGGTAAAATTTATTCACTTACGGCCTCTTAACATAATCTGTTCTGCCGCGGAACTGAGTCCTCTGTACTCATAAAATACTGTGCATAAGTATTTCTGTACTGATATGCCTTCTTTGTACCTCGAGGTACCTCAAAGTTTTCGTTTTCTTCTGTACTGTCGTAAATCCCTGTTACACCTAGTAAATCTTCAAACTGCACGACATATCTGTCGCGCACAAAATTATGTAAAGCGCAGCATGTCTTTACAACAGAAATAGCAACGTCTACATCTGTGTTCAAAGGCCTATGAAAGACTCTCCATTTGTTCGACAATATACCTAAAGAGCATTCAATATATCTCCTTGCCCTGGAAACCCAGTAGTTATATATCTTCTGTGTAAGGATAAGGTTTTTTCCGCCATATGGTTTCATTAAATTGGTTGAAATTCCAAATGCGTCATTCAGTGAAAGAGCTTCTCGATGCCAATTACCTGGAAAACCAATAAACTTAATTTAAAAAAACACGTTTTTTAGTAAAGTATTATTTAAATATATAATTAATAATCATATTAACAATTACCTAATTTAATATGATTTGTAATATATTGCATAATAGGTGTAATCCCCGAATTGTTTATATTAGTTATATTTTGCACATCAAAATTTAGTAGCTATTCTTTTTCAGGGAAAGAATTACAAACTAGATGGAAAAGTATTAGAGACCGTCACACCCGATACATTCGGGAAACCAAGACTACTAAATCCGGTTCAGCAGCAAAACCAAAGAAAAATTACGTATATGCTAAACATTTACATTTCTTACAACCTACAGTTGCTCATAACGCGACACACGATTCACAAATAGGTGAAGAAGTAGACAGTAACCAAAACCCAGATAAAAATGAAGAAACGGTACATGATGAGCAAGAAACACCAAGTACAAGCAGGATATATAGAAAAAAAGGCAGCTGACTGAATGAGGGAGACAAATTGCTCTTTAAAACTGTTGATCTGCTAGATGTTTAAAGTAGTCAATGAACAAATAAATCTTGGAAGTTCTCCACTATTAAACTGTATACTTTGATTGAGTCTTCATTTTATACAAAGATAAGAGATTATTGTAAGATAAATATATTAAGTTATTGTAAAGATCAGCATTATATAGTTTTTTCCTGGTTTTTCTATATCATTGCACAGTTATACTGATCTTAGAGGGAAATACATCCAGGATAATCCCTTAGGGCTAATAACATCTAGGCTTTAATATTGTTATGTCTTATTACTTCTTTACTTGGTCTAGCCTTAACTACTTATCAACATCAAACAAATAAACAAAATATAACTTTAATATGTCAATCTGACGATGCTAGTTATTAGCGAAACAGCTGTAATTGCATTTTAAAACGTATTTTTCGAATAAATAGTTTAGTTCAACCGTTCAGTTGGTTTCTAGAATGATGTAGCTATGTACCGGGTGATACTCATTACCCCAGTGATTTAAACTTCCCTAAGTTGACGGGTATAAGGTAGTGATATAAAAAAAGTACCTACCCAATACAAAGTAACGGGTATTGGTTTAATACCCAAAGTACCCATTCCTTGTTGCTCGAAATGTTATCCAACATGTCCATCATTTGCTCACAAAAAAAAGTTCTCCTATCAAAATCGTCTTCCATGAGCTCCTTAGTAGGTATCATCTTATACGGATGCAATTTATTTTCTTTTAATATGTTTGCTATCGATGTATGGCTAGCATTGAATGTAGGGGATGCCTGTCTACTCGATGTATGTGGGTTTTCCTGAAACTCAAGCAACACATCTAATTTGAGTTCATCACTCAGTGCATTGGCAGCTGCTTTTTTTATCTGCCTTACATGACCAAACTCGCGAAACTGCTTTTCTATTTTACTTATTGTTCCTTGGGATATAGGCGGTAAATTAGGAAATGTCTCATGAAATAGGCGAGTTACTTCCTGTTGTGTTCGGATGTTATCTCCGTAACCAATTATTTGTAAAACTGTTATTTTATGCATTTCCGTTAATATAACCATTTTTCAGAATTGAATTGAACAAACTTTATACTTAAATTACAACAATGACAACTTAAATAAAACAATTTACTACTGCTTATTAAAATAGCGTTGCCACGGAAATTCTTTAAAGTTTTTTAATGGTTACCATATAAAAACCACATTGCTATGGTTTTTGTTCACTTTCTCATTATCAAGACCTAAACGGGAAATAAGTTTTAAGTATATTGTAATAAGTTTCGAGTATATTTTAGCGAATTTCGGTAGCAACATGATTTTAATTTTTTTCATGTTAATTTTTGCATCAAATTTAAAAACAATAACATTTTAAAATAGAGAATAAAGAGACCTTTCAAATGATATATCACAAGCCTATACTTCCCATTTAAAAAATTGGGAGTTGTACCTGTCATTCTATGGGGGTTAAAAGTAGGGGTTGCATTTTCACATTAAAGAATGTCAAGTTATAATTTAAATTTGACGTGTTTCGGGATTTTTTATAAATATGTACAGTAACCGAAATAATGAATTTATTCCATTTGGCTTTTACACACTGTATATTAAAAGCCTACAAATACAGCTACAAATAGGCCGAAGCTAGTAGCTGTCAATTAATTAATAAAAATTTTGTGGCATTGATTTTGGATTTTTGTCACAATTGTGCTATGGATGATTTACTTCTTTTAAAATCTATTCTGAATATTTCTTTATTTTTAAATTTCTCTATCAAATTTGTTACACATTTTAATGTTCTTTCATAATTAATATTTTTTTTTTTTAAATGTTATTTAATTGCACAGCTATTTAATTGCAATCCTACTTCAACATTTTTTAATTCATTTAAAAATACAAAAATATTAGTATACGGAGAATAAAATCTTTTGTTAAAATGGATTCACAGGCGTTGGTAGTCCGTTGTCGATTTGGGCTACATGAAGCCCATATCTCTGGAGGAAATATTGCATATTCAGAAATGTAATTCTCCGTTAAATAATCGCAGAAGGACGTTATACGGGTATCGTTGGGGGGCTTCAGCAATCAATATAAGAGGCCGAAAGACCAGCTTAACCATTTCTCCAACTCACTGTCCTTGTCGGAATACTATTGAATCAAATATTCTGTATTTTTCTCAGCCAAGCTTGGCTGATGTGGAATCTGCAGCCAGTTATCTTTAGCTGGGGCCAAACGTTATGCTTGCTTTGTGAATAGCTTTTTCGAAATCACACACAATTTCACTGGGATTTAGATTTAGATTCTTGCTATCACAAGCAGATATTACAGTTCTGAACACTTGCTCATAAGTTTCTGTCGTTTTATTTTTTATAAGTGCAAAAACTAATGGCATATACAGTCCATTACGAACCGCGTGAATCGTGAATAACTGCGTGAAGAAGTTTGTGTAGTAGTTCAACGTTCCATCACAGAAAAACTTCACAACTGATTATTACTATTCCTAACTCCTTATTAAACGAAAGAAGGAAGTCTTCATTTATTGAAGTTTTAATTTCAATTGTAGCCAAAAACATTTTTGGGGAGTGGTGAAAGTAATTTTCTTCGAGATCAGTAAATGCTATCCCGAATGTTTGATAGGTCTTGAGTTGTTGCCGAAAGAACCGCATCTCCCATTTCCATGTTCATGATTTTGCTGGGCCGGATAGAAATATCTTCGGTGGCTTTTCTTTTCGCGCTGTTTTGAACCTTCTATAACAAAAAATAAATATATTGTTAGAAACTGTATTTAATTTTAAATTTAATAAATAAGTCGATTTGAATTTAATTTATAGAGTTCACATCTATGGACAGCTGGCTTTTGATCTCTAAACCTGCTATACAGTCACAGTATTTCCTCTGTCGTCTACAGATGACGATACTTTTTTCGCAAACATTGTATTAAATATTTTTATGTTAATTTTGTTAAAAACGCAATCTTGGAATTTAATATAAATAAACAATTTTAAGAAAATAAAAATTAAACTTCTTTCCAGAGGAAAATTTCAGTTTTAAATAAAAAGGCTAACACTCTAAGTTTATAACGTATAGAAATTTAAAAAAAAATTAAATATTGGAAAATTAAATAATTAAATCAAAATATCTTGATTTTTAGATGTTCATTTCCATCGTGGTTGTGCTCTTTCAAACTTTTGAAGAGAATAGTTTCGTTGTGATCCACTCTAATAGATGCTTTACACAATTTGTTTGTACACTGATATTTTGTACACGAAGATTGCACCCTAAACTATTAATCACTATTAATTTGCTGCCACGTTCGCTCAAAATAAACTCCATTTTCAAAGTACTATATATTTATTTGTGATTTCTGTATTTATGCTGTCTTCAACAAATAAGAATTTACAAAATGTCATTATGAAAATTATGAATAACTATATTCGAAAGCTGATTACGAAATTTGGATTAAAGATACGTTTTCTAAAGATTTTTGTTTACTTGCCTTAATTGCCTTAATACTTCCGTTGTGCGCAATCACAGCAACCCTCTTAAAGGTAAATTTCAGTGCCCCAGGAGGTATTTGACTGGCTGCGCGCAATCATAATATACCGTTAACGGCAGTCATACTTCTATAAATAAATTCTCGTTGGGATTTCTGACTTTCGAGTGACCAGTAGTTTTCAAATATTTCGAGCCTTTTATTTTCTTCTATTTTGCTTGAACATTTTAGCTTACATTTTTCACCACACGCTGGCCGTACCTTTTTTTGTCTGAATTTCTGTTTTGCGAATTGATGATGATGTATAGAAATTTTGCTTTAGTCCTCTTCCACTTAATTGGATTGGCTTTCCTTTTCATACCTTTTCGCTTATTATCTGTTTGAGTTTTATCTGATTCGGCACCTTCTGTCTTGTTAGTAATAATATTTTCATTCTCTTCCAATCCTGATGACTCGGACGTGTTTTCAGAATTAGGAGATGATGTATAATAAAAATCCGAATTTATGTCTGAATAATCTTGGTACCAATTTTACTGGTTGTATCACAACCCGTGAACGCATGTAATGCCGGTAAAATAGATTGCAAATAGATTCTGTCAAAAATTCAGCTGCTTTATGACATGATAAGCATCTACTTATCTGACTATTAATTTTTAACAATGACTCTATAGACTTTAGACTTTATACTTAAATAATGACCAAAAATGCAAACATAAAATAAAAATATTAGTATCTACACTACGATTATTTGTGAATTTAACTGTATAGTATACATTGCAGTACTAATTATTCTAGTGTCAGCTTCGATATGATTACTTTGTAATTCCGCTATTTCAAACAGAGATGTATGTACCTTGGATTTTATAACTTTTATCAATATCTTCAAACCCTCCTGAAATAAACATCTCTTAATTTTCAAGAGCTCTTATTTGTTGTGTACTTAATTTTAATTTATTCTTAATTGTTTAAAGAGCATTCTGACTATCTATGTTGTTCATAACAATCTCTAAAGCTTTTTTTTTGGTACCAATTTTACTGATTCTATCACAACCCTTGAGCCTTGAACGCATGTAATGCTGGTAAAATATCGCAGAGGGTCCGTTGTATTTTGCAACCCTATCAACCTTTTATTACTAAAAATAAAAATTGGTAAAAATTTAACCGTAGCTTCGGACTTAAACTCATACTTCAAAGAAAAAATACATAAACGTTGGATTCTACACTGGCATGACTCAGAATCGAAGTTAAAACATATAAAATATAATTTCGGACCCTGGCAGATATAGAGAATAGAAGAAATCAAGTTAGATTGACTCATCAATATTTGATTGCTAAAGAAGATCCACCCTTTTGTTATTGCTGTAGTGAGAATATTACCGTCCGTCACATTCTAATTGACTGCCCTATGTATGAATTGCAACGGAAAAACTACAGAATTCCAAAACATCTAACGGAAATCATTGGCAGCTTCTTAAATCATGTAAATCTTATTGCTATGTAATATTTATTAAGTAACCGCTAATGACCTTTTTGGTCGATACGGATAATTAAAAAAAATCATGTGAAATTTTTTATATTATTATATATTTTTTATGTCATTGTTAGGTCTAAATGCTCATTTTCATTTGTTTAAATGATAATAACTTGATTTATTTGTTGCAAAAAATTAGTTTTTCTTATTTGTTTAAACAATTGCGGTTTAAACAATTTATGACCAAGATACAAGCTGGCAACATACAGAGTGCGGCATTAGTGCGAGGAAGTCCAATTACTCATTTGTGGTAAGATATACGAAAAAAAGTTATTTAGGTAAAAGTAGGGGGATTTATAGGACCACACTTTAAAAATATTTTCAAATATACAGGGCCACCCATTGTGACAGGGTGGACCAAACTTATCTTTTTTTAAATGGAACACCCTGTATATTTTTACATTTTTGGATTCCTTACGGTCTTTCCTTTTTGGCAAAATAAGGTTTTGTAGTGTTATACAAGGTAATTCAAGAAATAATTACGTTTTCTAAATAATTTCTTCGCGGTAATGACTCCCTGTAGAATTGTACAGATTTGACATAAAAAAATCTATTTATCGTTAAATAGTTTTTAATAGTCTACCATTGTACAAAATTGTCAACATAGCAAAAAATTTAATTTTTCTATTTAGAATAGGTCGAATGATTATTTTCTGGGTTTTCTCAAATGGAACACCCTGTATTTTAATGTTGCAATGAAATTGTCTTTTATGGTACTTTAATATTTCATAAATATTCCCTATATCTAATTGCCTTAGTTTGTGAGTTATTCGTGATTTTTTGAGCCAAACAATAATTTTATTAGGTTGGCCGTGGAAATATTCAACAGAAAAGAATTTTTTAAATAAAACAGTAGACTGATACTTAATTTGTTAATATTAGAACGGATATCAAAATACATAAGTAGTTAACAAATCAACATAAAGTGATGTGACGTTTAATACACAAAAAAAAATTATTAAGTTTTTTGTATAATTAAAACGTTTTAGATTATATGATAATAATAGCAAATGCTAATGAATCCCTACAATTTTTTTGTAGGATAATTTACTTTCTGACAAAACTGTTGAGGAATCCGAACATCGGGGAGTAGATTTATTAAACGAAGACTTAGCTATGTCAGAATCCGAAGATGCATCAGATTCCGCAGATGAATATGTTCCATCTGATCATGTTTCCAGTCGCTCATCACGTAGTATGTCAGAGTTTTCTGGCAGTCAAGACGATCGGCAATCTATTGAAAATGACCCACCGACTAATAGTATTCAAAGCATTTTACCTGATGCTCAATCTCGAAAACGGAATAAAAGAGGACAAGCTAAACCAAGCAATTGGAAGAAGAATATTCGGAAAGAAAATAGGCAGCATGGTCTTCCATATAAATCGACAGGTGGAAAATATGTCCCTGGTAAGATATTAAGCACCAAAGTATGTAATGACAAATGTAAAAAAAAGTGTAATGAAAATTTTAATTATGATTTGCGATTGTCAATATTTAATGAATATTGGAAAATAAATACCTTAGAACAAAAGCGGCAATATATATTGACTCTGGTTAACTCTGGGTCCACTAAGCATAAGCAAACGGCTAGTCTCAACTCTCGTCGAAAATTTAGCCAAAAATACTTCTTTACAAATTTGAATAGAGAAAAGGTCGAAGTACATATGTCAAAAGTTTTTTTTAGGTACGCTTAGTATAACCGAAACATTTTTAAAATACTGCTTTAAGAAAACTGGTACAACTAATATTGTTGATATTGATTTAAGGGGCCGACATGTACCACATAACTGTACGATCTTGATGTTAGATCTTTTGAACTGGTTCTGGTTTATCTTTTAAAGACCGTTTGAAACTTGGATTTCCAAAAAAAATAGCAAACGTAACAACAAAAGTCACTTACCTTGATATACGTCTTCTTGGCTTCTGAGGGCCCTCAACTCACACTGGCATAAAGTGTTAAAAATTCACTTCAATAAAAGAATTAATAAACAGCCGACACAATGTCTCTCACGTTCCTCTAGCTAACAACTTGTATATATTTTTAAAAATACAAAGCTTAAATTGCTTTTTGTACAAAAAAACTTGAAAATAAAATTGAACCTCTAAATAATCACGAAAATAAAGACCCACGAAAACAAAAATGTGGTACAGGTTGTCTTCCTTGTAAATAAACAATTTTTATTTAAAAAACCAAATGAAAATCCAACATTCTCCCCCCCAAAATGCACCTTTAAATATAGCATTTTAAGCTATAATATATTTGATATTATTCTTAAATATAAAGTATTATTTTGGAAACTTTATATGGTACCAAAAAAAAAACAGAAATTATATTAATTATAAACAAAAAAAATAAAGAAAATAACAAATTTAATAATTTAAATTGGCAGCGGACACAACTTGACTAGCGGGCGCCGAAGAATTCCCTTTGTTGTTCTTACATCCGCAACTCTTATAATGCCATCCTGTCCCGGAAATACTTCCGATATTCGTCCCAAACGCCATTGCTTGGGAGGGATATTGTCCTCTTTTATAAGAACCATAGTTCCGATTTCGATGGATTTTAACTTGTAAGACGATGTCCACTTGCTGCGTTGGTGTAAAGTGTGCAAATATTCCTTACTCCAGCGATCCCAAAAGGTTTTATGGATACGATTAATTAAGCGCCATCTCAACAGATGAGATGCAGGAATAGCATCGCCAAGTGGCTCAAATACAGCCGAAAGAGGGTCAAGATTTAAAAAATGACCTGGCGTTAAAACAGACATATCGTTAGGATCCGAACTTATAGGTGTTAGAGGTCTAGAATTAAGGTAAGATTCAATCTGAATGACTACAGTATTAAGTTCCTCATACGAAAGAATTTGACCACCTATAACACGAGCTAGGTGCGTTTTTACCGCTTTTATTCCAGCCTCCCATAACCCGCCAAAGTGCGCAGCAGACGCAGCATTAAAATGAAAAGAAATGTTTTCCTTTGCAGAAACGTTTTCATTAAGTTAAGGTAGTTAGCAGCGCCAACAAAATTACTACCACAATCGGAATAAAGATTTTCAACTCTACCACGACGAGCTATAAAACGTTGCAAAGCAGAGAGAAACGTCTCACTGGATAAATCAGACGCTAATTCCAAATGAAGAGCTTTGGTAGCCATGCAAACAAAGAGGCAAAGATACACCTTACAGGATTTAGCTCCTCGATAACGATTCATTACAACATAAAATGGTCCCCCAAAATCAACTCCTGAATTTAGGAAGGGTTTCACTTGGGAAATCCTAACTAACGGCAAGTTACCCATAACAGGTTGGTAATTTTTAGGATTGTGCTTCCAGCACTGAACACATTTTGATAAAACCGAGCGTATAGCTCGTTTAGGTGACAAAATCCAAAACGATTGGGCAAGCAAAAAATTAACTGTCCGCAACCCAGCATGAAAGTATCGCTTGTGATAATAATCAATGAGTAAATAAGTTAATCGAGATTCTCGAGGTAAAATACAAGGAAACTTTTTATCAATCGAAACGGGCAAATATCGCAGACGACTACCCACCCGTAATACTTCTTGATCATCGATAAAGCAATACAGTTTTCGGAAAGGTTTGGAAAAGATACTTCTCTCAAACTCTTTTGTAAAATATCTATGTTGAGTATATTTAACGAGCACTAGCAAAGACTCGTAAAGTTCGTTCGAACTAAGAGGACCTTTTCTCTTTTTATGAGGAAACTTTGAGTTCCATACAAATCTTAATATCCAAGCTAAAAGTCTTCGTATGAATGAAAATTCTGAATGGTCATTTAACAGAGTTTCAAGAAAATTAGTATCGACAAAACAGGTTAAGGCTACTTTTCGTTCCTCGACAAACATTTCGGCACGCTCAGAAAAGGAGCAAATACCTGGACTGAACTCCCTTTGGTACAAAAATTCAGGACCTGTAAACCAATGAGATTGTTCTATCATTAGATCAGGTAATACACCTCTAGAAGCCACATCAGCGGGGTTCTGAGCAGAAGGAACATGAAACCAACTATCAGGGGGAATACGCTCCTGTATATAAGCAACCCGATTAGAAACGAAAGTCTTCCAGCGATGAGGAGAGGATTTAATCCAACCTAGAGCAATTTCCGAATCGGACCAAGCTACTAACGTGTTGATTTTAAGTTTAGGATCGAGTACACCTATCACAAACTGCATAAGTTTAGACAGTAGCACCGCAGCAGACAGCTCCAAACGTGGAATACTAACGGTAAGAATGGGAGCTACTTTCGATTTCGCGCAAACGAAAAAAACACAAATCTGACCATTTGGTAGTACAAAACGTAAATAAATAACAGAAGCATAACCCTTTTCACTAGTGTCACAAAACCCATGAATCTCACAAGAAAGATAACGGGACACGGACATAAGACGAGGTATCTCAAGATTTACAAGGCGTAAAAGTTGTTCCTTGTATTGAGTCCAAACTTTACAAATTGATTCTGGAGGAGAGTCATCCCAACCTATTCCTGACAACCACAAACGTTGAATCAGATGCTTCGTGAACAAAGTCATGGGAGCTAGAAAACCTACAGGATCAAACACTCTGGCCAATTCAGACAACATACTTCTCTTCGTACAAGGCTTGTCCAGAGCTGTCACTTGAAACGAAAAACAATCCGACTGTGGATTCCACACAAGACCAAGGATTTTTAAAGAAGAGGAACCACGATCATTGTCAAAGGAAATAGGTTTCTTACCAATATGAGACTCGGGTAATCCTTCGAGCAATCGCATATCATTGCTAGACCATTTTCGCAATTCAAATTGACCTCGAGATAACAAAGATATCAACTGATTCCGAAGATCTTGCGCCAGTTCTAAGGTATTACTACCGCAAACGATATCGTCAACGTAAGTACTCGTACGCAGGACCTCTGCAGCACGGGAAACTCTCTACCTTCATCGTCACTCAACTGCAATAAGGTTCTCAAAGCAAGGAAAGGAGCAGATGATACTCCGTAAGTGACTGTCAATAAGCGAAACTCCTGTAACTTTTCTTCAGGAGAAAATCTAAAAACAATCCTCTGATAATCACAATAATCAGCCGTTACTCTTATCTGCCTATACATCTGTTTAATATCAGTGGATAAGACATATTTGTGGAGTCGGAAACCTAATAATATAGTTAAAATATCCTGCTGCAATTTCTTTCCAGTAAACAAGCACTGGTTAAGAGACTTCTGATTGCCAACGTGAGCGGAAGCGTTAAACACCACTCGTAACTTGGTAGTTAAACTATCAGGTTTTACTACAGCATGGTGAGGAATATAGTAACAAGACGAAGAACGAGAAGTTTCTGAAATTACCTCCATATGATGCAAATCCAAATAATCTTTCATAAACATGCAATATTCCTGATAAGCAGCAGGATTCTTTAAAAGTCTTTTTTCTAGTGACAGAAAACGATTGACAGCCAAATCATACATCCCAGGAAAAAGAGGAGAAGATTCACAAAAAGGTAGAGCAACAGTATAGCGACCAGTGTGGTCCTACGAACATTATCAACAAAATACTGCTCACACAAAACGTCATCAGGAGATAAACAGTCTACGTGAGGAACGGTTTCTAGACTCCAAAACTGTTTTAAGGAATCCTCCAAAGAAACCATTCGATCTACGTGACAAAAAAACGACGTGGCCGAGTTCATCGGAACCGAAGTACATGGACCCATAAGAACATAACCAAAAACAGTATTAACAGCATCAGGCATACCAGCAGGAGCTCGAATTTTACCATCTAATAGTAATTGGGAGAAGATATCAGCTCCAAGCAATACGTCAACCTTACCTGGTATATTAAATCGAGGATCTGCCAAATTAAGATTAGCTAGGTAAGACCACTGTTCAACATGTAAACTGGAAACGGGTAGGTCCTCACAAATTTTTGGTAAAACAAACGCCTCACAATTAATAACAGGACCCACTCTATCCACAGGTTTTATCTGAACGGCAACTTGACCAACTACTGTACTTCTTATAGTACCAATACCTTGCACCGACAGAGTAGCAGAAGAATGTTTAATATTAAGACGACGTAGACAAGACTGAGATACAAAGGATGCCATGCTGCCACCATCAATTAAGGCTCGAACAGGTTGATACAATCCACAACCATCCATAATTTCTATCACAGCGGTAGCTAACAAAACGCTTGAGATTTTAGAGACAACACTGCCTAGGGATGAAACATGTGAGCTCAAGGCCCCAACATTGGCCTGAACATTAGGAGAAAGAGTAGACGAGGAAACAAGTGCTGGCGGTACAGAAGTAGCACCAAGAGCACCACCGTTAGCGCTCTTAAAATGCAAGAGACTATGATGAGACATGTTACACTGATCACAACGTGACGAGTCAGAACAACTACGAGAATCATGTTTTTCTAGACATTTAAAACAAAGACGCATTCTTTTACAAGCATTATAACGTTCATAAGGTGATTTACTTAAAAATAAAGAACACTCTTGTAAACGATGATTTGCAGAACACAACGAACAAGTTCTCGTATTAGTTTTCGAAAAGAAACTATACCTATTATTAACTTTCGAAACCTGTTTATTTCTATTCTGTTTAGAAGGAAAACAATTATTTTTACGACCAGATTCTTTGGACGAACAAGGTGACAAAAAGGAGGATTCAAATGAAGTGCACTGACTCTCCAAAAAATCAGATAGCTGAGTAAAAGTGGGCATTTCACTAGATCCATGTAATAATTCAAAACGTTGATGAGTCTCCTCATCGAGTTTAGTTAGAATTTTGTACGCTAACACAAAATCCGAAATTTTATAACCTAAATTCTCTAAAGCCGATAAATTTTCTGAAAAGGTATCAACCAAATTACTGTAACTATCAGAGTTTTTAAACAACGTAGCTGGAGCCTCCTCAATCTTACACCAGTGCGCCATTGCTCGCAAACGTTTATTTAAATACCTATTTTTTAATTTATCGTAAATTCGAACGTAATTCTCTTTAGCTAAGGGCAAAGATTTAGCCAACCTTAAAGGAGGACCTTCTAAACTTTGAATTAAATAACTTAACTTTTCTATATCATCAGTATTACTTCTACGGTGAACAAGTGCATCAAACAAATCAAAAAATGTAATAGCTGAGGTAAAATCACCTGAAAACTTAACAAGTTCTAATTGGGGTAAACGAACGTTACTAGGAAATTGTACGGTATGCGAAACATCGTTTCTTGACTCACTCGGACTGTTATCATCAACCTCAAAAATATCTCGAAAATTAGCCTTGATTTGATAATAATCATTCATAAATTGGGATCGAAGAATGTCCTCGGCATCTAATTGAGCATCCGTAGGTTCAGAGCTCAATACATGTGTAAGAATGTTTTGGTGACTTTTATTAAAATTATCTAAAATATCATCCAATTCTATATACCGAACATGAAAAAGCGATTGCTTAGTTACCTCAGTAACCGCGGAATTCGACAAACGCAATAAAGTATCTAAATCATTCAAAGCAGTTTTTCGTTGAAATGTATATTTTCTTTGTTTATCAGTCATTTTAATAATATAGGTATTACAAATAAATCAATAGTCTCTTGTCAAGCTGCCCCTGGCACAAGAACTTTATTTTAAATATTAAATTAGTCAAATAAATCGAGTTTAATGACAATTTTTTGTCACAACAAAAAAAACTTATCAAGCTGTCCAAAAAGTATTGATTTTAAAATTTTAAATATGTATACATCAAATTAGTGATTTTAAATTCAAGGTCAATCAATTGACTGTAAAAATAAAACTAAAAATAAACCTTTATGCACTGTTATGTAGCCCTATTTAAAGATGCAATATGTATGATATTAATAATTAATTGTTGACAAATATAATTGTATATCAACGAGGAAAACAAACCACCCCAACAATTGAACAATTAATTATAAAAAAAACTTTTCTTTTCTAAAACCAACAAACAAACAATCTTTAAAGGACAACATCCGTGCTCGTATGGACCATGTACGATCTTGATGTTAGATCTTTTGAACTGGTTCTGGTTTATCTTTTAAAGACCGTTTGAAACTTGGATTTCCAAAAAAATAGCAAACGTAACAACAAAAGTCAAATTAACGACGTTTAGAGGTTCACTTACCTTGATATACGTCTTCTTGGCTTCTGAGGGCCCTCAACTCACACTGGCATAAAGTGTTAAAAATTCACTTCAATAAAAGAATTAATAAACAGCCGACACAATGTCTCTCACGTTCCTCTAGCTAACAACTTGTATATATTTTTAAAAATACAAAGCTTTAATTGCTTTTTGTACAAAAAACTTGAAAATAAAAATGAACCTCTAAATAATCACGAAAATAAAGACCCAAAATGTGGTACAAAAATGTGGTACAGGTTGTCTTCCTTGTAAATAAACAATTTTTATTTAAGAGGAATACATACCCTCGTTTATTTGAAATAAAAGTCTAACGCCGTTATTTACCAACCGATTGTTTTGAAAATTTGGAAATTAATTTAATGTATACTTCTAAAAAAAAGTATGGAAACAGATTTTTTAAAAAAAGTCTAATTTCTGAGAAAAAAATTATTTACACTCCAATTTTTAATTTTTCAAAAATTCGCTCCCATAACTTTTTATACATTAGTTAGATGTAACCAATCCCAAAATTTCGTGAATTTATCTTAAGTCGTTTGGGCGCACAACAGACATTTAAGTTTCTTTCCTGATTGATAGCGCCCTCTTCTAAATTCTGTGAAAACGGAACTACTAACATGTATAGAGGTGGCAACAGTAAACTCTGTTACTTGTGTTAGTTACTGTAAGTAACGGTTAGTACGACTGAATAAAGATTTGGTAAAATAGCTTCAATAGGTAATAAAAATTAAAATAAAATAAGCTGTTTTCAACACGCGCTGTTTAAAGTAGGTATTTCTTTTGCATTAGTATTTTAAAAGTAATCATTATTTAATTAATATAGAAGGTTTTAAAAGGTAAAAATATAAAAAGTATGAAGAGTATATGATATAATTGGCATTTATATTTTATTAAAAGTTCTTTATGGATTTAGGTGTTGTTTCTTTTAGCATTTACGTAAAAACCTTAATGTTGATATTCTTATAGGGTTGAAAGACATTTTATATCAACTTTGTTGAAAGCAATTTTTAATGTCGCAACCAAGCTTAGGTATAATTATTTAAAACCTTATCAGTTAATCTAAGTACCGGTTTACTGAATTATCGTTTAACAATATAACTTATAGTAGAGAGAAATTAGATAATAAAATAGGGATATTATTCTGTAGTTACGAAGTATATTTTTTTGATTTATTAAGTAACTAAGAGCAGGAGCTTCATTGTAAAAAACGTTAATGGTTACTTTTGATTCATATTAAGTGCTTCGCTAAACAAAATGCCAAAAACACCGAACACTTGTTTTTATTGGATATTTTAACCGGTTGAGTTTGCTAGATATTTTTTAAGATAAGGAATTTTAAAAACAACATAAAGGTTATATAACATCTTTTATTATTTCTTTTAAATAAGCATTATAATAAAAACAATTTAATTTAGGAAACATTTTAAATTTTAAATTTCTATTAAGTATGGTTATTCTAAAGGTAAATAAGGAAATTGCGGATTGATAGCAACTAATTTGGTTTTGATTAAATATTCCATGAATTTAGGCTAATATCATATGTAATATTCAGAATTCTTTTGTACGATGATAAATCTACTTATAAAATATATTTAAAAAGATATAGGTAATAAATATTGTAACGTTTATTTATTTTTACTAGTCTTTAATTTATTTTTATATTATTTAAATCACTAACACTGTTTAATTTATATAACACAATTTATTTACAATACTTTAATTTATATAAGACAATATTTCTACTCTAACAACATACTACTAACTAACTAACTAACTCAAAATATTCGAATCGGTCCTTTATATAGGTAAATATTGTTCCAGTCTATTCTGGTAGTTTTCTCGATCGTTCGACGGTTTCGCTCATCGGGCGCTGTTGAAAGAAACGTATTCTGGAATCTTCTCGCGTCTTCCGTCTGCTTCGCGTCTGGGTCATAGCGCCAGGGGCGTACACGCACAACATTGCCCCCTCCTTAAGAGATAGTTCCTCCTGGAACTTTTACGGAATTGAGACTGGATGGAGATACTTGCAACTGAATCCTCGTCTACAATTTCCAGTTGCATGGAAATAACATGGAATGGTCTTTGATGTCAGCTGGACACGGGGCGAATGGCTGCATACCAACACTTGGACTTCGGTATCTTGAAAGATTACTTCCACCATATTTCGGATGACCCTCCAATCCAATGAGTTGCACTCTATTTTCGGCATGGCTAGCTTCTGTATGTTGGACTCCAATACGTGCTCTCTCAAGTTAAGTAATGATTCCCATATATTTCGATAAGTGGGCTGGTCTTGGTAGGTATTCTTGGTAATCAGATAAAAGAGGCAACGGGAGTCATCTCGAAGTATCAAAGCCTTCCCAGTGGCTGGTAACTGATTTCGAAGTTCTGACAATCGACCAAACTTCCTTCGAAAGACAGACGCTAATCCTCGGCCGTCGCTAATAGTGGCGGAAACGCTATGGGCCAATGAGTAGTCATCAGGAAGTGTGAACAGGTCTTGCTGTTTCTCAATAGTCACGCCGTATCTAGCTTTCCCAGTACCTCCATATGCACCCATAAATTCTTCGAAAGCAAGGTCGGGTGTATCTTGGACTTGATTTACGACTTCTTCTTCCTGGTCATGATCTCCTTCAAATTTCGCCAGTCGGTTTCGGTGTACTACCTTAGGTTTTCCATTCGGGGTCTTTATTATACGGTATATGACGTCATTGATTCTTTTCTTGATGATGTATGGACCCTCCCAAGATTGTTGTAGCTGTGGTGAGTACCCCTATTGTCTTTTTGGGTTATGGAGCCAGACTTTGTCACCTTCTTGGAAACATCCCTCTATAGCTTGGGTATCATACCGTTTCTTCATCCTGTCACTGGCAACTTGAAGATGGGAGCGAACCAAATCATGCATGTCGTCCATTTTTCTTCGTAACTGTATTACATAGTCTTCTCCAGCTATATCCTCTCCAGGTTGGCATCCAAACTCGAGGTCGCATGGTAACCTCATCTCACGTCCAAACAAGACTTTTGCTGGTGTCTGACCTGTTGATTCATTGACGGCGGATCGATAAGCCATTGCAAAGAGCGAAATATACTGGTCCCAGTCCCTTTGGTGATTGGATACTACTTTTGATAGATATTTGCCAATAGTTTTATTCATGCGTTCTACCATTCCATCTGATTGTGGGTGCAATGCTGTAGTTCTTGTTTTCTTCATTCCTAAATTGTCGCAAATTTCTTGAAAGAGTTGACTTTCGAAGTTCCTTCCTTGGTCACTGTGAATCTCCAAGGGCACTCCATATCGGCAAATAAAATCCTTCACTAGCACGTCTGCGACAGTTGCTGCCTCTTGATTTGGAATGGCGTAGACTTCAACCCACTTCGTAAAATAATCCATTACCACCAACATGTATTTGTTCTTATTTTCAGTAGTGGGGAACGGTCCAGCAATATCTAAAGCAATTCTCTCAAATGGACTACCAACGTTATATTGTTTCATGGGAGCCTTTCCTCTTTTCTGAGGTCCATTACTAGCAGCACAGATGGTACACTTCTTACACCAGTCCTTAACATCATCGGAACTATTCATCCAATAAAACCTTTCACGAACTCTCTGCAGGGTTTTCTTAACACCAAGATGACCTCCTGATGGACTGTCGTGTAACTGTCGTAGTACTTCGGCTACTCTACTCTTTGGTATAACTAATTGCTTTCTGTTAACGGAACCGTCATCATTTTCAATTATTCTCTTTAATAAATCGCCTTCCAAAATGAAAGACTCCCACTGGGCCCAATATGATTTAAGGACTGTAGAGAATTTTGACACTTCTTGCCAAGTAGGTCGACGATCTTCTATCTTCCATTCTCTCATTTTCTTTAAAACAGGATCATTATCTTGTTCTTCTTTAATTCTAGTAGGTGCCCAGTCGTCGTTAACTACAGTTGTTCGTAGTATTGCAGTTTCTTTTAATTCTGTCCTACTGCAGTGAGAACATTCTTCTGGGCACGGTCTTCTGGAAAGAGAGTCTGCATTTCTGTGACTTATCCCAGCTCGATGTTCGATCCTAAAGTCGTACTCTTGGAGTCGTTCGATCCACCTGGCAATTTGACCTTCAGGGTTCTTAAACTGCATTAGCCATTTTAGGGCTGCATGGTCCGTCCGGATTAAGAATTTTCTTCCATAAAGATATTGGTAGAAGTGTTCCACAGACTTCACAACTGCCAGAAGTTCTCTTCTCGTAACGCAGTAATTCCTCTCAGGTTTGGAGAGCACTTTACTAAAATAACCCAGGACTCTCTCTTGTCCATCTTGAATCTGTGAAAGGACTCCTCCAATTCCGACATTACTGGCATCTGTATCCAAAATAAATTCTCCTTCCGGTTGTGGGTAGCCTAATATCGGTGCTGCGGTTAAATGCTTCTTCAGAGTTTCAAAAGCCGTTTGACAGTTTTCATCCCAGCAGAACTTTCTCGTTTCCTCTGTAAGGCGTGTTAATGGCTTAGCAATGTCTGAAAACTTCCTGATAAATCTGTGATAGTATGTACATAGACCAAGAAAACTTCTTATTTGATGTTTATCAGTTGGTTGTGGCCATGGTTTGATAGAAGCGACCTTGTCCTTATCTACAGACACGCCCTCTTTGCTGACAATATGACCCAGATAATTAACTTTGTCTTGGAATAACTGACATTTCTTTGGATTCAGCATCAGTTGGGCAGCTTGAAGTCTTTTAAAAACATCTTCTAAGTTCTTCAGATGTTCTTCGAATGTCTCCCCCAAGACTATGATGTCGTCTAAGTAGACCAGGCACGTTTTCCAAGACAACCCTCTCAGTACGTTCTCCATCAGTCTTTCAAATGTCGCAGGAGCATTACATAGTCCGAATGGCATGACATTGAACTGAAATAATCCAGAACCAGTGGTAAAGGCTGTCTTTTCTTTGTCTCTTGGGTCCATTTCTACCTGCCAATAACCAGACTTCAAATCTAAGGTAGAAAATAATTTACTTCCAGCTAGAGTGTCCAAGGTATCGTCGATTCGAGGCAGAGGATAACTGTCCTTCTTGGTAACATTGTTCAACTGACGGTAGTCTACACAGAACCTCGTAGTTCCATCCTTTTTCTTGACCAAGACTACCGGAGAGACCCATGGACTGGTAGAAGGTTCTATCACTCCATCTTCTTCCATTTCTCGAACAATCCTTTCAGCTTCTTGCCTCTTTGCCTGTGGTAATCTTCTAGCTGATTGACGAATTGGCTTGGCATCACCCGTGTCGATTTTATGTTTTACAGCAGAGGTACGTCCTGTCTTACCTCCCTTTGGTACAAAAATGTTCCGATACCGATGAAGAAAATCTTTCATTTTTCTTTT
Source organism: Ophraella communa (assembly GCA_035357415.1). Lineage (NCBI taxonomy): Eukaryota > Metazoa > Arthropoda > Insecta > Coleoptera > Chrysomelidae > Ophraella > Ophraella communa. Next base: position 16,152,873 of record CM068979.1, on the reverse strand, counting down.
CTCTTCTCGGTTTAAAGATGTACCAGCAACCGCCACCATTTGTTCAAACTTATCGTTGGAATTATCTGGAATAGTTGTCTGTCGAATTATAGATGTTACTGGTACGGAGGTTCCAACTTTGGTCTCTTTCTTGATCGTAATTGGGTGATCATTGACATTTATAACTCGTACCGGAATTTCTTTAGCAGAAGTGACCAATCCTTTTCCTATCAAAATTCCTCGACCGACCTCCTCATCATGGTTCCATGGTTCCATCATCACAGGTATTCCTTCGTCAATAGTTCCTTGCAGTCTGGCCGCTATGATCGTTTCGCTTCTACCAGGTACCACAGTATCCTCCTGGACAACGGCTGGTACGGTTTTGTCCTCATATGGATGAAGGAATATTTCTTCAGAACCAACTTTGATAACTCTGTTCTTGAAATCCAGTTGGAAACCATGTAAGTTCATCACATCCATTCCTAATATGACATCTTCTTCAATATCAGCGACAATAACAGTATGCGTGAACTTTTCTGAGCCAATTCCTATTTGAACCTGGACTTCTCCAAGGATGTTAGCTCTATCACCTGTGGCAGTTCGCAGTCGTAGCCTTGTTGGTAAAAGCTTCTTACGGCTATTTATAGTTGTTGGCCGTATAATCGTTCTGGTCGCTCCAGTATCCACCAATAGTGTATACTAATTACCGTTGACTTCACCATCTACATATACACTGTCGTCGCGGCATTTCAAAGAGGCTATTAGTATGAGAAGGTCTTTGGAAACGTTCCGGGTCGAAGCTGCCCCCTCTAGGCCGACCCGTTTTAGTTTTCCTGTGGAGTAGTTTCTTGATTCGTAGTGACCCCAGGGCGTTTACATGAATTGCGAACATGTCCTATTTCACCACAATTCCAGCACCTGATGGTCTTCTTCTTTTTTTATCAGTAAAGTTCTTCATCATGTTTACTAATTGGTCTAACTTATTTTCATCTTCCTCTTCCGTTACGGACCTTACTTTACTGTATCCTCCACAAGCTTTCGAAGCCGCTTCATACTCAAGCGCGGCAGACAAAATGTCCACTAATGTTTTGTGGTGGGCTAAACGGAGTGTCTTTGCCATTTCGTGGTCACGAAGTCCATCAAGAAATGCTTCAACAGCTAAACATTCCATCATTTGTTCTGGAGTTGAAGGGTAAGCAAATCTTACCAATCTGGCAATATCTACTTCGTATTCTTGAAGTGTCTCCTCTCGCTTCTGTTTTCGAGTCTTCAACTGCGATCTGTGCAAGTTCTCCAAGTGTTCGTGACCATATCGCATGTTCAAGCTTCTCTTCAGTTGCTCAAAATCATCTGTGTCCTCCACTGGTATGGTCTGAAGAACATCCAAAGCGTCTCCTCTCAGAGCGATGGTGAGGTTTATTGCCTTCTCTTTTTGGGACCATCCGTTCGCTCTTGCAGCTGTTTCGAACTGTTTGAGATAATTTTCCCAAGACATCTTTCCGTCAAAGGTTGGGGTCTTAACACGAACAGAACTTTCGTTGCCTTCCAATTTCGGTTTCCGCTCCACTTTGTAGCTTCTCATTTCGTCCTTGTTTTCCTCTCCTAATTCTTCCATATCTTCTTTACCTCCTTTTTCCATCTCTTCCATTTGCTTTTCCATTTCTCTAATTTTCTCTTCAATTTTTTTTTCAAATGAAGACATTTTATTTTCCATAGAAGACATATCCAAAGAAACTTTGTTTTCCAAAGAAGAAATGTCAGAAGAAACTTTATTTTCCAAAGAAGAAATATCAGAAGATACTTTATTTTCCAAAGACGAAATATCATTTTTTAAAGAAGACATATCAGTAGAAACTTTGTTTTCCAAAGAAGAAATGTCAGAAGAAATATCATTTTTTAAACAAGACATTTCGGAAGAAATATCACTCTTCAAAGAAGACAACATGTCGGAAGAAACTTTATTTAAGGAAGAAATAATTGTAGCAGAAGAGTCGTCTACGAAAATATGATTTTCTGGATCTAAACCATCATTTTCCAATGCTTGCTTAAGTCGCTCCAACAACTCAGTCTTCCTTCCTGTTGTTTCCAATTCACGATCCTCGAGCTCTTGACGCAATTCTGTCACTTTCAAGTCACAAAGATTTTTCGATATATTTATTTTATTTTATTTTTTTTTACACTATTTATTTACAATATCCCACTTCTGACACCAATGTAACGTTTATTTATTTTTACTAGTCTTTAATTTATTTTTATATTATTTAAATCACTAACACTGTTTAATTTATATAACACAATTTATTTACAATACTTTAATTTATATAAGACAATATTTCTACTCTAACAACATACTACTAACTAACTAACTAACTCAAAATATTCGAATCGGTCCTTTATATAGGTAAATATGGTTCCAGTCTATTCTGGTAGTTTTCTCGATCGTTCGACGGTTTCGCTCATCGGGCGCTGTTGAAAGAAACGTATTCTGGAATCTTCTCGCGTCTTCCGTCTGCTTCGCGTCTGGGTCATAGCGCCAGGGGCGTACACGCACAACAATATTAAGTCCTAAATGTTCATTTAATTTCGTTAAATTTATAAAAATGTAAAAGGAAATTAAAACATACTGTAATTTTATTAAATATAAAAATCTAGAAAGAAACAACTCAAATTTTCAAAACAATCGATCGGAAAATAACGGCGTTTGATTTTTATTTCAAATAAAAGGGGGTATGTAAATGTGATTAAAAAGGTTTTTTTGTTCACGTATATATTAAATTTTATTTCAATTAGTTTTCTTAGTCTTATGAATTTTCTAAATGGTAAAATCCCATTAAATATCCCTTGTCACTTGTCACAGTCATGGTAAAAATTTCTTTAAAATCCCTTTAGCCGTTTTTTCTAGACAGTGTTAACAAATTTACTTCACACTGACATCCAAAAATGGTTCCGCAAACAAATATTTTTCGGTCAGGTATCTCCACAACGTAAAAATCAATCAAACCAATTTTTTTCTTATCACAATAATTCTTCCCCTCTATTATATTCAAACGGAATACGGGATGAATAATTGAAGACACGTAAAACAAAATTCCTGGATTATCATACATAAAAAACATTGCCATATTGTCACAGTTTTTTATTTAGTTTATTTATTTATAATTAAATTATATTAATAGTTTTGGAGATATTCAGAATAAAAAAATAGGACCGATGCCTGGTAATAAAATTATCGGCTGGGTGGTTGTTGTATTCGTTGTAAAATCCTTATCTGATCAGTTGAAACTACCGATGTAATAATATTACGAATTTAATATGTGTATGCCGCCCGTACCCAAGCCCATCTCTAATTTCCTACCCACCCAAAATTCTAGCCCATGGAAGATTTAATATACGTCGACATATGATTTGTAATCTACGTCAGCATTTAAAATATCTCGGCTTATCTCTGTTCGAACTTTGAGGGTGCTTCCGACACCGATTCTACGGACAGGGTATGTATTCCTCTTAAAAAACCAAATGAAAATCCAACAATAACAAAAAAGACGAAGTTGTTAAAAAACATATTATAGAGCACATAAACTCATTTCCTAGAGTCCCTTCGCATTACACACGCAAGGATACTAGACGGGAATACCTGGAACATTCACTGAACGTGTCGAAAATGTACGACTTATATAAAATTTGGTGCCAAGAAAAGAATATTGAGCCTCAAAAAATTTCATTTTATCGCCATATTATAACAACTTGTTTTAATATATCTTTCCATAAACCAAGAAAGGATATGTGCGATAACTGCTTCATTTATCAACATATGTCTGAAGAGGAGAAGCGAGGTTCTCATACAGAGTATCAGGATCATATTAAAAGAAAACTTTCAGCAAGATCTCGTCGAGACAAAGCCAAAGAAATGGCTACCAAAGGTTTTGTTGAAGAAGATCTCGAGGCAGCTTGTTCTTGTCCTAGTACATCTGCTAAACAGATCTATTATAAAAGGCGGTTAGGTATATATAACTTTACTATGCTACATTTTGAAAAAGATAAACGAGACGTTTATTGTTATTGCTGGCACGAGGGCATAGCTAAAAAAGGATCAATAGAGATGGGATCAGCCCTATACCAATACATAATTAATCATAACCACGGTAAAGAAATTACCATTATGTCCGACACCTGTGGCGGACAAAACAGAAATGTTAATTTAGCTGCACTATTTTTGTATTGTGTCGAAAAATTCAATATTCCTGTGATCAACCAAAAATATTTTGAACCAGGACACAGTCAAATGGAGGTGGATAATGTTCACGCTGTTATAGAACATGCAAAAAAAAATGTTGAAATTTTTCATCCGGCATCCTTCTATGCAATTTTAAAATCAGCTTGCAGAAAACAGCCTTTCAATGTTATAGAAATGGATATTGATGATTTTATTAACATAGCTGCTCTCAGAAAAATATTAATAAAAAATAAAGTTATAGACACTGAAGGCAACAGGGTAAATTGGTTGAAAATGAGACATATTCAATTCAGAAAAGACACGCCAGGATTAATATATTTTAAATACGATCTTGACGAGGAGAATTTTAAATCCATTCAAGTTATCAGAAGAGGTAGGAGAGATTCTATCAATAACATAATCATTCAAAAAGCTTACCGTGGGCCACAGACAATTTCACTGGAGAAGTACAACGACTTACAATCTCTATGTGAAATGGGAATCATCCGCCCCCAATACCATACCTTTTATCAATTGCTGAAAGCAGGCAATGCGTCCATAAATAACGATTCCGATGAAGATTAACTAATTAATAACTATTAACGTTAGGTCTCTGAATATTACAGTTAGGTAGCTCAGTATTATTATAAATAATGGAACTATTTCATACAATTTGTTTTAAATAAAAGAATGGCAAAGATTTTGTTTTATTTGTAAGGTTGCAATAATTATATTTTTTGTTGTTGTCCTAAGAAGTAACCTGCATTGTTTTATAACATTACTTTATAATAAATATTTTCTAAAAAACGTATTTTTATTGCAATAGGTACCTACTTACGTTAGGCTGGTTCCTATTGTAACTATTCATTAAGAGCCAAATTAACGTATCATTACATTTTTTCAAAAAAAAAAATTATACTCCAATAACCTTGATACCTTTATTTTTGTAAAAAGTATTTTCAAAAGTAAAATATTAGAGGAGTATAATATTGTATTCAGACTTAGAATCAATTTCGATAGTAACACAACACATTGTAGTAAACATTAATTATATAATATTTAGACATATTTTTGGCTCTCCTGAACATTTAACAAATTTCTGTTACGTCGTTCTGGTTCTTACCCCTCGATATAAGACCCAAAACAATAACCTTCAATGAATATTACAGTTACCGTATGCAAATACGAGATGGTTTTTCCACACTACATTCTGGTGGAAAATTATTTCAACAATCCATTGTTGACGCATGGTGCAACATAGAGACTAATAGATTATGGTTCCGCAGACAAAACCAAGACAAATTTCAAGCTGCCAGAGGCAATATTTGGATGCTATGACGGTTATTGGCCAACATGGTAAGCCATATTTGTTTATTACGATGACTTCTAACCCGAGGTGGCCCGAAATTATAGATTGGTGAAAGACAAAAATATGAAAACAGACCTGACTTGGTTTGTAGATTATTCCATGCAAAATTACTCGAAGTAATAGACGACTTAACGCAGAAACAAATTTTCTGAGTAATAAAAAACACCACTACGTAATCGAATTTCAAAAAAAGAGGTTTACCGCATGCATATATAGTTTTAACTATGCATATCGATGACAAAGTGTTGGATGTTGATACCGTCGATCGAATTGTACAAGCATATATACCAGACAGATATACTCAGCCGGTTTTATGCAGTTTAGTAAAAGAATATCATGTACATGCACCATGCGGAATATTAAATATGTCAGCTAAATGTATGTTGAATGGGAAATGTGAAAAGTTTTATCCAAAACCTTATTACAACTTATAACTCTTTATGAAGGTGATAATAAGAGACCGGAATATAAACGTACTGACGATGACAGGACGATTTACGTAGATTCATTGGGATGTAGGGTTACCAACAGAAGGATTGTACCTTACAATGCTTATTTATTAAGCAAATATCAATGTCATATAAATATCGAAGTGGTAGGATCTCTCAATGAAATATCAACACAAGCATATACAAAAAGGCTTAGATTCCATAACCTTTCGCGTAACAGTTGACGGTAATAATGAGATTAACACTCAGGCCGATGCTCAATTGCAATCAACAGATGGAATCGTAATAGACGAAATCAAAGAATACCAATATTATAGGTATGTAAGCGCGAAGGAAGCGATGTGGAAAATTATTGAATATAAAATGCACGATCGCTCCCACTAGGTGATGGCGTTACCTGTACACCTGCCGGGTGAAAGAACAATAATGTGCGATGAATTAGAAGAAGACGATAACATTGAAAGGCGTTTGCAATTACGCTCAAAGTTGGAGGCTTACTTCTTTTTAAATACGCACGACTTTGTCGCTCGAGCTTACTTACATCGGGAAATACCAGAACATTATTCATGCAATAATAAAGAAGGCAGATGGCAAGCCAGGCACCAAGTAAGTCAGCAAATAGGATGTATAATTGATATTTTCCTTGTCCAGGGGTTCATGAAACTATTTTTCTTAAGAATTTTATTTTCACGGACCAGAGGAGTGATATCGTTTCAACAATTAAAAATAATTAACGGAGAAGACGGTACAATGGCCAATACTTTCGAAGAAACATGTCGGTATAAAAATTATATTCGTCAAACCGATGAATTCGAACGTGTTTTGAGAGAGGCCGTTCTAAAACAGCACCCATGTAAAATGCGAAAGCTTTGTGCACTCTATTGTTGTGTGTCAAACGACGAGGGCTTTACAGAATACAAAGTGCGGAGGAAAAAGCCCTGAGAGAAATAGAAATAATTTTAAAAAGAAACCGAAACCCAAACTGATGATGGTATTAATGGCAATCTTAATTATGATTATGAGGCCAATCGATTTTTGTGGACTGTTTGCATTTTATTATTCTATTTTACAATTTTGCAATTGACTTCATTAATTTCTACAACTTGAAATGGACCAATATATATTGGATCGAACTTCGTCCATTCCTCCCTTTTTAAAAGAACTAAGTCGTCTACTTTAAAAGATTGCACCGAGGCAGTTTGGCTACTAATATTTTGCCTTATCAACGCTCTAACATGCGCAAATTATAATCTCTTCCTCAACTCTTGATAATAATCATCAACATTATAACACGGTTGAATTTCAGCTATTAAGTTATCTGGTAAATTTGGACTTCTACCGTAAATTAATTAGAAAGGAGTGTATCCGTGATAAGTGTTGTTGTAGCAATAATGCTCCTTACGTTGCTTTTAGTTTGAGTGCTTAATATCATGTAGAAGAGTGTCAATTCAACGAGATCCAGGGATGTTGCCTGTTAGTATCCACAGTAACCATAGGGAACCGCGCAGGTAAGTTGAGTTAACCCCCTTACTTCATATTGTCAGTACCCTTTACAAACAATAAGCGAACATTTTACATTCATCCCAATCACACTTACATTCATACATTAATAAAATAAATAAAAATAAAAACTTATATGTAATATTTAAAATCTTGTTAAATTGTTAATTATTTCGTTCTTATATCCTGTCCCTAAATCCTTTATATCTTATTACATCCATCTCCTGTTTGCTGTAGTCTGAGTATCTAGTTTTTTTATTCCATTTCCATATTTCCTTTCCTAAACGAAAATTATCTTCACAAATTTCACACTGGCACATAGTGTCGTGTTTCTTTTGCGGTGTTTATATTTTACTGTTGCAAATCTATCATTTTCCTTTCATTAATATGATCTTCTTGAGCATAAATCGATATTTTCACTTTTCCTACTTGAGCCCGCATCTCGGTGTGAGTATTTATATCACTGTCTTGTTGAATTATCTCTTTATTATTATTCCACACGTTTACGGCTGTATCCTTTAAATTATCTGTTTTATATAATTTATTGTTTCTATCTTGATTTACCACCGTTTCTTTATTGCCAAAAAGATGTCTACTGGTTCTATTACTTTCAACAATATTTCTTTCTACTGCAATAGGTTTTATGTTATAAATTTGTTTATTTCTTTTCGCTATTCCATTATTTTTAGTTTTTATTGGTCCACTTTTTTCTTCTAGCAATGAGTTATTTTGTTTTAATAAAATAATATTCTCTGACAATATCTTACATTTTTCATCTTTTTCAGCTAATAATTCTTTTAATAAGCTAATCTCTCTGTTCAGTCAGATTTGTATATTTTTTTCTCCTGAGCTCTCATACTCTCTCATATTTCTATAACCGTTTTACCTATTGTTACGCTTACCCCTGAACTCTCCGTTTCTCCCATTCTGTTGATTCCAATTTTGTGATCTATGATGTTCTCTAAAATTGCTCTGATTTCGCAGTGGCCCAAAATAATTATACCTGTTTAGAGGTCTTTGCTGGTTTCTCCAAGAGGAGTTATATCGGCTTTTCTCCTGATTTGCTCGAAAGATTAAAACTTTCTCCTGACCAGTTACTCCTTCATCCGTAGCCACTAACTTCGTAATGACCTCCTGAGGTGTGTTAAAATTTCCAGTAGCTATTATGGTTTTTACAGAACCGTTAACTGCATTCTGCGTTATTTATTTTGTTATAGCCTCTGTGGTGTATTTGCTGACTAGGGTGGCTGGCATTCCCTCAGCTATGTACTCTGCTTGAAGCTGCTCCGTGAGCTTCTCCAGACCTGTAGCATACGTAGTCATATATTTGTTAAGTTGCTTAACCTTCCCCAATTTGGCTAGGACTAGACGGGAGCTTTCGCCCGTTATCTCCATTTTCAATGCCTCTATTATCCTAGGAAGGGTGTCTTCTGTGGTTATAACATTCTGTGCCTTGCCTGTCAGTCTGGTTTTCATGAAACGTACTGCCGTATCCTCATGGTTGGCTGCGTTAATCTGTAGTAATTCAAGTGCATCTGTGAAAGCTTGCAATTTGCTCGCTTCACCATTGAATTCATTGGGAAAAATTTAGTTGCTACATTAAAGAACTCATTCATACTAAGTGCCATGTTTCTCTCACTCTCGCTTTCGCTGACACTACACTCGTCCAACACTTCTATATTTATTATTTGTCCTATAAATTTAGGTACGCTATATTTACAATGTATTACTTGAAACGACCTGATAACCTTATTTCTGATTTTATCGAAAAGTTTATCACATAATAATTGTTAATTATCGGCAAGTTGTTTAAGTTTTTATTAACTAATGCGGCAAATGTATTGTAATGCTATCTATTATCTATCTATCTATTAGTTATCTATTATTTCTACCCTAACTTCTTTGTTTTTGGGAACTTCCTTATTTAGTACGCGTTTGCTTTGTTTATTAATTTCCTCATAACATACGTTCAATCTATTATACAATTGATCCCATGTTACAGAGTGTATATAAAAAAATTCAAAATAAAAATAATCATAATAATAATTCCACAAGAATCGAATGTTTACAAAAACTTACGGTTAGCTACATCTCTTCTTAGACCTGAAGGGTTGCTGTAGATTGGTTGACTCCACTGTTGTTTGCTAGGTGTCTCAGGATATTCCTCTTCATGCTTCTGCGGTGCGATTTCGCTTCTATGTTCAGTTTATATGCCTGTTCCTGTACGATAAAGTTGCTATTTACCACGCCATTTTCTTGTACTTGCTGTTTTGTTGCTGTGCTTCCCATTATTATTAAATTTTATCGTAAGCAATTAAGTTGTTTATTAATTTTATGACGTTATTTTGTTTTATAAATAATTTGACTTAAAAATTTTTTTAAATTCCAAATTAAAGTTAAAATAGTTTTTTTATGTTATATTTATAAAAATAAATACATTTGTATTTATTCCTGGGTAACGGTTTGTCACGCAGGTGGTTATATCTGCCTCCGTGGCGATGTTGGAATTTCGCCGACAATCAATCGGTAATTCCAATTGAAGCCACAAATGTGCGGTTGGCCCTTGTGTTGACTCCGTTTGTGTGATTTATATTGTTTTTCACCTTTCATTGTTTTTTTGGTAATATTCTCCTTAGCTATGCCGTACTGATAAAGTCTAAGGAGACAGAATCACGTGTCTACGGCTGCATTAGCGGGCTTAACCCAATATCTCCATTTTTATATATATATATATATATATATATATATATATATATTTATATATATATATATGTTACAGTTGAAAATTAGTAAATGCTAACAATTACCAGTGAAAGTCAACTTTCCCTGATTTGTCGAATGTTAACAGTCAAAGTTCGATAATGATATTGGAAATTAACTGTTACTAGTTATTGCTAACATTCACTAAGCTTCGTCAGGGAATGTAAATAAAAGAATTGATGCAATGCGCTGTTGCTAAAGTTGCATTCGCTATTTGAATATCGTTTTGTTTTCTATCTGCTTAATATGTTAGAAATATGATGCGATTTTATGAAGATACTTTATTATAGATGAATATTGGCACCGTTGTAACTAAAATTCCCGCTTATTTGCGAGATGTTTATTTAGGTAGTGTTTAAATAGGGTGGCTAGTGTTTAGATAGTATTCCATATAATACCAGATTTTTTATGATTTTTTATTGCAATGGAGGCACTATTTTATACATTGTAATATAAATAGTTTATCAGTATAAATTATGAGTATATTTATGTTTCGTTTAGGTCACAATTTAGTAGCTGTTCTGAAGTCATGTTGTCTGCAGAAGAAGTACCTGATGTAGAAGTTACTCATAGAAAAGTAGCAAATCTACAGTCAATAGGCACAGGCCAAGGACTTGCATAATGTCAATGTAAAACAAAATGTGCATCAAACAAGTGTTTCTGCAGAAAAAGAAATTCACTTTGCACATCAAAATGTCATTTGGCTTTGCCAAGTACAAATAAATAATATTTTTTTTAGACCTGCTTATTTATTTTTTATGTTAAATTATTTTATTGTTTATACATAGCAGCCAATTCGTTTTTGTTTATTTTCAATTTTATTTTCGTTAAATAAGATATTAATATACTTTTAAAACAGTAAGAATAATACTTATTATTTTAATACCATGCATCTAATTTATAAGTATCATAACCTAATAATAACTTTCACTAACACCAGTTAGTAAATGTTACTTCAACTAGCGAATGCTAACAATCACTAGTAAAAGTAAGAAAATCTCTTCAATATTCGACATTCACTGACCCAATACGGAATTGTTCGCATTAACCAGGGATTGTTAGCATTCACTGAATTTTCAACTATCACTGTAACATATACACTGTTACACTAAAATCATTATAATTATATTTCTAAGTATCAAAACTAATTACAACACTTCATTACTATAAAAATAACTTTAAATATGCTTAGTAAGCAACATAGTGAACATATCGCTGCTTCTCAAGAATAGTGACATATTTTGTAAAAGTTTATTTTTATGTTTTTATTATAATCGAAACCGAAAAACGCATTATTTATTAGGAACAATGACTTATAGCGTAATTTCTAAAACTTTCCAAGAGATGGCGTTAGTGACATTATTCCGCATAATCCATTTCGGTTGTTTTTATCGTGAACAATGTCTCATATTCAATGGTACACCGTCTTTTGAACACTACTGTACGACTATTTTCTGTATTAGTGACATATTCTCTTAAGTGTCGTTATTTCGTATACGGTAAGTGAGTTATAGACGTGTTTATTGTAAAATAGTGTCACATTATAAAATAGTACATACATTCTTAAATACTTTCCAGGAATATTTATCTAAAACAATGTCATATTCTGAAAATACCGTTTTTCTTGATAGATGTTTTAAAAATTTATTTAAGGTTTTACAATAAAAACGTCACATTGTATGATGTGTCAGTATTCCTCTTATAACGAATCACATTATTGCATTGATATTGAGTATTATAGGGACATATTGGAAATGTGTCGTTATTGACTAAATAAGTAACGTTTATGTGCTGATTTATTTCTGAATGTACCATTATTCTTGTTTCAATATGATATTGTATTTATTAATATTTATTTTGTATGCGTACTCGGGCTGCAATATGTCACTGTTTTCGATATAAGGGATACATTTTTATTTTTTGTTCCAAGTGTCAAACAATATGTTGATAGTACATTTTTTACTATTTAGATTATAAATACAATGGCACACTCTACAAGAGTTAGGCGAATCGTTGAAATGCTTAAAAACCAAGATATTTCAACACCAAGGTCTCCCCAAAAACTTCATAGTAAGACATAATGTTTCAATATTGATTGGATTTGACTAGTTTATAATTGCTTTGCGATAATAATAAATAATATTAAAATTTTATGAACACTTTTTTATACATAACTTTTTATAATAACTTTAATGCCGTCGTATCAAAAGATGGAAAAGTATTGACTTAAATAGGTAAATGTAAATTGTGTATGATGCTATTTTCAGATGATACACTAACGACCATGATGGACCAAAACGTTGAGACTGTCTCAGAATATTCAACGGAAGGTTAGTTTATTGCTAACCATGAAATAAAAACTATTACGGCATCTTCAGACAAAAATATCGAAAGAAATTGAAAACGAGGCTAAAGGTTAGCTTCCTAGTTTTTTATGCAAAATCCTGTTATTATTTCTGTCTTTGATATTACATCTACTCCAAAATACTTTAATAGTTTAATATTTTTTTTTTCAGATATAGGAAAAACTTTATCAGCTGATGATAACGTCAAAATAGTTCAAAGTCCAAATTACTCTAATACAAATTCTATCTTACTAGTTACATGATCCTAGACTTCGTGTGATTATATAAAAACATATTAAATTGCACTCTGTAAAAGATTACTTCTAAGAATTAATGTAAACATTGCAACTTGCATTTTTGTAGCTATTGTTTTCTTTTTAACAAACAATTGTATTTTCAGTCAGTTCTTTATGTTCTTTTATTAAATCAAAAGCTTAAAGATCTCATTCTTTTAATACCTTTTTCGAAATAAAGTTTTTAAAAATTCATTTGCAAATCCGCATAAAATAATTGGCGCAGTCAGTAGGATTGTCCGACGGGAAACAACAAAAATCGTGATTTTCCGGTTGATTTCAATCATTTACGGGCACGCAAAGTGAATTAAAACAAAAACTGATCGATAAAAGTGTGTTACCAGTTGTGAAGGAAGACCACATCGCTGAATTCTCAACTAACCGTCCGATCCGGGACAAACCACTCCAAGGAAGAGGGACCAACATTGCCCAAATCTATTTGGAACCTATAGATAGTAGAATGAAGAAAGAAACATTGAATATATTACTGTAAGTCATTTAATTTGCTTATCCTTTTATTATCATTCCTTATTTTACCGAATTTTTCACTGTACCCTTACAATATCAAAAAATACTGATAATTTAAATAAATATAATATATAAAAATATAAAATACATGAGTGATTCAAACGTCGAAGATTTAATAAATAGTTTAGATAAAATAGTTATAGAAGATACAGAAAATACAAATATGACAACTCAATATCAACTTTTAAAATTAAATGTAGACGCTATACCTCAGTATGATGGAAATCCTCATACTTTAGGAATTTTTATAGATAGTTGTGAAAGTTTAATTAATAATTTTCAAGAAAGAAATAACGCTCAATTAAATAGTTATTTATTAAGAGCAATAATTGGCAAACTTAGTGGTAGGGCTTTAACACTTGTAGGTTCTAGAATTGAATTAAGAAGTTGGACTTCAATAAAAGAAACTTTACAATTATGCTTTGGTGATCAGCGGAATTTAGATTGTTTAATTCAAGATTTAATAACACTTTGTCCGTATAAAAACGAAGCTCCATACAATTTTGGTATGAGATGCCAAGATGCGCGTAGTTTAATAGTATCAAAAGTTAATTGTCTTAATTTTTCGCCAGAAGAAAAGGTTATTCGTTTAAAAAGTTACGATGATTTAGCTTTAAAAACTTTTATACGTGGTTTAACAGGTTATTTACAAAATAATATTAGATTAAGAAACCCTGACAGCCTAGAAAAGGCAATGTCTCTAGTTATAGAGGAAGAAAACTTCCAATATAGTCAAAACCGTAGTAATTATCTTAATTTTCAAAATAATTTTAAACCTTCTCAAAGAGTTGTTCCTTCTATGAACCATAAACCCAGAAATATTCAAGTACGTCCACAATCTAATCCTAATTACTTAAATAACTCAATGCGTTCACAATCTTATTCTAATCAATCATTTAATCCAAATTACAGAAATGGAAATTTTCTATTTCAACGTCCTGTCAATAATTTTCAAAATAGATTTTCTTCGCCAGTATCCCAAAACAATTTTAGACCGCATTTTCAAAATAATTTTCAACCAAGACCACATTTCTCTCAAAATATTCAACACAATCCTCAACATAATCAAAACCAATTTCAAAACCAATTTGCTCAAAGAAACAGCACCATTTCCAGACGTTCATACAGACCAGAACCAATGGATACTTCTTCCACTAATAGTCCAGTTCGTCCACAGAATAGATTTAACTCAACAGAACTCCATAATCAAGTCACAACAGAATTTGAAAATCCATTCGAACAATATCCAATTCCTCCTAATTTTAATTCGGATCAGAAAACAAATTTTAGTAATAACGAAACTATGTTAGATACTAACGAAAATTTTCAGATAACTCTATCCCAACAGAATCCAACATAATTCAAGTAAATTTATTAAAATCTAATTTACCCTATATTTTTATACCTTCCATAAATGCAAACTTTTTGATTGATACCGGTAGTTCACGCAGTTTTATGAACCCCAACTTAGCTTATAAGTGCTATAACCAATTTATATATGATGAAAATTTTATTGTCCAAACGGCTCACAATACTTCTTATCACAATAAAGTTATGAATATACCAATTTTTGATAATTTTAAAGTTAAGGAATTTCACAAATTTCATTTATTTGATTTTAGTAAAAAATATGATGGTTTAATAGGAATTGACTTATTAAAACAACTAAAAGCTACTTTAGATTTAGAGAAAAAATTAATTATTACACCGCATGCAAAAATACCTATTGTTTATGAACCTGAAAATTTATCAGTCCTTAAAAGAAACCTTCTAATAAATAATTTTGTAATTACCATTCCTGCAAGAACTTCACAAATTGTTAAATTACCAGTTACCGCAGAAAAAGGAATAGGTTATTTAAATTATATAAATTTTGGTAATCAAATAGAAGCACCATGTGCCTTAGTAAATATTAAAAATCATTTTGCTCTTACTTCAATTACTAATTCTCGAGAGACACCTATAAAAATTACCATTCAGAAACCTTTTGATATAGAAATCATAGATATAGGAGAAACAAATTTTATTGAAAAAATGGAAACTGATACTGAAATAAATGAACATATTGATAAAATATTAAAATCTAATTTAAAAAAATACAACTTGACCACTGTAATAACGAAGAAAAACAATGTATAAAAAATTTATGTCATGAATATCGAGATATATTTTATTCCGATCAAATACCTTTAACTTTTACTAATACAATTCAACACAAAATAAATCTAACAGACGATTCACCAATTTATACTAAGTCTTATCGATTCCCAGAAATACATAAAGCCGAAGTTAAAAATCAAATTCAAAAATTATTAGATCAAAACATAATACAACCTTCTACTTCACCATGGTCCAGTCCAATTTGGATAGTACCAAAAAATTAGACTCAACGGGAAAACGCAAATGGAGATTAGTTATAGACTATCGTAAATTAAATGAACGTACAATTGACGATAAATATCCTTTACCCAACATTAATGATATATTAGATAAACTCGGTAAAAGCCAATATTTTACAACGTTAGACTTAGCCAACGGTTTTCATCAGATTGAAATGAACCCTGAAGACATCCCTAAAACAGCTTTCTCAACATTAAATGGTCATTGGGAATTTAAACGCATGGCTTTTGGAATGAAGAATGCTCCATCCACCTTCCAACGCGTTATGGATAATGTATTGAGAGGACTTCAAAATGAAACTTGTCTTGTCTACTTAGACGATATAGTCATTTTTAGTACATCTTTACAAGAACATATAGATAGGTTAAAATCAATTTTTGAACGACTTAGACAGTCAAATCTTAAAGTGCAGTTAGATAAATGTCAATTTCTTAGAAAAGAGGTTAATTATCTTGGACATGTCATTACACCAAAAGGAGTTAAACCGAACCCTGATAAAATAAATGCAGTTAAATCTTTTCCAATTCCAAAAACTCAGAAAGAAATAAAAAGTTTTTTAGGTCTTGTAGGTTATTATAGGAAATTTATTAAAGACTTTGCAAAGGTAACTAAACCGCTTACAAAATGTTTAAAAAAGGCGCGAGTGTCATCCACGACGAAAATTTCATTAATTCATTTTGAAACTTGTAAACAATTATTAATTAACCCGCCAATTTTACAGTATCCCGATTTTTCTAAAGAATTTATTTTAACAACCGATGCATCCAACGTAGCATTAGGTGCAATTTTGTCACAAGGTAGCATAGGAAATGATAAACCGATCGCATTCGCATCTAGAACTTTAAATGAATCCGAACAACGTTACAGTACAATTGAAAAGGAATTACTAGCAATAGTGTGGGGGTGTAAATATTTTAGACCGTATCTATTTGGAAGAAAATTCAAAATTATCACTGATCATAGACCACTTGTATGGCTTTTTAATCTAAAAGAACCAAACTCAAAACTGATACGATGGAGACTAAAGTTAGAAGAGTTTGACTACACTATAGTTTATAGAAAAGGTAAATTAAATGCAGCAGCTGACTCTCTTTCTCGAATTTCAATAAATGCCTTAGAAGATGAATCCTTAATTAATAATCCAGGTGATATCAATTTGGAATCTTTAGACTATTTAAGAAGAATTGCCGAATCAATGCGAGGACCAGATAACGAAGATTTACAAGAAAACCCATATCCAAATTTATTTGAAGAAAATCCAGAAACTCCCGAAATACAAGAAAAATGTGCTACCCCAGAGAATGTTTATCCAAGTACTTCGCAAACTCAACATACGACAGCCTCCGAAACAACTAACGATGGTATAAAAATTTTAGATGAAATTATTAACAATAAAGTAAATCAAATATTAGTATTTCCACATGCCTATCCGACTTTAAAAATTAAAAACGATACTTATGAAAATCACAAAATTATAACCGTAAATATTCCAGAACAAAACAATGAAAGTTTAATTTTCGAATTTCTTAGAGATTACACTATAACAAAAAGAACATATTGTATATGGTTTTATTCTGATAATCTTTATAATGCTTTCAACAAAGTTTATTTAAAACAATTTTCTGAAAAAGGTCCTAAACTTATAAAGTGTACAAAATTAGTTAATACAGTAATAGACAAAGAAGAACAAATTATGCTAGTTCGAAATTTTCACGAAGGTAAAACTAACCACCGTGGAATAACGGAAACTTTGGAAAAAATTAAACAAAATTATTATTGGATTAATATAAAAAAATCAGTTACAGATTACATTAACTCTTGCGATATATGTCAACGCACTAAATATTGTAGGAAACCACTATACTCTCCTTTGTTATTAACAGAAACAGCTTCTAAACCTTTTCAAATCGTTCACATAGACTTATTCTTTTTTGATAATAAAATTTACCTTACATTAGTAGACTCATTCACTAAATTTGCTCAATCTTACGAAATAGCAGGAAAAACCGCAATTCATATAAGTAACGCTTTAATAAAATACTTTTCAGCTTTTGGAATTCCTGAAAAATTAATTATTGACCAAGGTACCGAATTTAAAAACGATACTGTTAAAGAAATATTAAATTTGCACAAAATTAAAATTCATTTCACTACTCCAGGTCATCATGAATCAAATGGAATTGTAGAACGATTTCATTCCACTTTAATAGAGCACCTTAGAATTTTAAAAGAAGTTTATCCTAACGAAAGTAATATAATGGACTATGCTTTAATAGGTTATAATAGTTCACTTCATTCATCCACAAATTATACCCCATTCGAACTCACTTTCGGACATACTCATAGTAGAAATCCTAATGAAATATTCCTTCCGAAAAATTTTTACTCCGATTACGCGGAAAATCATAAACAAAAATTAGAACATGTATACAAAAACATTAGTAATAAATTAGATATAAACAAACAAAAAATAATTTCAAAAACTAATTACCAAGGTGACGAAAGTCAAGAATTTAGTATAGGCCAAAAGGTATTTAAGAAAAACCCTGGTCAGGAAAGAAATAAGAAATTAAATAAATTTTAGGTCCATACACAATAACTGAACTTTTAGATAGAAACCGAGTAGAAATTACAAATAATAAAAATAAAAAAAGAAATAATACATATAAAAGAACTGAGAAAACCTAATATTGTTCCAGGTTCCTCAGCTTTGCCTACAAATACTCATCCGGAAATGAACAACCAAAATTCCATAACCTAACAGATAATCCAGGACTACTTCCCTTAAAATTAGGATCTGCACAAAATATAATTAGTTATTGGTCGTTTATTCAAATTTTCGATATTACAAATATAATTTTAGAAAGTAATAAGTTACACTTACAATTAGAAAAAGTAAAAAACTTTTATGAACAAATTTTAGCTAATAATACTCCAGGAAAAATGTTTGCATTCGAATTTATTAATTATTATAATTTAGCAATAAATTTAGAAAAACAAACAAATAATCAAATTACTCGTTTAAATCCTTTACATAAAATTTCCCGAAGAAAACGAGGATTAATAAATGCTCTTGGTAGTATAATAAAATGTTTAACCGGTAATTTAGATGAACAAGATGCCAAAAGATATGATGCAGCTATTGAAACTTTGTCAAATAATCAAAATAATTTAAAAACTCTAATAAATGATCAAATTACCATTCTAGATAAATCAATAGATACATTTAATAAAACCACTTCCATAATAGTACAAAATCAAAATGTAATAGATACAAAAATAAATAAGTTAGAAAAAATAGTAGATACAATAAAAGAAACGAATAATTATTTCATCGAAGAAATATACACAGAAACCATAATTCCTGAAATCACTACAGCATTGCAAGCAATATATGATTTATTAGAAAAAATAGAGATTGCAATAACATTTTCAAAAATAAACCTATTTCATAATTCAATTGTTGAACCTATAGATTTATTAAATGAAATAAACTTAATTAGTGTACATTTAAATCAAAATAAATTAGCTTTTGAACCTAAAATAGAAAATATACTTCTTTATGAAAGAGTAATTCAAATTAAAAGTTATAGTAAGGGTAACCAAATCATTTTTATTATTGATATCCCCATTGTAGAATGCCAAATTTATGAATATTATCATCTATATCCACTACCCACATTCCAAACAAATTCCTTTAAAGTAATTATACCATTTTCCAAATTCCTACTCCTAAATGAGCAAAGTTATATGACGTCAAACACCAAGTGCCAAGAAATAAGTTCAGAAGAATACATTTGCCATGAAGTACCTTTGATGAAACCACTACAAGAAACCGAACTTTGTGAAATCCGTATAATTAAATATATGTCAAATTTAACAATGTGTGAAACCGTCCCTGTTGAAATAAATGATGAAAAATTTCAAGAAATTGAAGACAGCAAGTGGATAATCATTTTACCGAAACCTCAAACCGCTGTAGTATCTTGTGGTATATCCAAAAATACCATTTTGTTAAAAGGAACATTATTATTAGAACTAAACAATATGTGCAACGTGCAAATAAAAAACTTTAAAATTCAAACATTTAAAAGTGCTAAAAGTGAATTTATAAACTTTGATTTTCCAAAATTAGACTTTTCTTTACCGCCTCTAGAAAATTCAATAATTGAAACAAAACCGTTAAAATTGGACAATATTCCGTTAGACGAAATCAGAACTCTAAAAGAATCTTTAAGTATTCAAAAGAAAAATATAAAAACCATTTTTGAAAATCCAGTTAATTTTAATAGTGTTAGTATATGGACTATAATCCTGTATATCGTCATTGGTATCGGAAGCACGACAGTACTTTTCTGCATCTACAAGAAAAAACTCCGAAGGCCGCCCCTGTGTGAAGAAAATTTGCGAGATTCCCATGGTAATCCCGAAATTCTACTCTAACGGCGGAGGAGTTACATGATCCTAGACTTCGTGTGATTATATAAAAACATATTAAATTGCACTCTGTAAAAGATTACTTCTAAGAATTAATGTAAACATTGCAACTTGCATTTTTGTAGCTATTGTTTTCTTTTTAACAAACAATTGTATTTTCA
This sequence comes from Ophraella communa, assembly GCA_035357415.1. NCBI lineage: Eukaryota > Metazoa > Arthropoda > Insecta > Coleoptera > Chrysomelidae > Ophraella > Ophraella communa. Next base: position 16,132,439 of record CM068979.1, on the reverse strand, counting down.
GTCAGTTCTTTATGTTCTTTTATTAAATCAAAAGCTTAAAGATCTCATTCTTTTAATACCTTTTTCGAAATAAAGTTTTTAAAAATTCATTTGCAAATCCGCATAAAATAATTTACTACATGGTAATAAAATAGTTATTTAATTACGATATTAAATTTTATTTAAGTACTGTCTTCTAGTTATGGAAGACAAAATGAGTAAACAAGACGGATGCGAACCTTGATCTAAAAGGTGGCTTCTCCTCAGACGATAGCGTGAAGGATCCACCTTACAAACAATCAAGCAGTTCGTCATCTACCTCCGGTAGCAGTTCCTCTACAGGCAGTTCAACATGTTCCCCTCCAAACACAGAATTGAATAATCAAAACAAGACTACCAAATCCAAATATGACATTGAAACAAGTTCAGACGAAGAATCATAGAAAACAAAAAACGAGGACGTAAAAGAAAATCTAATCCTCTCAAGTCAATAAAAGATACTGCTAAACGTTTGAGGAATTCTGGGAAAGCCTATGTATCCAACTCAAAGATTAACAAAGCCCTAATGCCAGAGCGAAAAATGGACCCACCTTGTAGAGACAAATGCAAATTCAAGTGTTTTAGTCTAATAACAGAACATCAAAGGAATTATGATTCACAGCTTATTGGAATCTGGCTGATCTCCAAAGACAGCGAGATTTTTTATCGGTAAACATAACCCAAGTTGAACCAAAATCTCCATATAACTATAAAGATAATCGGTCAAATAGAAATGCATTCTACTTTTCAGGAGACAACACGAAACTTCGAGTCTGTAAACCTTTCTTTAGGGCCACATTAGGGATACCTGATCATCCTATTCGTACAGTTTTGAAAAAGAGAAACAACTCAGCTGGTTAAATTCTCCCCCTAGATATGCGTGGCAAGCACAGTAATCATAAAAAAAAATAGATGATTCCATAAAAAATGAAATTCGTCATCACATAAACTTCATTCCAAGAATCGATGGTCATTATTGCCGGGCAGATACTATTAGACAGTTTATCGACGGAGACAAAACCATCGCAGATCTGCACAGGGATTATGTAGAGAATTGTATCTCTTCAAATGCATTAAAATATTTAAGTTTCGAATCCACAGGATTTTTGCAATGTGTAGTGGGATTTAGTTTAAAGATTGTTTATAGAGGGTTCTGAAAAATATTTATTTTGTGTCCTATTTTTGTATTTTTATAAATAAAAAAATATAAAAAACTGTTTTTTTTTATTGTTAATGTGTAATATTAAAATTATGGACACATTGAAAATTCTGGTTGTATCTATTTAAGAAGGGTGGCATATTTTCCTTCAAACTCAAAAATACAGCAATTTTCATCTAATTTTTATAATTTTCCACTTATTTATGATAAATATTTACATCTCAATTAGAAAAAAAATATTTTCTTGGACATTCCGCTTTTCATACATTTGATATTTCTTTCCTACCCAAACTTTAAATCGCTCTACTGAAAAACTAACTTTTCGTTAATATGTCACTTTTCTTGAAAAGCAGCGATATATTGAATTTGAACGAGAATAACCTCTATCTATTTATATCTGTAGACCATTGATATGTTTACTTGTTTTATTTACCAGGCCTTAGTTAAAGACACGCTATGACATTGAACATGATGTTATCATATCACAACTATGCTCTTCTAGGTTGTAGATATTTACCTATAGTAATTTAAATAAATATACAAAATATACAAGGTGTTCACACCACAACGTAATGCACTAAAATCAGTGTTTCCGCAAACGTCATTAATTTTATGTTCATTTCACGTATGTCAAGCTGTGTGGAGATGGTTTTGGCATATTAAAAATCACATACATCAAAGAAAGAAAAACATTAATGTTATATATACTAATGTTATATACATTACGCGCAAAGTGAAGAAGAAGCAGAAGAATTATTTCGTACACTATGTAAAGGATGCAAGTACACTAATTGTGTCAGCTATATTGAAAATTTGTGGGTCAGAAGGAATGAGTGGTGTCACTTTTATAGTAAAGGAATATGTTGTCAAGTGCGTAAATCAACGCCAATATATTTAAATCATAGGACAAGTGTTTTAACACAATCGCTAGACTCGAAACGAGTTCTAGACACCATCGAAAATGCGCTTCGTAGCGAGGGTAATTCGTTCGTTTTAAAAACAGTGGTCTCGACGTTTTAAGCTTATAGCGAAGAATAATAATCAAGTAAATAAGTACATTGAATTCTTCGATATTTAGAAGACATAATACATCTAGTTTCTAGGATTTTATTTAATTTTAACATCGTGTCGGAAATCAATTTTAAATTAGAGAAGATTATTCGTACTACGGAACGCACAAAATTCCCCTTCTAGTCTATCATATGTCATCGTGTTGTAGTTGCGCCGAAAATAGGTTCGACTACTACCACTGTCGAAACGAGTCGTTTGTAATGTAATACATGTTCAAAAATATTAAGAAGTTCCGGTAATACAACAAATCTAGTGTTACATTTACGACAAAAACATTTGGAAATGTATAAAAGTTTGGAAGGCAAGGAGAGAAAAGCAATGGTAGGATAATATAGTAAATTTAAAGTAAATTTTTTTATTATTTTTAATTTTTAGGAAAAATTAGTTTTAAATTCAAACATAAAAAATGAGGCAAAACCTAGCACAAGTACAAATTCTTCCATATATCAGCTCACTCAGATAGTCAGTTTCTGAGATTACAGAGTCGCTTCCAGGTTCAGAATCTTTAGCGGCGAGTTCTTTTAAGTCCATCAGCATTTTGCAGCAATCACAGCTAACAATAACAAAAACCATAAAGACTCTTAAGTCATTTTCGGGTAAGACTAAATTTTAACAATTTAATAACATAACTAAATTTATTGTACTAACTCTTACTTTTTGGAAGTCTATCTTATTATTCGCTTATTCGCTGATTAGCTAATCAGCGAAACGGCCGTCATTGTAATTTAAAACATATTTTTTTCAAATAAACTTGGAAGTTACATTGAAACGAAGAGTTTTTTATTATTCTTAATAACATAACAATAGACAATTTACAAATAAATTGGTAAAACTGACTATTGACTTATATAATATATATATATATATATATATATATATATATATATATATATATATATATATGTCAGGTGGTTGTTTTGAGGACCTTTTTAGGTATGAACTGGTAGTTTTGGGGACTTTTGGTGCCTTTGAGGACCGTCCTCATAACAATTATATATGCGGTGGTCTCTTTGAGGACTGTCCTTATAATAACATTTTAATCTACTTGTCAGCGGTGTTATGGGGACCTATTGATTTTTGCTATTTATGTGTTCTCTACCCTACTTAGAGTAAACAATATAATCAAAAACATTTTTACGAAAAGGGATAACAAAAAAAGGTTTTCAATTTTTGTCAAAAATATATATTTAATATGACCCAGATTTCCTACTAATTAGTATCCTTTATTTGCAAATTGAAATGTAAAACTATAGCGTAGGTATAAGTAACCGTAAATTAAAGGTATTTACAAATTATCTAGGAGTATTCTAGTAATACGCTAAAGCATAAAAAATATTCACTCACACTCGCACAGTTTATCTTCCCAAGTACTATCGGCTTCAGAATAGCATATACATTTTCAAACTCAAATCGCTTACATTAAATAGACGGCCTATTTATTCCAATCCAAAATATAACCAATCACGGTTTAAATAATAATAAATTTGAAATCAGTTTAACAATTGTTCACGCCCACATCTTTAATGTTTGCAGCATAAGGTATTTTATTGACAAATTGCCTGTCTCTCTGTCCTTTGTAAATAAACTTAATCCACAAAAACCATTTAATGTAGGCGTTTTAAAAATTGCCATTCCTATGTTGTTTAAGAAGGGCGTTTTTATAACTTTGGTAGGTAAACGAAATTCACCTTTAACATGTATATGCTATTCTAAAGCCGACTGTACATAATATCTTTTTTTTCACGTACATACCTACGGAGAACTATTTTATTATTAATTTTAAACTTTATTAGTAAAAAAGATCAGAGGTTTATAATAAATTGTGTATTATTTGTTACCTATTAATTTAATCTTAAATTAAAAAGGTTATGTTTATTTACATACATTTTTTTCAACAAACTTATTTTTTTAGCCAAAGATCTTTATAGATATATTTTGTCTTAGGTGGATCGGCCCTAAGGTAATGTTAAATAACCTGATTTTTATTTTTTTACCACATAATTTGTATTAATTAATAATGTTACAATGTTCAAAACCATAAAATACATTCGAATTTTAGGAGAATAATAATAAAATGTTATGTTAATGTATTTCAACTTTTTAAAAGGATATTTATTTATAAAACGGTAAACGTAGAGTGTATCAGTATTAAGACAGGAAAGTTCTTCATATTAAAAACACATTTCATTCTAATAAACAGTGGTGGCTAGTTTTAAAAAGCACGAGGTCACGTGTCCACTTAATCAGCGAGCTTCAAGATTAACGGAAATTGAATTTTATTTAGTATTATTTTTATCCTTACTTAAATTTTGAAAAAGATCGTATCAAAATTACGTTTCGCACGTTATGCAAGCGTTAACCTCAAATTTATCTTCCGCTCAGAGACACACCCGATAGGCTCCCCATTTAGATCGCAGTTCGGTAATTTGTTTACCGTTCAGAATACGCCGAAGTAGGTAGTCGAATTTGGCGAACAAAATTCTAATATTTTTATGAATTCTGACCTTTATTATTATTATGTCAATATTAATACTAAAGCATATTAGTATAAAGTTATGATTTATTTGAAATATTATGATAACTCCCTCGTAACCGGCGGACGGCGGAGCATTATTGCCAAATCGATTTAACCGTTTTGGAGCCAGAAACCCACTTCTCACTGGAATTACGTTTCCACAACGAAAAACTAACTTTTTAAAAACAATAACAATACTTTATTTATGAAAATTACAATGATTATAAGATTTCTATAGTATAATATTGAACACGAACATTTACATTATTTATACTTAAATCCCAAAAACAAATCTAACAAATTGATTTTAAATTATAAAGGTATAAAACAAACTAGCAAAAATGAATATAAAAAATAAAATATAATTCTTCCAGCATCGTAACTCTCGTAAATATTCGTCATACAAGCTGTTTCCGAGTATTGTCTTAATTTTGATTTGACTTTTTTACTTTAATATTTTGTAATTAATGAATCAATGAATATTAAAAAAGCCCAGACGTTTGTGTAATTTTATATAAAAAGGTATAAACAATAATGATTTTTTTTCACGTCCATGTTTTAACAGTTCTAACATAAATGAAAATAGGAATAACTAAAATAAAAAACTTCTTAAAATTTAATAAATTTTCATGCAATTCAATCTCAATGAATTCTCGATTATCTTAAAAAATAGTCCTTTTTTTAAGAACTTAAACAATGAAACCTTTTTAACAAAACTTCCACTTTATTTAAAAAAGCTAATGCTTTAAATAAAAGTGAATGTTTTGTTAATAAGTTTCATTGCTTAATGTTCTTAATAAGATGGACTTCCACAGAGTAACGGTTAATACAATAAATTTAATTATTTTTTTGGTCCATTCTATTAATCTCCCCATACAAAGTACAAGTAGGTATGTTTTTTGAATATTTCGAATTCCTAACACTTATTTTAAATGCTCCTCTTATTACATATAAATTTGCGAAAGCTGGCCCTCTTTTAATATAAAAAGCTAATATTTTTAAAATTATTAATTAATATATGGTAGCTAATAAATTAACATAATCGTAACTATATAAATATAATTTATGAACTAGATAATATAGTATTTTTTGTAGTATCTCGTATATATTTCATACCCTTAAACCAATCTATGTATACACCTATGTAAAATCCGGTGGAGCAATAACCGATTCTGTCTCTATGCGGAATCCTAACCTTTTCCGTCTTCCTATACGAGTATATCAGTAACTAATATTCATTTACAGTTAAGGTTTTGTTTATTGTATTATACCTATTCTGTTGTGTTGGAACAGATATTTAATAAATTTAATGAGACCAGAAATTCAAAATATGTAACACAACTATTTAGTATTTTCCAAATAGTAATTTTAAATGGTTAAGACTAAAATAGGTAAACTAAATCAAACTGTATACGCACCTACTATTAGTAAGGTACCGGTGAAATCCGTCGGAACAATAATAACCTTATGGGTTTCCATCCGTTGTTTAGTTATAGGTACTTGATTTGTTATTTAATGATTAATTTATTTTTAAATAAATACGTAGCCTCTTGTTTATATATAGAGGGTTATTAGTAGACTGGACCAAAAACTAATTAACTATTTTTTTAAGATTTATCGAAAATATGATTCAGAACAACAAAAAATTTAGTGAAAATTTGACCCCTTAATATTAATTTAATATATTATGTAGGTAGATTTATTTTTGACTTGGGAAGTAAAATTTGTAGGTATCCTACCCTATTAGACCTTTTCATTATAATAAATAGGCAGGTAGTAATAAATCGTCGTATGGCTCTACAAGTAACTAATCTAGACTTATTTTAACATTTAATCGTAATAGGTATAATTGAATTTTTTAAAATCATTTTGTTCGGTTTTACATCACACTTTAAAACAGATTTTAAAAATCTATAATTAAACAATAAGCAGAAATTGTGCTAAATAGGTACATTCATAAATACTAATGTAGAATATTGTCAATTATTAACAGTTTCAAACAATAAGTAAAAAATTCGAAGTTAATAATTAACTATTCCCTCCCGACAGCAGTTTACTTGGAATGTTTTAAATGTGAATCTGTACTCGGATCTGTTAGTGCAGGTGTCCGAAATATCGATCGGCGGCAGATACTTTTTCACAAAGACAGATTTATTGCTTTAAAAAATATATAAAAAGAATACAGAGCAACTTAACATCTATTTATGATATAATAAAAAATTTTACAGCTTAGACTGATACGTTTTGTTTAAATTGGAAAAATTGTTTGGATTTATATGTAATTTTGTGAAGAAATAGAATTTTTTATAAATAAATCCTTTTTATACATCTTAGAACAAAAATTTTAAATATTAGATTGTAAAATATTTATCAATTTTGCATAATTTCAGTTTCCTTAAACAAAAGTATATAAAACAAAAGTATATAGTGCGGTCCATATGTATGGAATAAATTCATTTGTAGCGTTATTTTGTACTATATGAAAAAAACCTGATAGAAGGCAAGAATTCTGTGAATTGATGATGGATAGAATGAACGCAGATTTGCAGTTCATAAACAAAATTGTTTTTTCTGATGAAGCGACGTTTCATTTAAACGGAACGGTTAACAAACAGAACTGTAGATATTGGAGCAGAGAAAATCCTCACTGGATGTGTGAGGCTCAAACTCAATATCCTAAAAAAGTTAACGTTTGGGCTGGTATCATTAACAATAAAATTATTGGCCCTTATTTTTTTGAGGGCACAGTTGCTGGTGAGGTTTATCTAGATTTTTTGATTAACTTTTTAGTGCCTACATTACAAAGAGTTTTTCCTGATGTTAATCATCCAAATGAGATAGATCGATCTATTTACTACCAACAAGACGGAGCTCCACCGCATTTTGAATAGTGGTCATTTTGAACATTTAATTTAAGTGTCAAATACATTGAAAAACACATTCTAATCATTATGTGACATTATTATCTTCATTCTACGTAAAGTTTTGTGTTGGAGACATTATCAAAATTTTACATCTTAAAAATCAATTTTCTCAGTTATGATTGCACCAAACTTAAAAAACTTTATATTGCTGAACAGAGGACTAAAATCCCTTTCTAACGAGGTGCCACACGACCCCCTTTGTAATTTAAAATTTTCGAGGGGGTGCTTATAATTCCGAAGGGGTGCTGGAGGGGAATAATATTTTCATACTGTAAATTGTCAATTTAAGAATAAAAATCGAAGTGTTTCAGGTTTTTTTCATATAGTACATAATAACGCTACAAATGAATTTATTCCATACATATGGACCGCACTGTATAACTACGAATTATTGTACAATCAAATTAAAATATAAAATAGGATGTACTTCTGTTGATACAATTTGCAATATTTATGACTACCTACCTAGATTTCATCACATTTCTGACAAAAATACTTTATTCATTCCCTGTTCGTTTGTTGTAGGTACACGTTGATTTTTTGGGATTTCCTAGACTTTATTAGAATATTAGAGGTATAAGACCAACTATAATTACTGAAAATTTATAGTACCTACAGGGTTTTTTAAATATGCCTAATTAAATATTCAGAGCACCCTTAAAAAACGTTTATTAGAACTTTTATTATAATAGTAATATTACCTACTTAAATATCGTTCTATTATCATATTTATGTGGTTGGAATTAAACTTAGTTTTAAAATTTATTTTTCAATAATGTGTTTGTAAAAGCCGTCCAATGGCGTGCACAAATATAGTTAACAGAGGCAAACATTAACTCTGGGTGGGCGTGTCCATGTCGCTGTAGTTCGATATTTTGAATCGATAAATAAATATCGATACCATAAGGGTCATCTGTGCAAAAATAAAACTTACGATTCAAATTAATAGAATTTGGAATATGGAAAATCACCAAAAACAATCTATTGATGACAACATTCGATTATATTTACAATTACTAATATACACTGGCTCATGATTGGCTAGCTGTGATAATCTTTCTTTTAGTTCGCATATTTTTCGGGTCTTATGTTTGCTTCTGTCGAGTGTATATGTACGTAATATAACGAGTGAAAAGTAGGTTCCTATCTTCAAAACGGTAAAATCGTTTTGTCAACACCGCTCCGCTATATTTTTCTCCCGCCTGTTACGACCAAGGATTTATATATTTCAGATAAATCATGACTAAAGTAAGTCGAAGTATTAATATTTATATTATAATAATAAAGTTCAGAAATAATCGAAATAAGGTTAGGTAAATGTAGGTAAGAAACATTGAATTATTTGCTAACAAAATATAGAACTGTTTCTTCTTTTGGAGCTTGTGGGTAAATGAAGATGTCCATTAATAAAATTTCTCTTTTAATCTTAAAACATACTGACAAAGGTGTGCAAAAAATTTATTATAAGTGTATTTTTCACAAAAATGCGGATATTTCCTATGGATAAATGTCCATTAATTTAAAATTGCATAGATGTGAATAGCAATGAAACGATAGTACAGCCACATTCCAACGCCTGTACACTTGTAACGATACAAAATAGAAGGATTAAACACGTACATAATAAAAAACATTTTCCATATTTCAAGTTAAGTAAAAATGCACAAAATAAATTATGTAATAATAAAAAATACTTTTGTAATTAAAAAAAAATGTGGCAAGTGGGTTCGTTTCCCTGCCAAAGTCACACACATATACATACATATATAAAAAATAAGTATGTCAAATATAACTAAGAACAATTAATAACTGCACAGTTAAACTAAACTTCCACTATTTATTTGAAATATTCGCTTTAAAATCAATTACAGCTGTTTCGCTATCACTAGCATCGTCAGTTATTAATTGTTCTTAGTAAGATGAACTTCCAAAAAGTAGAGGTTAACACAATCAATTTTATGTCAAATATTTTAATTTTACCAATTACCAATTTTGCCAGACAAAAAATAGAGGTGTCCTCTTATTGGTAGGTATCTGGATTTTTAACAGGCAATGTAAGTACCTTTTCTAAACTATAAACAGAATAACTTTGCAATAATTAATATACACCTACGTAATAAATACATTTGTTTGTATAAAAATCTATTCCTCAGTAGGTATTAGGTATCACTTATTAAATTTTATGTTAATATGTTTATTTTTTATTTAATTGCACCACTAAATAACATGTAGTTTGTTACTTGGACAGGAAAAATCCATATTTAAATACCACATACAGACGAATCATTTCTGTCGAAGAAAAGTCTCATACATGATTTTAGTACGCCGATGGATGCGTATTTCTCCTGTGTTTACGTGAACTTTGCCGCAAACTTGACCTTGACGCGAATGTTAGTTTTTAGAGGGGTAGTACACACTAACCTATTTTTTATCATTTCAAGACGTTAGTTGTACTCTCGTATTAGAAGACGTGGGATTGGTTTATTTTTTAGATAAAATAGGTACATGATTTTTCATATCATTTTTATCCCTTCATATAAATTGACACTATTAGGTATATTTTTTTTTATTAACAGGGTTAAAAATACATTTTAAAGCATATTGAAAATATTTATTTTTATTGGTTAATAGTTATATCCAGTGGTGTAGTCGTAATTTATTTCTTAATTTTAAATTTAAAACCGATCACGTTTTACTAATGCCAGTTGTATTATAATCAAGTTAACATATTTTATTAATAAATATTTATATATTTTAGTCCTATAAAATATCCTGGTGATTTCCTGGTGACTGCAACAAGCATATAATTTTATTAACAAAGATTAATAAAACTATTTTACATTAAAATATTCTCAATAATTAAACAGTTGTTATATGATCTATTACTGTACCCACGAAAATGACACCCACCGGGTATTAAATTACACTTCAAAAGAAAAATTGATACCTATTACTATCTCTAGCGTTTTGCAGATCGGTTTTGACATAATTGTGTCATCATCCATACTAGGTAAGTAAGTACGTACTGTTCATTTCACAGAGCAGGTTGCAGAATTAATTATTTTACGCCCTTACCTGCCAATAGAAAACTCCTAGGTAAAGTAGGTATATAAGAGCACCATCCGACCATTTGATCAAAGAAACCACTTATTGTAGTTAACTAGTCAAAGATAATTAATTTTACAATACGAGGGGCAGACAGTAATTAAAAAAATTAAACAACCTTTCCACTTTTACCTTCCGTTTGGAAATCTTAATTCAGAGGTGCTCAAACTTGAAGTGTTGCCGATTTACCTCAATATTGTTAGACTACGATCGATCGACTCTAAGAGGTTGCAAGTATGTGTGATGCAGGATTTTCGTCTATAGAGCGGGTCACGGTCACAGTTATTATACAGCATTGCGTTTATGGACGACGGCGTTGCCATATCGGCATGTTCTTCGAATTTGGTTCCAACTGGCGCGGGAATATAACTTGCCATTGTGTTACTATTATGATTTAAATGTTCACTAAATTATTCATTTAAAAATCGTTTAGTGAGTAATTAAGAATATTTATAATTATGCTTTTAGATAAATTTTACGCGTTTAAAGGAAAATATTGTAAATCGGCTAAAATATTCAAATTTTATACGTTTAATTATCACGTATAAAGAAATAAATAAATACAGCGGCCTTACAAAAGACCTTTGTCAAATTATGAAATAATAATATAATTAATAATAAAAATATGTCAATAATAATAATATATACATAAATTACAAGACGAGTGATAAAAAAGTCAGCTGTCATCTAAATTTTAAGAGAGAACGATTAACAGAGAAAAGCTAATGAAATCTTGCCGACGTTTCGATGGTTTTTCCGAGGATTTTTCTTCTTCTGGCGGGTTGTTGTAACAAACAAAATATAGAATAAGTAAATGATCCAATAATTACGTATTTTAACTTGAATTAAAATTAAACTTTAAAAATGACAATGATTAGCAAGTAATAACTAAAATAAATGAAAATTGAATGGAACATTTGAGGGTTAAGAAATATATTACTGATCTTCATCGTCATCCAAGTCTTCATCTTCATCGTCTTCATTTAGATTTATTATTATTGGCTCAATGTCTTCCATTAAATGATCTGTTTGCCACATCTTTTCCTCTGTGTTCTCTACCTTTTTTTTCATAATTAGACCACTGCATTGGGGTTACTTGCGAATACGCTATTTTTATAAGTTTTTCCACATTCTCTTTTTTAAAGGTACTATTATACGAGCCACATATCCTTTCACTTGGCTCCACACCATTTCAATAGGATTTAATTCGCAATGATAAGGTGGTAATCATAGGACTGTTATATTATGTTCCGTGGCAATGTCGTCTATTTTTCTTAGGTCGTACTGCTCTCTAAACGCGTTTGCAGTAGCCAATAATTCTGTTTTTAAATAATCATCCTCGAAGTAAATCTCTTTTTCGAGTAGCCAGTACTTTCTTTGTTCCTTATTTCAAGTTGTCTTTGGAAAAGGTAACTTCGCTGAATGGTATGACGCATTGTCCAACACTACAACATTCTTTGATCCGTTTTTCGGCAAATTAGGGATCAATTGATCTTTAAACCAGGCCTCAAAGCTTTTTGCGTCCATTTCGTCGTGGTAATCGTCTGCACCTTTCTTTGCCAGAAAAGTTTTTTCTGCACCCTCAAGAAAACCGTCTTTCCAGCCTGCATGAAGAAGAACAAATCTCGGTCCTCGTTGACTTGGAGCCTTCAGTCCTTTGACAAATGCATCTCGGACATTTTTTATGGTAGTGTCTTTCCATTCAAAATTTACACTGTGGCCCGCATTAATCCATGACTCGTCCAGATATATTACGTTATATCCTTCTTCGCGGAACTTCTTCACTGATCTTAAATATTTGTGCCTCCAGCTCTTTCTATTAGAATCGAGTCTCTTCCTCTCTTTCCATAAACAAACCCCATATCGTTAAGCAAGCGTCTTAGCGTACTTTTAGAAAAAATTTGGTACATTTTTCGTCTGAATTTATTTTATCAATAACTTTTGCCAGTGTTGGTGGAATATTTTCGGAGTAGAATTCATGCACAGCTTTTCGTATTTGCGATTGGATACCTTCATCGTAGGTGATCAGTCTTGAATTCGACTGGCTGCTGTTCCGTCTTCGTTTTTTTGGCGATATCAAAGGTCCAGTAGTGGCTTCGCTTTTCAGATTATACACTGTTCTCACACTAAGGCCAGTCATTTCAGAAATCAGTTCTATTTTCGCTGTCACACTTTTGTCATCTTTTGTATTCAACGTATACGTTAAAATATTCAATAAAAGCCTCTTGGTTTGACGATGAAGATTTTCACCTTGTTTAAATTTTTCAAACGGTGCTGCTAATTGCATGGCTGTTGTTTCAATAATGCCCTTTCGTTTATCAGCAGAAACAGGAATATTACATAACGGTTTACGAGGATCAAGGGATCATACAGGTAAAAATAATTAGCATCTTTGTAATTAAATAATATTTTCACTGGCAATAGGATTAGGATTTGTCTAAAAGATTTAGTAGAGACCTAAATAATCCATCAAATGATCAGGTATATACTGATTACAATCTACATAAATAGATTTGAATTCCATTTTTTAATAATATTTATTATATAGAATACATCTGTTTTGCAAAATTCATAATAAAACGTTTCTACGAAAATAAATTGGCTGAGTTAATTGTGGTTCAAGCCGTAACCAAAGCGGCAACAGTGTTGAATATTCGCCCGTAAGATTTACATTGGCCTATGCCGGTCACGCTGCATAATAACTGTGACCCGCTGTATAGGAAGGGTGTATCGGGGTATCGGGGTATAGATATTAGTTTTCCGGACAATATGCATTTTTTGGTCATGGTAAATGTGGGTCTGTTCTAAATTGTCAATGAAAAAACTTATAATTATTAAAAATTGCGAGTTTATTAGTTTTTATCATATAAAATAAACGAGTTGTATTGTATAAATTTAACTAAAGAGATAAGCGCATTATGACATAATATGTTCGTCAGTTAGTCGATTACGATATTTTGAATTAATTATCTTCATTTCAGAAAATGCAGAGTCGCACAAGTAAGTTGACACAAACATTGCCGTCAGTTGAAGGGCGATTTGCCTAAGATTCGAATATTTATCTTCAGATATAAAACACCAGAATTTTGTATCGGATGCTGTGGCTTTAAAATGTATATCTGATATAATCTTCACTATCTCATTTTTAACAGAACCTGACTCCATGTTAAACTAACTTGCTATTTCAATAGCAACTTCCTCAATATTTTTACACGAAAATGGATAACTCAAAAATGGAGCGATATTTGCCAATTTATTGAAATTATAAAAACGTATTTCGAATTGGCCCAAAATATTTGATAAAGTAGAGAATTGGAGGACTAGCAATTTATCAAAAATAGTACGTTTGTTGATTTGCAAAAAAATAGTGTAGACCCACTAAATTGACCCAGTAGAATCCGAAAATGAAGAAATAATCGCCGAAATAGAGATAGTTTCACCCAAAGCCTTCTAAGTTTGACAAATACTAATTTTTTTAGACTTAAAATGTGTTCTTTACCTGCTATCGCAAAACCAGTGTATTCAGCGTCTCAAAAAACCCCTATTTACATAGTTTCAAGCATTTTGGAAGGTATGGTGTTTAATTGCATCGTAATATCTTTCAAAAATGCCAAATTAGTCGACCATTTTTTTGTTTTTCAACATTTGAGTATCATCACCCCTTTCGTCCAGAAAAGCTGTTATTTCGGACAATAATTCTTGAAACCTTTCTAGGAATTTTTCGCGACTCAACCACCTGACTTCCGCGTGAAGAACTAAATCAGTTTGTTCTGCTGACTCACTACCTATCAACTGCAATTTAAAGAGCCGTCGTTGCAAGATGAAATTCACAATTTTCATAGCAATGCCCATAATCTTCTCCATGTTTAGAACTTTTGAACACAAAACTTCTTGATATATAATGCAATGGAAGGAGAAAAATAAAGGGAAATCGTCATTAGCTTGACATAATGTCACAAAAACGTTTTGGTTTCCAGTCATTGCAGGTGCTCCATCGGTTGTAATGCACAGTAGTTTATATATTGGTAGCTTGTAGTTTGTTGCAAAATTTAAGAAAGCGGCATATATATCTTCACCACGGGTATTTCCTTTCAGAGGAATCATTATTAATAACTCTTCTTTAGCTGGGCAGTATCTGTCATATCGGTGGATTCGTAGAACTGTAGAGAAAAATATGTACTTATTAAGAGCAGTAACCAACTAACGGTTGAACTAAACATTCACTATTTATTCGTATAATACATTTTTAAACGCAATGACGGCCGTTTCGCTAGAATTAGCATCTTCAATCTGACGTCAATCCGTTTAGTTGTTTACTGTTCTTAATAAGATGTACTTTCACATAGTAAGGGTTAGTACAATAAAAAATATGTACATGTCATTATATCATGTTTTAGTTTATCTGCCATATCTTGACTCATGATTTCAATACGCCTTGTGACAGTCGGACGAGATAACTGAAGTTCTCTAATAACATAATCTCTGTTATATTTTTAAAATCTCCAAATAAAATCTCATCCGCTTCAATAAATGCTTCCTTCACAACCGATCCATCTTCAAATGGTTTCTTGTGTTTCGCCAATATGAGATATCTTAAATGACGCGATCGTTGCAGCTTTTGATTGTTTGGCTAGTCTTGTGAACACGCTTTGTTCTTTTTTCAGACAAGTTATCAAATCACTTTTCGTTTTTTTTAATTCACTCTGTGGTGGGAAATCCTTTGCATAGTTTTTGTGGACAGTTTTGTGACGTCTCCCATGATATAATGGTTTAGGTAGTGCAACTGATACCCGGCATATGGGACAAATGCACTTATCTTTTATCATCCAAAAGAAAAATATTTTCTCCAATCTTTATCAAAGTGATAAGTTTTACTTTTCTTCGCGGCACTCATTTTGTACTATTTATTAATAAACTTTGTATCGCGTTAAAGTTAGACTTAAAACTGACTCATATTCATGTTGACACAATATTTATATCAGCGCCAACGAAGTCTCAAATGTTCCCGCCAAACACGCCCCCACCCCAAGTTTCTAGAAAAATCGGCGGCAATCTTTGACAAGTACCGCGCGTGCCTTTGATAAAGCCGAGTTTTGCCGCTAGCAAGGGGTTAATTACGATGAAAGAAAGCGATAAGGGGGTTATTCTTACATTATGTTCTACTGACCTATTTGTGAATAGTTCTATATTGTGATTTTTTTTCGACTCAAAAAGCACTCGCGATCGACCCTTTGAGCACCCCTGTCTTAATTGATTTCCAAAACAGCTTTGACAGTTTTCTAAAGAAAAACAACTAATCCTGGAGCTATATTAAAAACATGAAGATCAAACAAAAGTATTACTTCTCTTTAATTTGCAAAACAATAGAAATAGTCTTAGGTATCGACTTGGTCGAGAAAGTGGTTATTTTTTTTTAAATCGGCTAAAGATTATTGGAAATTATTTTAATATTTTCAAACTTCGGAGGAAGCAAGTAGAAATATTTTTTATTGTAAAGTGAATTAATAATAAGGTTATCAAAATAACAATCTTTATCTGGATAACACAAAAATAAAAAAAAAATTACATTTTTTTATACATATAAGTATACGATAAGAATGTCCTTATAATAAGAAAATTTTGCAATAAAATATTTCTTGGAACAAATATACAAAAATTAAAAAAAATATGTATACATCAACTACAGCTGGTGTGTCCAATAAATGTATGCAATAAAAATGTGCAGATTATTTGATTTTCTAGAGATTTTATGTATATTTCCAAAAAATAAAAAAGAGGTCCTCAAAAACACCACCTGACATAAAAAATTTAAAATATCGAAAATTATAAAAAAAATTGCATACATTAGTTATAAACAAAATATATAACTAATGTATGCAAAAAAATTCACAAAATTTTGACGTCCCCAAAACTATCACCTGACATATATATATATATATATATATATATATATATCCTTTATTCTTTTCAGAAGGGGGAACCAATAATGCAAACATTACAGATGCCATAGCCTACTTTTTGTGTAAAGACAATATGCCCTTTTCAACTGTGGAAGGAAAAGGATTTTTAAAATTAATAAAACAGGTCTGCCCCCTAAATAAAATACCAACAAGAAATGCCTTAAAATTTTTTTAATAAGAAATATGAAATTATTTCAAATATATTCAAAGAAAAAATAATATCAATAAGATATGTGACATTAACTTGTGACAACAAAAAGCTTTTTAGGTATTACAATTCATTATATTTCTAATACAAAACCTATTTCTTTAACACTTGGTGTAATAGAATTATCATAATCTCATACAGCCCAGTATATACCATCTGAACTTTTGAAAATAATTTCTGGCTGGAATATTACTGTAGATATGGTTATTGCTGCAGTTACAGATAATGGAGCTAACATGGTCAAAGCCATATATGATACATATATGGGCACAATAAGCTTCCTTGTTTAGCCCATACCATCAATTTGCTTAGTGAAAATTCAATAAAAAACACCGATGGTTTGAATGACTTAATACAAAAAGTGAGAGCTATTGTAGTATGGATAAAACGTAGTGTTCATGAAAGTGGCAAGCTAAGAAAACAACAATTAGATACTGGAGTCCCTGAGGGCAAAATAAAAAAAAACTTAATTTAGACGTAAAAACTCGTTGTAACTCCACTTTTTTTATGATATCCAGGTTTCTAGAAATGAGTTACTACATTTCTAATTTAATTTTTGAAAACATTAATACTCCAATAATGTTGTCAGCTATAGAAATTTCATATTTAAAGGATATTGTTCAGCTTTTAAAACCTTTGGAGACAATGACCACTGAAATATGTGGAAAAAAGTTTGTTACAATTAGCAAAGTAATTCCTATGTTAAGTTGTGCGTTGGAAATGTATAATAACAAAATGATGCCTACTTCTCAAATAGGACAAAGTCTTAAAACGAGTTTACTTGCTGAATTTAACAAAAGGTTTGGGCAAATCGAAAAATCTCATTTATCTACAATGCTTGATTCACGATTTAAGCAACTTCATTTCATGCTCTGCGATAATATCGCATTTAAAAAGATGTCAAATACTTCGCAGCATAGCCAAAATGATCAAGAAGGCAATGTCGACATAAGTAAGGTGTCTACTGAAAATGAGTTTGAAGATTTATGAAATTTTCATAAAGAGTTAACACTCTCTAAACGATTAAAATCAAACACAGAACAGGTTTTTTTTTATTTCAATTTTCTTTTAAGAATAACTTGGGGCCGCGGAGCATACCACGTTAAAACAACTGGCGCCCGAGATTTTAAACGAAAATTTTCTTTCAAGGGTGGCCATAGTAGCGCATAGAAGGTAAAACCAATACAACGTTATTACAGAATAAATTTATTATTTCATTGTGGCTTTATTTGGCTGTTGTAGGCTAAATATCCTGAATCCCCAAATAACGTCCATTTTGTATGTTGATCAAGCAAAGTTAAATATAATTTTTTCTAAAATTGAAATCCTGCCAAGCTGCAAATTATGAAAAAATATATCCATATGATATAATTAGAATTTACTCTTTCTCTCTCCCTCTATATATATATATATAAATGGTAGTAGTATTTTTGCGGGAATGAATTGAATAAAAAAATGAAGATAATGGGTTAAGCTAGCATATAAGGTATAGGTGCGATTTTAAAACAGATTAATTGTAGTGTTTTTGAGCAACAGGATTTTGAAGAGTTTTTGTATTTATTTGCTGAATAAATGTGTTTATCTACTGTTTGTACGATTCAATGTAATTTTGACATTTTAGTATTCAAATTTAGACAAACCTACCTTTAAATAATCTTCTTTCAAAACGTCATAGATGGCTCGACAACAAGCTGGAATTATTGTCGCAATTGTTGAAACGGGTAGTCGGAACAAATATATTAACGTATGATTGCTTTCACCTGATTGTGTAAAAATAAAAAAAGTATTTAATAACATTTTGTATCATGTATGAAACTTACCTCCTGCTAAAAACTTCAAAGTTACAGCTAGCCTCTCAGCAGCTCTTATTGCAGAACGCATTACTGTATCCTGTTTTTCTATTTTTGGCGTAACCTTTTGTAATAGAAGATTGAAATCCGCATCAGACATTCGAAGTAAATTTTTGTAATATTCTGGATCTTGAAACCTTAATTCGCATAGTAGTTGGGAAAACGCACCAAATTTGTTTCTTTTTTGCAATCCACTCTTTCGCCCAATACCTTCGCTTTGTCCTGTGTTAAATCTTCGCGTTTAACTCTTCTATATTAGTAATATAAGAAAATTACATTTTAATTTTAATGATTATAAATGTTTTAATTTGAGATTTTGGCCAAAAATAATGTTTTATTTTTATTTTTATTTTACTTAAAAATTCTCTTACTAACTGGTTTAACTATAATTCGCCAAGCTTTGGTAAAAAACTGACACCGGTCAGAGATATAACAGTATTCGAACCAAGTAGCTCGCTCGTTACCTCTCGCTTTAAACATTTTAATATACCTACGCTCCTTTTGAAGTTTTATAAAAAAAACGTGTGTGAAAAATAAAAGTGCACCTTTTTTTCACAAGAATACAGTCCACTGCGTTATAGAAGGGAGGAAGAATATTTTCATAGACAGAATTTGATACAAGCAAACAGGAAACCAGGTTAGAGTTTTTTTACCTATATTTGTTTGGCGAATTCTGCAATTTTTGTTCATAAAATATTCATATCTATCCCGAAAGCATAACATTAATTTGGCCAACTTCTAGCCGGATCTTATATAAGATTTTAGTTAAATAAATGTAATTTGTTATTATAAATATCTTAAAAAAGTGCCGGTTTTCGCATGCGTTTTTTGCTCTCGTATTTTATTTCGATTTTGTTACTCTATTTCTCTCTCTTTCGCACTCATTTTAAATTTTGGAAGTAGTAAGTGTAGTTTTTTTTGTCTTAAAATTGTTTACTTTTATTATAGTACATTTATAATATTTCGATTTCATTATTTTAATAACTTGGTAAAATACAATTAATAATAGGTTGATAAATTTGTTCATTTATTATTTTTTATAAAGTTTCAACATTGTATTTGAAAAATTTAATTTTATTACGAGTCTTTGTAATTGTCAGGATCTGGATAATTTCTTAATATTTACTCATTAGCTTATTCTATTTTTCTTTGTGTACTTTTCTCTTTAAAATTTTGTGAAAAATGAGTAATGCAAATAGACTGCGACAAGCCAAAGTACTAAGGGACAATGCGATTGAAAGAATTTCACTCTTAAACGATGTTGCTGAACAAGCTAAAATTGATAAAAATATTCATAGCCTCTTTAAAGCACGTTTCTTAGAATTAAAAACATTTTATTCAGATTTTAATATTCAACACACAAATATTTTAACATTACTGTCCGTAAATGATGATGCAGATTTAAAAGCTGAAAGTGAACTTCGACAAGAGGTCGACAATAAATATTTTCAGATATTTTCAACTCATTCATTACTATTTGATAAACCCGCAGTTCCTATAGTTACAAACTCTCAAATGAATGTTAAATTACCTAAGTTAGATGTTCCTCATTTCAATGGAGACTTAAAACTCTGGCCTACCTTTAAGGATCTCTTTGACGCATTAATAGTCAATAATAATTGTTTATCAGAGGTTGAAAAATTTCAATATCTAGTCTCAGTGCTTTCTGGAGAGCCATTAAACTTGATTAAAAATATTCCTCGAAATAATGATAATTTCCAAATAGCTTATAACAGTTTAATTGATAGATATCAAAATATAAGAATTCTAGCAACTTATTATTGGGATTCAATAATGAATGTGCCAAAATTAACTACAGATAATCCTCGACAGCTTAGAATCTTATTAGATACCTTTAAAGAAAATTTAGAAGCTTTAAAGAATTTAAAACTTCCTGTAGATTATTGGGATTTTATTTTATTTAATATTTTGAAATCTAAAATCGATGAAACCACTGATAAACGTTTTGAACTCGAAAATCCTTCTAATCAGGTGCCTTCTTATAACACACTATTTACATTTCTCGATAATCAATGCCAATCTTTAATAAATGTCAAATTTAAAAATCTTATTAATAAAAAAACGAACATTAAACCTCATAATTCATTCACCTCCGCCATGGTTGCTAATTCTTCATCATATAATAAATGCCCTGCATGTCATCTGGACCACTCTATTTATAAATGCTCTGTTTTCCTTTCTAAATCCCCTAAAGATAGGTATAACTTCATTAAACAAAATAGATGGTGTACTCGTTGTTTAGGAACGAAACATACATCATTTAATTGTTCTAGTAAAGGTCGATGTCGTGTTTGTTCATCGCCTTCTCATCACTCAACTCTTCATTTTGATAAAACGGATTCTACTCAATTACCTCATTCTAACTTAAATTCTCTTCAAAATAACACTGATTCTGAAATCGATCTCTCTCCCTCTACCTCTCAAGTAAATACTCTTAATACTGCTCTCTCTGAAAATTCAACGGTGCTGATGTCTACTGCTCAGGTAAATATAATGGATAGCACTGGTGAATTTAGGACTATTCGAGTATTGTTAGACTCTGGAAGTCAAGCTACTCTAATGACTTCTCATTGTGCCAAAACTTTAGGCCTTCCTATAAAAAAATCTCATCACTTGCTACATGGACTTGGAAACACAACATCTAAATCACTTTACTCTATCTCATGTTCACTTAAGCCCCTTGGTTTAGATAATCCAGTTTTCCAAGTTGATGCTTACGTACTACCCACGCTCTGTTCTCCTATGCCCAATTACAAAATCTCTCGTGATAATCTATCCTATTTAAATAACCTAAAATTGGCTGACCCCGAATTTAACCTTCCTAATACCATTGATATGATCTTGGGAGCTGATTTACTTCCGGAAATTTTGAAAATGGAAAAAATTTCTGGCACTCAGAATACTCCTCACGCTCTTAATACAGTTTTTGGTTGGGTGGTTATGGGGAAGGTTTGTTCTCACTCACATAAAGCTCTACATTCTTTATATATTTCAACTGATAACTCTATAAATGACACTCTCAAAACTTTTTGGCAGATAGAGGAAATTCCCTCTGTCATTCCTCTCTCTCCAGATGAACAATTATGTGAAAATATTTATACAAAAACTGTCTCTCGTACGTCATCTGGAAGATATATTGTCTCTCTTCCTTTTCGAGGAAATGCTCCATTTTTTGGTAACACTAGAGCTCAAGCACTAAGAAGGTTTCATCTATTAGAACGTCGCTTTAAACGTGATTCACAATTGGCTCTTGAATACTCGGAATTTATGAAGGATTATCTTTTAAGTAATCATATGGAACTTGTCAACAATCCCACCTCTTTCCAAGGTCTTTATTATATTCCTCATTTTGCTGTCTTTAACCATCACAGTGTAACTACTAAGTTAAGGGTTGTCTTTGACGGCTCAGCAAAAAAATCTCCTCAAGGTCAGTCTTTAAATGACACTTTGTTGACAGGTCAGAAACTTCAACAGGATATTTTTGCTCTTCTGTTACATTTTCGCTTATATAAATATGTTTTCACAGCTGATATAAAGCAAATGTACCGTTAAATCTTGATAAGCACATCAGATTGTGACTATCAGCGCATTGTTTGGAGATTTTCTCCTACAGAGCCTATTCAGGATTATCGTTTGCGCACAGTTACATATGGTCTTTCTTGTGCACCATTTCAAGCCATTAGGACACTTCTTCAATTAGCTGATGATGAATCCTTACATTTTCCTAAAGCTGCTGAGGCTCTTCGGTCCAACATTTATGTTGACGATTTGATTTGTGGCAAAGATTGTATTTTAGAAACCCAAAACCTGCAAGCTGAAATAATTGCTCTTCTCGCAAGAGGGCACTTTGAATTGCGAAAATGGTCTTCTAATCATTATGATCTTTTAAAAAATTTTAAACCTTCTGACTGTCAAATGAATCCCCTTTCTTTTGATTCAGAAAGCTCTTTACTAAAAATTTTGGGAATGCAGTGGCATCCAATTCACGATCACTTTTCTTATCAGGTAAATGTTTGTGATAAACCATGTACTAAACGTTCTATTTTGTCGGAAATTGCCAGGATTTACGACCCTTGCGGTTTCCTCACTCCTGTCACATTTTTAGCTAAGCATCTCATTCAACAAATATGGAGTCTTGGTCTCGATTGGGACGAAGTTCCTCCTCCGCACATAGAGCAAAGATGGAATAAACACAGGGATCAACTTTCACTTCTTTCTAATCTAAAAATTCCTCGATTGATAATTCCCGAAAATTACAGTTTTTGCGAATTACATGGGTTTGCGGATAGCTCCGAAAAGGGCTACGCTGCAGTAGTGTATGTTAGATTTTGTCACGCAGATAATTCATTTACTGTTCAGCTTGTGGCTGGAAAATCTAAAGTTGCTCCTATTAAAGTTTTAAGTATATGTCGTCTGGAGCTATGCGCTGCAGTTCTTCTCTCTAAACTTATGAATTTTGTTAGTAAAAATCTTTGTTTTAAACTCAAATTTGCCAATATTTCAGCTTGGACAGATTCTATGGTAACATTGAGCTGGATAAAATCACTTCCATGTCGCTGGAAAACTTTCGTTGCCACACGTGTGGGTGCTATTCAAGAAAGAATTTCTCCCGATCTTTGGCATCATGTCAAGTCTTCAGAAAACCCTGCTGATTGCGCCAGCAGAGGGCTACTTCCTTCTGAATTTGTAAACCACTCTTTATGGTTTCAAGGCCCTTATTGGCTCCATAATAAAAAATTCACCCCTTTTCCATCAGTTTGTTCCTAATTTGTCTGAAGAAACTTTGGTCGAAGAAAAGAAAATCTCTCTCCTTACAACGATTCCCGTTGAATGTGTGAATGTGCTCCTTAACAAATTTTCCTCTCTTGAAAAAATTCAACGAGTTTTAGCTTATTGCTTAAGATTTATTAATAAACATATAATAAAAGATCCAAATAATATCGCCACGGGACATTTTAACTATTTTCGAGTTGCATACGGCCCTACTTTTTCTTGTACGAAATGTACAATATAAAGTTTTCTCTGATGAAATTAATAAGTTAAAAAGTAATTTACCCCTTTCTCGAACGTTTAAAAAGCTTAACCCTTTTTTAAAAGATGGATTGCTCAGGGTGGGCGGTCGTCTCCACTTTTCTGGACTTTCCTATGAAAGTAAACATCCCCTTTTACTGCCTCAAAACCATCGTCTGACAGAACTCATTGTGGAAAAAACTCATCGCGAAAATTTACATGCAGGTGTTCAGACTGTGCATTTTTTGATATCCCAAAATTTCTGGATTTTATCTTCTAAACGTATTATACGTCGTGTGCTTTCTAAATGTTTAAAATGTTTTAGAGTCAACCCTCAACCTCTTGAACCCTCTATGGGTTTACCACCCTTTCGAATCAATCAAATTAAACCTTTTCAAAGTGTTTCTGTCGATTATGGCGGACCTTATAATATATGTCTCAGTAAACATAGAGGTGTGAAATCACAAAAATCTTACATATGTCTTTTTGTATGTTCTACCACTAAGGCAGTGCATATTGAACTGGCTTCTGATCTCACCACAGAGGCATTTCTAGCTGCCTTACGGCGGTTTATTGCCCGAAGAGGTCACTGTTCTGCAATTTTTAGCGATTGCGGTACTAATTTCGTCGGAGCAAAAAATATTCTTACCGAATATATAAAAAAAGCTGCAGAAACAGAAAAAAATTAAATGGTCTCTAAACGTTCCGTCAAACCCTCACTTCAATGGTTTAGTTGAAGCGGGTATAAAATCAATCAAGTCCCACTTACTTAGAGTTCTCAATGACCAAATTCTTACTTATGAAGAATTTTATACATTATTGGTACAGATTGAATCAATCCTCAATTCTCGGCCTTTATGTGTACCCAGTACTGACCCTAATGATTTTACAGTTTTGACTCCAGGTCATTTTTTAACGCTTGCTCCACTTTCATGTCTCCCTGAACCCGATTTGACATCCCTAAAATTAAATACATTATCTCGTTGGAAATTACTTCAAAGATTTCACCAAGATATTTGGAGAAGATGGCACAATGAATATCTCAATACCCTCCAGCAACGACAAAAATGGTTAAATAATGAAAAATCCTTAAAGGTGGGAGATATGGTTATTATTAGAGACAACCAGACACCTCCATTAAAGTGGAAGTTCGGCCGAGTTGAAAAACTTCATCCCGGTGTTGACAATGTAGTTCGAATAGCTACTATTCGTACATCAAATGCAACGGTGCAAAGACCGCTTGTGAAACTGTGCCCTTTACCCTGATATTAATTTTGATACTAATTTTTTTTTACAATTACTTTTAATTTTATAAGTATTTAATTTCTCTTAAAAATACATAGCATTTTTCATATGTATTTTGGTGGGCGGAAATGTTAAATCTTCGCGTTTAACTCTTCTATATTAGTAATATTAGAAAATTACATTTTAATTTTAATGATTATAAATGTTTTAATTTGAGATTTTGGCCAAAAATAATGTTTTATTTTTATTTTACTTAAAAATTCTCTTACTAACTGGTTTAACTATAATTCGCCAAGCTTTGGTAAAAAACTTAAGAAAAAACCGAGAAGACACCGGTCAGAGATATAACAGTATTCGAACCAAGTAGCTCGCTCGTTACCTCTCGCTTTAAACATTTTAATATACCTACGCTCCTTTTGAAGTTTTATAAAAAAAACGTGTGTGAAAAATAAAAGTGCACCTTTTTTTCACAAGAATACAGTCCACTGCGTTATAGAAGGGAGGAAGAATATTTTCATAGACAGAATTTGATACAAGCAAACAGGAAACCAGGTTAGAGTTTTTTTACCTATATTTGTTTGGCGAATTCTGCAATTTTTGTTCATAAAATATTCATATCTATCCCGAAAGCATAACATCCTGTTTTTGCGCTTTTTTTGAATACACTTAATAATAACTAAGGCCGCAAACCGACACCTTATTCTGCTCATCGTATTATTTTAACTGTCAAGTGTATTAACACACTGGTGTCTAATAAAATAATTCCATGGTGCGTGTGAATACATGCTAGAGATGTGTAGCAACTTCAATCTATGGAACTGTCTAGGCCAGCTCTAGCCATTACTCTACATAAAAATTTTACACTGAGGTGTGAACACGTTGTAGAGTGCTCTAGACACAAGACCATTGTAAAAATAACAGCAAACAAATAAATGCTAAATAAAATCCTGTACAGTGTTTAAAAAAATTTAATTATTATTTTAATCATATTTAGAGCTTTTTTATTATTCATTGCGACGGTTTTTTTGAGTTTTTTGAAGTGTCACTCTGTGATTTCTATTTATAAAAATATTCTGCATAATGATCTCTTATCTGCAAAGCAGTCAGTTTTGACCTGCATGGTATTTGTGGCAAATCCCATAAGGCACAATTTTCCCTTATATCATTTCGCCATCTACCAGGGCGAAGTAAATTTCCGTTATCATCATATGAATCAACCGTACCAGGAGGCATATAGATATTACCCAAAGTTTTGCTGTTTCTTAAAAAGTTGTGCAGTAAAATACATGTCATCGTAATAAGCGGCACGTTATCAATGTCTAATTCAATAGGGTTTTTAAAGACTCTAAATTTTGTAACCAATATACCAAATGTGTTTTCTACTATAACTCGGGATCTTGATAATCTTGAATTAAAATTACTTTTTCTTGTTCCAATTTCATGCACTCCATAATACGATTTCATTATGTTTTCATGAAGAGCAAATGCACCATCAACCAATAAAACATAAGGAATATTTTCACCACTTGCGGCAGGCAAGGTGTATTGCCACAATAATGAGTTTCTAAACATTTCACTATTCTTCCCTGACTGCCAATGTCAGCAAAAATAAACCTATATGAGCTATCAACTAAGCCTAACAGCACTATACTAAATGTCTTCTTATAATTAAAAAATTCTGATCCACTGTTCTTTGGACATTTTATAACGATGTGTTTTCCGTCAATTGCACCAACGGCATGAGGAAAGTTCTGCTTAAAACCATTTTCAACCTCTAACCATTGTTCTGCATTAACTGGCATCTGTAAAAAAGAAAATGTACCTAAATATTTATTATTTTTTCAAGAAGAACCAGAACTAACTGATTCCCCGCAAGTAGATGAATTACGAGAAAATTCAGAAATATCCGAAGACATAAATGGGACTAATACACGAAATGCTTCCGAACAATAGAAAACCACTAGACGACGGTATAACCCACCTGAACTCCACCAAGCCAGCAAACAAATGACTGAGGCTTTCAATACATTAAATAATGTAATGAGTCGAAGAACGGCTGAAGAAGACGAGTGCGAAATTAAAAAAACTACCGGAAGCTAATCGTGAAGACATAATGTTCGAAATCCATTCTTTATTTCGGAAAAATGATGGCCTTCGTCTTCACAATCATTTCGTTCTTCTACACCTGAAAGTTCATGTTCATACAACGCACAAATTCCATCATCATCCAAACCCAACTACCAAAAAAATATAGATTCGCAGATTAATAAATCTTCCAGACCACAGACCCAATATTATGTGCAATATTTAAATCCAAACGAAATGGTTTTATCTCCAGAATCACAAACTTCTAATCCTTATTATTTACAAGAAGAAGAAGAATCTAGAAATATAAGGAACGATGTGATTGTATCAACCGATAATAATATAATTGAAAGAGCGTTTTTTAATTCGTAGAACATATTATTTCCAATTATAGACGTTTACATTCAGAATATTTTTTTAAGATAGGTTTACAAATTTTTGATTTAAGTTGTTCGGATCACATCGAACACCTTTCCATATACAATATTTTTGTTCCCCTAAAGCCGACTCTGCCCCATAGGCAGACTTATTTACTTATAATTCCCTCGCAAAACCACTCTATAGGGTTTTTTACACGTCCGAAAAACGGCCAGCAGTTAGGATTTGTACCTTCTGTACACCTCCCACCTGCAATTAGCAGTCCAGTCTCGACTTTTAATAGGAAAGGTCAGCGCTATATCCAGTGTATTGTCGTTGATTGATAAATATCAATCAACGGTATTGTTTTACAGCAGTTAAATTGCATTCATTTAGAAATTAGTATAGTAAATTCAGTGTGTGATTTGAAGTGCTTCTCCGTATTCTACTGCAAATCGCAGGTTGTATCTTTTTTATATTATACCGCATTGAGGCTTGCACCATTATTTGTGACCAATGTAAACCTTATAAATGGACAAAATTAACAGTTACGTTTGTACATTAAATATTTAAATTAGCAATTGTGACTACCAGTTATTTCTGAGCTCACTAGCGCCTAAAACTGTTCCACCACGTGTTATCGAAGGGCACGCTGATTATTCTACCACGTGTTGGGGCTAGGATAAAAACCCGGTCTCATCATATGATCCTTCTGAGCCGGATGTAGTTACAATTGTTCCCGATATTCATATAATTACATATTTTCCTACGAACCGAGCGTAGTCTCACTACAAGTATCGTTCCAACACCGAGGCGGCGCGGCGGCGGTTATTCCAGTTCCAAGTTCAATTGCAGTTCAGAACCAGCGTTCACAGGCATTCTTGGTTCTAGCCGATTCCAGCATTCGAGTTTGAAGACGGCATCGCTTTCATACATTTGGAAGGGTTTTCAAATAAATATATACTCCTGTGTGTTTTATTTTGCATGATGCATGATTATTTTAGTTTTAGAAAACTATTTGCTGCAAGCCTCAAATATTTCGAAAAAGGTCGATTTTATTTGAAACAAAATTAAATTTATTTAAAATCAAACATTTCTTAACAGGGTTGTATTATCTCTGTTGAACTTTTCCGAAAGTAAATAAAAAATTTATTTTTTTTTCTTCCGGGGCCGAATTAGTTTTGCAAAAATAAATAAAAAGAAAATAATTTATTTTTATTCCAGGGTCGTACCAGCCCTATCTGATATTTCACAAATTTAATTAAAATTGAAATTTTTCTTCCAGGGTCGCTCTGGCCCTAGTCGACTGTTCATGAAGTAAAGTTAAAATTCACTCCTTATTCGAGGGCCGTACTAGCCCTATTGGACTTAATACAAAGTTTATATAAAGTTCATGATTGTCTTCCAGAACGTAGTAAACGTTTGTTTTGGTTACTGAAGCGATAATAAAATCGATTTTTTTTCCATTTTTTTTTTTACAGGTTCATTCGTATTTTACTTTACTTGCATAAAAATTTGTTTATCAATTTTTGTATAAGACACTAGTAAATTCAGTGACGTACTCGTGCGATCATTCAGCGATTAAAAAAGGTCATTTTCGCGCCGCGTGTGCATATTTGTGCCGACAAAGGACATTCCGGGTTAATAATTTTAGCTCTAAAAATACTCAAAGACATTGCATGGTCTTTTCCTAAAAAATATTTTTAATATTTTCCAAAAGAGTAACACTTCAAAACACAATGAATACTTTCAAGAGAAGTAGAAAAAATGCAAAGGCTGCGATTACACGTATTCAGAATTGGTTGACCGAAAACCTAGATTCTGAAACAGATTCATTTACTTTTCAAACCAAATTAAATTCATTAAATTCCGAAATAAGTAAATACACTGAGGCGCAAAACGAAATTGAAGACTTAGACTTAGATAGCTTAGATTCAGAAGACAGAGAGAGTTTTGAAAATAATGTCGATAAATTAGTGGCAACTCTTAGTAGAAAAATTCATAATTTAACTTCTTCCGCATACCCAATTCCAAACGGTAATAATTCTACATCTACCTCCAATGACCAAAGGCTAGGGGTAAAGCTTCCCCAAATTTCAATACCTCCATTCCTAGGGGAATATTCCAAGTGGACTGCTTTCAATCAGCTGTTTTCTGCATTAATAAAAGATAACGCTTCCTTAACTAATGTTCAAAAATTAATATATTTAAAGTCCTATTTGAAGGGAGAACCGTTGGCTCTCATTGAATCATTGGAAATTACCAATGACAGCTTTCCAATCGCAATAGATATCTTGGAAAAAAGATATGAAAATAGTTTAGCTATTATAAATGCTCATTTAAATTCAATAATAGATTATCCTAGTTTGAATAAATGCACAGAATCCTCCCTTAGAGAATTGTTGGTAAATCTCCGAAAAAACGTAGACGCATTGAAAAATTTAAAATGTCCAACCGAGCATTGGGATTTAATTATACTTAACATAGTAATGAAAAAGTTAGATTATGGTACCAAAAAGGAGTACCAATCCAGTAGAGACTTAAATTCCATTCCCACTTTAAAAGAATTTTACGAAATCATTGCCGCTAGATGCAATGCACTAGAAATCTTAAATATTACTTCCAAGTCCTCCGTTTGTGATATAAAAACGGAAAAAGGTGCCTCAAGGGTAAATTCAAAAACCGCGTTACACATAAATAGTATTCCTCCGACTTCTCCTACAAGGAAACGAACTTGTTGGTATTGTAAGGCCGTCAATCATGGCATTTACAAATGTCACGATTTTTCAAAAATCTCAAATGATGAAAAATACCATTTTTTGAGGTCCCAATAGTTGTGCTTCAACTGTATGGGAGCAAAACATCCTCTGACAGAATGCAGGTCTAAAGGTTGTACCCTATGTGGTAAAAAACACCACACCCTCCTTCATAAATCTCCTATCCAAAATCCAGTTCAGTGTAATTACAATCGAGATTTCCAAAATTCCAATCATAGTCCGAGGGTTTCTTGTACGCCTCAAAATAGTTCAGGGGCCATTCCTAAAACAACTCCAAATAATGATTCCAGTCAAAATTGGCGATTTCCTCCTCGTTTTTCTCCAACTCCAAATGCTGACAATGCATCGTATTTACGACACTCCGAGCCTGAAACTCGAGAGAAATTTCCATCTCCGATGCCCTCCTCCCTTCTCGTAGGAAAGGGAGATCCTGAGGTACTGTTGGCAACAGCAGTCGTAGATGTAGTTTCAGACAGTGGTTGTTCTGCAAAGGCCAGAGTAGTTTTGGACAATGGTAGTCAATGCTCTTTCATTTCCGAAAACTTGGTAAGAAAACTGAATGCCAAAACTTATAATAATTCACTCGAATTTTCCGGCATTAAATGCACTCCGACGATCTCCAACAAAACGTTGGACATTGTTATCCATTCCAACACTCACAAGAACTTTAAGCTTAAAGTGTCTTGTGCAGTACTCCCGGTAATCACATCCAGATTACCTAGAATTCCGTTAAATAAAAATAATTTGCATATTCCAAGAGAATTCAAATTAGCTGATCCAGAATTTTACATCCCGTGCGATGTAGATTTACTCCTAGGGGCCGAAGTTTATTATGACATTCTTCTTCCTCAAATCCACAAATTAGGTCCTAAACTTCCGACCCTCCAGCAAACAAGACTTGGTTGGGTAATCGGAGGCCAAATGCCTCCTCAAAACGTTTCGAAGCAAAATAAAGTTTCTCTCCTTTGTCAAGAAGCATCTGAACCTAGTTGTTCATTAGACAAGGTTCTGTCCAGGTTTTGGGAAATTGAAGAGCTCCCACAGTTTCATTCCTTATCAGCAGACGACGAGCTAGCTGAACAAAGTTTCCTTCAAACACACATTCGCGGTGAAGATGGAACTTTTCAGGTTGATTTTCCTTTCAAACTCTCCCCCCAGGATATACAGCTTGGGGATTCCTTCCTTATCGCGAAAAAACGATTTCAGAATCTAGAAAAACGTTTTCAGAACAACCCTGAGTTGTTTTCCGAGTATAAGAAATTCATCGATGAATATGTATCATTAAAACATGGCACATATGTTCCTTTCAATCCCAACAAGAAAGCTGCTGAAGTTAAATACTTCCTTCCGCATCACTGCGTAATAAAGGAATCTAGTGAGACGACAAAGCTCCGCGTAGTCTTCGATGCCTCCAGCAAAACTTCCAATGGAGTTTCTTTAAATGACATTCTACACAAAGGATATCAAGTCCAAGCGGACCTGTATGATATTTTGTGCAGATTCCGACAACACAAATTTGTTCTGACCTGTGACATTGAAAAAATGTATCGCCAGGTCAGAATGAATCCGTTGCAATTGCATTTCCAAAACATCTTGTGGAGAAATTCCCCACAAGAGGAACTAAAATGCATCCAGCTTTCCACTGTGACTTATGGAGTCACTTGTTCCTCATTTTTGGCTACGAGGGTTCTCAAAGAACTCGCGTCCACCTCCAATGAATTTCCTCTTGCCCAAAGTGCCTTATTACATCAAACCTACGTGGATGACGTGCTACATGGCGCTACTTCCTTTTCAGAGTTGGAAGATTCCTACCACCAACTCAATAGCTTATTGAATTCCGCCGGTTTTCGACTGCACAAGTGGTCATCAAATTCTTCGCAATTTCGGCAACAATATTGTAACGAATACCTGATCCAATTCAATGTGAAATTGAAATGGAAGACAGTCCTAATAAGGTTTTAGGATTGGCTTGGAATCCTTCTTCAGACAACTTTGCTATTTCTCTGCCCAATACTTCCTACAATGAAACCCCTTCCAAGCGAAAGGTTTTATCTACAATCGCTCAAATGTTCGACCCATTGGGTTTCTTAGGTCCATTTATTGTTCTGGGAAAGATCTTCATGCAAAAAATGTGGCTTTCCAAAATACCATGGGACGAACCTTTAAGTCCGGAGTTAACCCAAGAATGGAACCGATTTATCGATTCCATTTACTCGTTAAAATCACTGAAAATCCCGCGATTTTTATTTTCCGAAAAGTCCATAGCAAAAATTGCAATCCACGGTTTCGCAGATAGCAGTGAACGTGCGTTTGGTTCCTGTTTGTACTTCAGGACTACTTACGCTGATAACACAGTCACTACTGTTTTGGTAACCTCTAAATCCAAAGTCGCTCCTCTCAAAACTATCTCCCTGCCGCGACTTGAGTTATGTGCAATGGTACTACTTTCCAAACTGACTGAAAAAATTATCAAAATTTTTGACAAACAGTTAGATTTCGAATCCATAAATCTGTGGACAGATTCGCAGATAGCTCTCTATTGGATTCAATCACATCCTTCCCGTTGGCACACCTTTGTGGCCAACAGAGTATCCCAAATTCAGAATTGTTTACCCCAAGCTCAGTGGAGACATGTTCGCTCTCCCAAAAATCCTGCTGATTTGCTCTCACGTGGAGTATTAGCCCCCGATCTCATAACTTCCGAGCTGTGGTGGCACGGTCCTGATTTTCTATCCGATCCCAATTTAGATTTGTCCCAATTCACTATTAAACCTCCTCATAATGCAGTACCTGAAGAAAGGCTGAATAAACTCCAAGTGCTAGTTGCAAACACCGATTCTAAAAATAATTTTTGGATTCAAATATTTCAAAGATTTTCCTCCTTTGACAGGCTTCTACATGTAGTAGCCTATGTCTTCCGATTCCTACATAACTCTAAAAACCTAGAGACCAAACTGACCGGTCCCTTGTCCGCTAATGAAATAAATTCTGCCCTAGTGCTGGTCCTTCGTAACCTACAGTCCCAATCCTTTAAAAAGGAAATTTCAGAATTAAAATCCTTAAACTCTGTTTCCAATAAAAATATATTAGTCCTTAATCCGGTTCTAAATATACAAGGACTCCTCTGCGTCGGAGGACGTTTGCGACATGCAGATATTCCCGAAGCCCAGAAGCATCCAGTGCTTCTTCCGTCAAAAAACCATGTGGTGTCTCTCCTCCTCAAAAAAGAGCACATCCGATTGGGTCACGCTGGTGCTCAAACTGTCCTTGCAAACGTTCGCTTGCAATACTGGCCTCTAAACGGTATCAGAGAAATAAAGAA
This sequence comes from Ophraella communa, assembly GCA_035357415.1. Classification (NCBI taxonomy): domain Eukaryota; kingdom Metazoa; phylum Arthropoda; class Insecta; order Coleoptera; family Chrysomelidae; genus Ophraella; species Ophraella communa. The sequence continues at coordinate 16,098,812 of CM068979.1, read as the reverse complement.
AGTCATACACCAGTGCATGACTTGTTTTCGATTCCGAGCAGTAGCTGCTCAGCAAATGATGTCAGATTTGCCACGTGACCGAGTCATCCTTTCAAGGCCCTTCGAGAGGGTTGGGATAGACTTTGGTGGCCCTTTCCTTATAAAATCCTCTCGTCTTCGAAAGGCTCCAAGCACAAAGTGCTACATGGCCCTTTTTATATGCATGGCCACAAAGGCAATACACCTGGAATTGGTATCCGCCTTGTCCACTGAAGCCTTTTTATTAACGTTAAAGCGCTTTATATCCCGAAGAGGAATTCCATCGGTAGTATATAGCGATAATGCTACTAATTTCGTAGGTGCTAGAAATCACCTTAAACAGTTGCGCGATTTTTTCTCTAAATCCGAACTGTCAGACCAATTAAAAGTTTTCGCTTCCGAAACCAACTTTGAATGGAAATTCATTCCTCCCCGTAGTCCTCACTGGGGTGGTTTGTGGGAAGCAGCGGTGAAAGGAGCCAAGAGACACTTATGCCGCATTGTTGGAAATGCCCAACTCACCTTTGAGGAGTTGAGCACTGTCCTGGCCCAAATTGAGGCTATTCTAAACTCTCGTCCCTTATGTCCTATATCCAGTGATCCTACGGACCTAGCAGTCCTAACTCCTGGTCACTTCCTCATTGGCCGCAGCTTGACGGCGTACCCTGAATTAGATGCTACCTATCTTCCTGAGAATAGACTTTCATTGTGGCAGAGATGTACTCAGATACAGCAATCCTTCTGGAAGAGATGGTCTAATGAATACCTTAATAGGTTACAAAACCGTCCTAAGTGGCTGTCTCCTTCCACAGACCTCCAAATTAACGAGCTAGTCTTGTTGAAAGAAGATGATGTTCCTCCACTAAAATGGCCCTTGGCCAGAATAGTGGAAGTCATCCCTGGCTTGGACCAAAGGGTCCGCGCGGTTAGAATACGCACCAAAGAAGGTGTTTTCGTGAGACCTATAACAAAGGTCTGTCCTCTGCCTAAAGCAGATTCTAACTCTTAGATTAGCGGATTAGTTCGCAATCTCTCCTTTACGTCGTACATATGTAGCGTCGTTGCATGACAATATTGTTTTCTTACTGCGTTGTTGTTAATCACTGTCTCTTTCCTCTTTGCTACTGCAAGGGATACTTTCTTTTAGTTTTACTTTATCTCCATAACTGGTTGAAATCAGAGATTTCAACGGGGCGGGAGTATGTTCGGATCACATCGAACACCTTTCCATATACAATATTTTTGTTCCCCTAAAGCCGACTCTGCCCCATAGGCAGACTTATTTACTTATAATTCCCTCGCAAAACCACTCTATAGGGTTTTTTACACGTCCGAAAAACGGCCAGCAGTTAGGATTTGTACCTTCTGTACACCTCCCACCTGCAATTAGCAGTCCAGTCTCGACTTTTAATAGGAAAGGTCAGCGCTATATCCAGTGTATTGTCGTTGATTGATAAATATCAATCAACGGTATTGTTTTACAGCAGTTAAATTGCATTCATTTAGAAATTAGTATAGTAAATTCAGTGTGTGATTTGAAGTGCTTCTCCGTATTCTACTGCAAATCGCAGGTTGTATCTTTTTTATATTATACCGCATTGAGGCTTGCACCATTATTTGTGACCAATGTAAACCTTATAAATGGACAAAATTAACAGTTACGTTTGTACATTAAATATTTAAATTAGCAATTGTGACTACCAGTTATTTCTGAGCTCACTAGCGCCTAAAACTGTTCCACCACGTGTTATCGAAGGGCACGCTGATTATTCTACCACGTGTTGGGGCTAGGATAAAAACCCGGTCTCATCATAAGTAATAAAAGCATTTTTTCAAAAATGTTATATATTTACTTTTACTTGATCCTTAAGAACTTCATTGATATTCACAAACTTCTTTGACAATCTTTGAAATTAACTGGCTTGAAATTTTAAATAAAAAGTGCAAGCTTCTATAGCTGTCACCAGTTGCTAAAAACCGCAGAGTAATTGCTAGGCGTATAGCTTCTCTCAGTTGAGTATCTTGTTTAAATATTTTGGGCGCGATTTTAGATAACAAAAATTCAAAATCTCTTTCTGACATTCTGGTGAAATTTTCAAACTGATGGTTTCTGTAGGAGTTCAGCCAGATTGTTTTCTATAGTTTGTCTGCAAAATAATTTAATTTTAAAGAGGTAAACAGATTAATAGTTTGATAAAAAAAGTACAATAAGTAAAATTACAGACAATTTACCTGGTTCTATTACGGTGAATTGAAAGCATCCACCTTCTCCTTTTTTTTCCATTTCTTATTAATTTTGTTTGTACTATATATACTATGTAGTTAAAGTATGTATGGGTACACAAAGCAGTAGCAGCCGCAACTTGCAGGTCATCCATGTCTGAAGTCTGCCTACCGATTGAGACTTTTCGATAATGTAGTGAGTATCCCCGCCTCGACTAACTTCACTTCGAACTTCGTTCGAAGAAATTCGATCCAGAGTGTGGTGGGCGCTTTAAACAAATAATGTTATGACAAATGTACTTCAGGACTTTTTTGTTACTTGATTAATGAACTATCCAAACATATATTTTTTTATATTTTTAACATTATTTTTTTTATGAGATTTGCGATTTGCGTTTTTTACGTTTTAAGTAAATAGAAATGAAAGTTGCTCTGTTTTATTTAGTATAAAACATTTACTGTCTAATTTATCACATTATTGTTTATCATTTATATCACAACATAGAATTATTATTGTTGCGATATTATTAAACAGTTTGAATTTTGCCTACGTATTCTCTGCCCCATGTTCGAGAGCTGCCTACAATCAAGGCCATTTGTCTTATGTTAAATTTTATACCTGGACCGGTTTACTGCTCTATTCCTTCCTTTATTTAGGGAGATGATCATTCAGTAGTGAACTGTTGTTACGTACAGTGGTGTTTTATGTGTTTTATAACGTTTAAGTTTTATACCATATTTGCGTTTTTAAAATTTGTATGTATTTATTCATACATTTAATATGTTTATGTAACAGTGTTTTAATTATTCTATTTTTAAAAAATACATTCTCTACACAAATAGTTAATTATAATATATTCTTATACATATGGATATCACTAAGAACTGTGTCTTTTGCAAGAAAACTTTGAGTATTGGCACCCTCAAAACAATTAAAAGTAAAGGTATTCAATCTCTGGTCGCTTGTAGTCGGAAATATGGTGATAAAAATTGGGAATTGTTGGAAAATAAAAATCTAACAGTTGTTCATCAGAAATGTAGCTTGGAGTATTCGACTGGAGTAACAATAATTCCAGAAGTCGTTGGTTCTTCAGCTTTTGGACGATCTTCTCGGTACTCTTCAATCAATAGTTTTGATTTTAGTACTTTGTGTGTATTTTGCCAAAAAAAACTGTGCCAAATCAAAATTTACAAAATATGTTGTTTCTAAAGATGTAATGAAAGAAAAGCTGATAGAAATAGTTCGAAACCGTAATGATGAGCTGGGAATGTCTGTTATTTCTCTTATTAATGTTGTTCCATCTTTAATCGAAGTTAATGCTCGGTATCACAAAGACTGTTTTGATAAGTTCAAATATATTTCATCAATGTCTACTAATACTTCTGATGCAGCTGTTGAGAAGACAATGCAGAAGATATACAATTACATAGAAAATCACGACGAATGTCAATTTACAATTTCAGAATTGAGAGCAATTGGCAGTAGCAAATTATGTGACAAAACAATATTAAAGTATTTACAAATTAGATATAACGAAGATGTAACGATTGTCACCGTGCTCGAAAAGATACTGTTATTTGTTATTCTGGCACAAGAAGATTACCCGTCGATGAATATTGGTATTTACATCAAGAAGAGAAGAAAGAAGATGAACGTCTAAAGATAGTAAAAACAGCTGCTGCATTTGTTACGGGTTCATATTGATTTCATCATAAAATATATAGTTGATTAAAAGCAACTGATGCTTTGACCCTAGAGTTTAAATTTACTATAATTTTATTTATCCCATGAATTCATCTTTAATACTTACTTAACCCTTAGGGACAAAAATAAGGTGTATACCCTGTATATACTAGTCAGCAGGATCAACTGACCGCAAATTCTACTATTAAAGTAGTTTTTAGGTATTAACAAAAAAAAAGTTCTTTTGGATTTTTCCATGTGCATGGAAGGAAATAGAATATCGTTTCTACGGACTTAAAAGGTGTTTTTCCAAATTTATTTTAAAATTTTGTAGTGATAGACTCACTTTTACTCCCTGAAGGGGATTAATAATTAAAATATTGAAGAAACTTCAAATTAAAATTATAAAAACTTCGAGGTCACCCAACACTAAAGGTATGTACTTTTAAAATCTCCTATAATCTACTAAGCTAGACACTGCAATGACTAATCATCTTAAAGTACAGAATACTTAAAATATATATATACTTATTATAGACATATGCTTAAATAAATGTACTTTTCAAATGACATCGCTTTCATATTAAAATTTAAACTCACAGTATAAAGGTAAAGAGTAACATTAATAATTCTTTTAGACCTCTTCTTTACCACCCAATTTTATTTGTGTGAAGCAGCCAATCTGCAACCCGGTGGTGCATGGTTCCAGTTCTCCCTTGTGTTACTGAATTTTGAATTCCGAAACTACCTCACTTTCCATTTTACCCCTTTTTCTATAAGCGACTAGCACCTTTAGAGGGTAGGGGAAAAGGGGGTAATAAATTAGTGCGAAAACAAATTAAAAGTACAAGTTATGATCACAAAATGTATCCTTCCTCGACAAATTTTCTGGACAACGTTAAAACAGATGTTCCAAAGTATTTGAATACATTTCTAAGTGTTGTTATGTTAGATAAATTTGTCAAAAAAAGCCAAAAACAAAATATCAGCTCTAACGAATCGATCAGCGAGAAGAACATAAAAGTCAAGAAGAATTATCTTGCTCATTTCATTATTTCGGCTGTTCGGCCTAAGTCATTTACCTCCACCTTTCATCACGCAACTGGACTTTATATAAACCACAAAAGTGGCTCAAAGCTGATAGTTAATCTTGGCCGTCTTCGGCCAATACGTGTATGATAATGCCGACCACAATGCTCAGACATTAGATGGTAGAAATACTATCCATATAGCCGCTGGAAGTGTTGCTCTCCACCCACCATCAGCATTAGGAACTGGTAATCCACTGCCAAAATTGAAAAAATTGCCGCACGCTGCTGAAGTTGCGTCTTTTGGTAATGTCCCACTTAAAGATCATGGAACGTCAATACGGACTATAGTGTACGAAGACGTACAACAGTACAAGTTTGGAACAATTGTAGCAGGATTAACACCTATTGATACTACTTATCTTTGGGGGCGTCATTTAAAAGTATGGGAGTTACCGAGTGCCAGAGGTTTCCTGGAAAAAGTTTCTCAAGATGTACAATGTCATGAGTAGTTATGATGGCGGGGTTCTGTGACACATTGGTAAGCTTCCATCCACTTCTATGAAGAGACCTAGAAAGAGCTTCTGGCTAAGACTCCAACAACTGTAACTGTTGCAAAGTAATTTACCTTATCTCACCTTGATTTACCTGTCAACTCAATTTACCTTGTCACCTTAATTTGTTTTACCTTGATTTACCTGTCAATTTACCTTATCTCACCTAATTTACCTAACTGTCCATTTACCTTGTTGATTTAATACATAACCGAAATAACAAAAATTGGGCAGCTCGGGGATTCGAACCCACGTCCTTATGCATCAAAGGCAAATGCTCTACCACTATTTTATTATAGTACAGTTGGTAGATTAATCGAAAGCTATATTCAATGTGAAGAGCTTAGCCTAACCCCCCGCCTAGCCCTCATTCAAAGAAATAAAGCACACAATAGTATTTGAAATTAATTTATTTTTAATGAACCCAATTAAAACATGTTAATCATCACCTGTAAAGATGTGGCTTTAATTTTTTTTTGTTTTAGATATCATTCTTAAGTATTATTCAATTTTGCAATTTAAACATTTTTCATTGACTTCTTCGGTTTCTCCAAAATGTCTTGGACATTTGTATTTTACTGGAACAGGCATTTTGTAATTATAATATCGGTTTAGCAAATTTCAAAGTATTTATACTTAAGCTACAGATTTGTATTTATTTATAAATAAAACAAAAATTGAAAAAAAAGAATAATTATTTATTTTGACACAATAAAAAACAAAATAGGTACATCTTACTACTACTACTACTACGTTTTCTCTTTTTAATTCTATAACACTGTAAATATAATTAAGAGTAATAAAATTAATTTGATTCCAATAATCATTGGAAATTGCATCGTACATTTTAGCTTCCGCATATTTATCCTTCATGACAATCCAGTCTTCCTCCCATCTTGGTTGAGCTTGACATATTTGATAGTGGTCTCTCAAACTGTATATCAAACTTCTTTTAATAGTGTAAATTTCATCAACGGAAGATGGGATGTCGTAAAAAGGTGAAGTCTGTAAAAATTTATGAATAAGGCATCTGTTCATAACACCTCAAATCGATTGAATGCTTTTTTCTGTTAGAGATGGTGTAATGATAGTAAAAAAGTAGTGGTTGTAGTTATTCAAAAAAGGTTTCAATTATTTTAAAAGAGTTCTAAAAGAGTGTAGGCTAGTTTATTATATTTTACATAGACACAGTTATATATTACATGTTAAAAAATATATTTCTCTGAATTAGCTTTGAAAATAGATAAATTTACCAAAAAAAATGATATTTTTATAAGCAATAAGATGCATTATGTATTTACTAGTTACAATGAATGATTTTACCTGAAAATAGTATCCGATAACATTTTTACAGGGACCACGCCCTAGATTTTAATACACAAATTGCTCATTTTGACCTAAAAAATAGCAAAATAAAAGGAAATTGTATGTACAATTACTTCTAAAAATGTTTAGAATAATCGTGAAATGAAAAGAATAAGAAATAATAAACTACTCACTGTGAGCCAAAAAATTTAAATATGATAAATGTTCGTCTGACTGGTCTGGTTACGGACAAGAGAAAGGGACAATACAGAGAGTGTGCCTTAATTTATAAACAATGGTTTCCGGTAGGATGGTTGCGTTCGTTTTTGTAAGGGTTTTGTTTCAGATGCTTTCTGTTGTAAGGGTGGGTTTGGTAGCGGTGATAAGGTTGTGTCTAATGTACGGTGGGTCGGGGTTAATTTTAGGGTTCGGAAGGACGGTAAACCAAGGAAAGGTAGCATTGCGATAGACATGTTACAGGGTTTTAGGTAAGGGTACGAAGTTTTATGCCCTTACAAAGGAGATCACAAATACAAAGGTAGAAATTCAAGAAGGCACAAGGAACTTGTATAGAACCATTACAAGAGCACAAAGGAAGCTGGAGAAATACAATAAATCTGGTGCAAAGCCGGAGACACAGCTGTCACAGAAAGGAAAGTTCACGCGGGCAAAGTAGATCTGGAAGAGATAGGAAGAAAGACAAAGGAAGGGAAGAGAGAGATAACAGAACGGGTAAGGGAGAACCAAGACGGGGCATGAACATTGAAGACTTTAAAGATATGGTGAAATGGGACTGGGATGAAGACCTATACAAAAACACAAGGATCTTGAGTAGGGAGGAAGTAGGAGCACCGGACAACAGGCACTCTCAAGTGACCACCATAGGAGTATCAGCATCCTGACGAGGGGAAATGGCGACAAAGCCGCCAGCCGAAGGGACAATTCCTCCGGGAAAGTGAGTTTATAATAGGAGCAGAGCTCGTTCTTTTTCGCTTTCTGTGAAGCTTCCGTAGTGCCATTACAGTGTCTACTTTTCCTTTTGCCAAGACTTTGTGTAGCCTTGCTGCAGAGGGTGTAGCGTCTATTTCTTCGCAGAATTTTCTGAAGCTGTTTCTATTAGTTTTTCTAATCTTCTTATTATATGTTGTAAGTTTCTCGGTGTAGCTCTGCCAATCTCCATTACGTTTGACTCTGTTGAAGAGCTGTCGCGTCTCGGATCTTAGGTTTGACAGATGACTGTTCCACCATATCGCATCTTTGCTTTTCTAGTCCTTTGGAGAGGACAACTGGATTCATAGGCATCGAGTATTGCCTCGTTCAGTTCTATGAGATCATTTTCTAATGCCAGGTGATTCCTGGCATTTCTTTTATTCTTGAGATTTGCAAGATTTATGTTCAGGTTAGTGTTGTAATTTTCCCAGTTAGTTTTCCTGGGGTTTCTCCTGAGTGCTGGCTCAGGAGGATTACACTCCAATCTGAACATAATCATTCTATGATCAGAGAGGGATGGTTCGTTCGATACTCTCCAATCTTTTACCCTATCCTTAAGATTCGGTGTACTTAGTGTTATATCTAGTACTTCCTTTCTTGTTCTGGTTACTGAGATGACTGAGATGCTTACATTAAGGAAAGAAATAGCGATTAACGTAGAGCTCAGTAACAATAAGACCGGCGATGTGGGACAAACTCGGGAAGTGGGAAAAGGCACTTTAGAGGCTGAGTTGAAAGAGCCAGAGCTGTGAGGATCGGCAGATAGAGAGGCTGAAAGAAAGGATACTTGAGCTGGAGGGAAATATTCACGTAAGGTCGAATACGAATAAGGAAGGGGGTAAAAAAGAAACTGCCACGCAAACGCACCTCGAGCTTATAATAGACAGCATTGGGCAATCAGAGGAATGGGGCGAAATTAATGAAATCATTAATGATATATGGCCCGATATGGTATTCACCAATACCGAGATTAAAGAAGAGAGGCTGAATAAAATTAAAGGCGATACATTGGTCGTCTGCGTCGGTGTACATGGAGGAACAGAGAAGGAAAAAGAGCTGCTTAGGAGTTTGAGGGCTTTGAAGAGAAGTATGGTGTCCTTGAAAAGACCTACACTATCAGGACGAGCAGGGGAGGAAATGACATAAGGAAGAAAATAATTAATACAGGTTTTGATAGGATAGAAGAAGGTGCATATTTTAGGCTTGCCCAAATTAGGGAGGAAGGCGAGGATAGGGAATGGATAGCCATTAGCAAACCTACCAGTATAGCGGAGTTAAAGTATAGAAAAATGGTCGAGGCACAATCCTACAGATAAACGTTGATAGAGGGGGTCTCGCATGCTACGGGCAGAGGTTTCTCCAAGCTACGTTTAAAAAACTTGACCCTCTATAGCTGCTACATTTCTCCAAATGCCAAATCTGTTCTATAGGGCTCAGGACATACAAACAATAGGGGAGAGTACCTAGTCGACTGTATCATGGCTATGCAAATGGCTATACTAAACATGGAGAATACCCCAACCTTTGTGAGAAGATACCAGGAATCTTTCATTGATGTATCATTCTGTTCCAATGGACTCGCGGGAAGGGTCAAAAAATGGAAGGTACTGAACGATCATGAGTCACTCAGCCTACACCGCTACATAATTATTGAGGTAGACATTGATAAGGAGAGGAATGAGAAGTATGTCGGCGGGAAGCTGAAGGTGGACAAGAAGGTGACAGGTGCCTTAAGCCTAACTTCAGACGGAAACCTGACAGAAGTTAAGGAAGTAATGAACCTAATGAGGAACGCACAAAACATAGGGGCCAACCAGAAAAGGAATACCACGAGACGGATGCAGGCATGGGGGACGGAGGACAATGAACAGGCTAGAGATAGATGCCTGACAACTAGAAGAAGGGTGATGAGACTGAGGACAAACCCTAATTTTGGAGGAGAAGCTGAGCTGGGGGAGGAGGAATATAAAAACAATAGGAGGGAACTGAAGAAAATGATTCAGAGGGCAAAAAGAGACGCATGGAGCTTGGGCAGGGGTACAGAATACTGACAAATAAACTTAAATATATGACAACGCCCTATTACATCTCGGAAGAGAAGAGAAGAGAAGAGAAGAGAATGGATATAGTTAAGCAAGTGTTTCCGATAACAAAACAAAAGTGGAGATCAACGAAAATGAGGGACAACGAGTCACCTATGGTTACGGAAGACGAACTACAGGAAGCAGGGGAAAAATTCAAAAGCGAAAAAGCTCCGGGCATGGACGGTGTGCTGCCAGAGACAATTAAAGTCGGCGTCGAAGTAATGCCTAATACTATGCAATTTGTATTCAATAACATAGTCAGGAGCTCCGAAATTCCTAAGGAATGGAAAAGGTCGAAAGTATGTCTGATACCAAAGAGCGACCCTACCAAGTTTAGACCAATTTGTCTGATCGATGCTGCAGCTAAACTACTCGAGCAAGTCGTTAAAGCGAGATTAGAAATGGAAATAGAGGAGGCGCGGGTACTATCAGATAACCAGTTCGGTTTTAGAAAGAGGATGCTGTGAAAAAAGTAATACAGTTAGCTTGTAGAAGAGAGTGGAAATGGGGGGCCATGGTGTCTATTAACATTAAAAATGTCTTTAATACCGCATGGATACTAGCAGCTCTAGAGGAGATAGGGGTTAGTGATTACCTGATCAACATAATCAAAGACTACTTCTCTGAAAGAACCATTTATGTAGGAAAAAATCCGTTACCGGTCACGCAGGGAGTTCCTCAGGGATCTGTTCTCGGCCAATTTTTCTGGAATGTGCTTTATAATGGTGTCCTCAAGATGAACTTAGGGATGTGCTTTATAATGATGTCCTCGAGATGAACTTAGGGGGTAAGTGCAACACGGTGGCATACGCAGACGATCGGGCTCTGGTGATCAACGCTAACGAACAGGATGAGCTGATGGAAGAAGCTAAGCTGAGAAGCGATGGATAGAAAGTAAAGGGCTAGAATTGGCGCAAGATAAAACGGAGGCGGTTATCCTAAAGGGGAAGAGAGACAGGATAGGTATACATTTAATGTTAGGAGATGCAAGGGTTGTACCCGTGAGAACAGTCAAATATCTAGGGGTGTGGTTGGATGGGAATGGTAGTTTTAGTCAGCACGTCAAAATGGAAAGCGAGAAGGCTAACAAATAGGTAGCCGCAATGACCTGGATCCTACCAAACGTAAAAGGTCCGGGGTATCATAAGAGAAGGGTGCTATATGGTGCTACTATATGCAGCGCCAGTGTGGGGAGGAGCCATAGAGGTAGGTAAATACTGAGATATGCTGGTCTCATCGCAAAGGAGAATGTTAATAAGGGTCATATGTGGCTACAGAACCATTTCGGCAGAGGCTGCGGCAGTTATCGCGGGGATTCCGCCTATTGACCTCCTGGTGGAAGGTCAATATGCAGGCAATATGATGCAGGTTAGCCAGCATAGATAGGAAGACAATGGAGGAAAAAAAGGAGGCAAGGAGACTAACACTTGAGAGGTGACGTGGACCGGAACAACAAGGGTAGCGCAATGGACAAAAATACTTATCCCAGACATCAGAACTTGGATGAAATGTGAGCACAGGAGGGTTAACTACTACACAACGCAAATATTGGGTGGTATGAATAAAAATGAGCATCTAGTTTATATTCACAATTTTGGAGTAAATACTCCATGTGGGATAAATAAAATTCAGAAGTAGATACTCGCCATGAGTAGATACTTCTATGTATAGTTTGTTGTGAGAATATACTCATTTTTGGTATGAATAAAAATAAGTTTATACTCTTAAGGATGAGAATATACTCCATAAATTTAGAGTCTAATAGTTACCAGACTTCAGTTTGATCGTGGCAAAGCTATGGCTGAGTATATGTTTAATTTAAAAGCCAAGAAAAATTACGTGTGATCGTGATTATAAAGCACTATATCGGTTTGATAAAGAAAATGTTGAGTGTGTTACCCAACTTTGTTTACATCTGGTAAACCTATAAATGTTAAGAATTTTTTCTGTGCTAGCTCAGGGTGAATTATAAAACATATAGCTAAACGTCGGAGAGAGGGTCGTGGAAATAAATATTTTAATCCGGGGAAGAAGTTTACTAAACTCATAGAGGATTTACTACACAAGAAAGTAAAGAGTATAAGGTTTTACAAAGTGAAGTGTTTATAGAGTTAAATTGCTATCTTCTATACAGGACATGAGTTATCTCCCAATTGGTACCAATTGTTCACAGTGTTTGAAATAAAGAGAGAAATTAGTAAAAGTAGCATAACCTAAGATGAAATATTAACAACATAATATTTAAGTTATTAAGCGATATTTCTAATTTAACAAAGCACAGCATGCAGAAGTTATCTAGTGTAAAGCACCAAAAGCAATAGTTCTAAACCATATCCAGTAACTATAAGTAGTAGAGGAAATCCGAGTCCCATAGGCTCAACTTATAGGCTATGAGTATAGGTGTTAGCAGTAACCGTTGTAAGTATGAGGTTGAAGAGGTGTCGCCTTACTTTTAAAAGGAAAGAAAAATTAAACAGTCTTACTTGGTGGTTCTTAGTAACATGTAGTCATCTACTCAGCAGCCCTACCATTAGCCAAGCCAGGTGAGTGTGAGCTTTTCTAGCAGAATACATTAATTAAGGTGGTGTAGTAGTCTCCAGGCTCAGTCTTGTGTAAATAGTAGTATTTACAAATTAGGAATTACCACAAAAAAAAAGGCCTACAAAAGTAATGACGTTCCATATAGGATTGTACAATACTAACTACCTACAACTTACCATGTGGTGTTGGATGGCCTTTAAAGAAATGAAACGAGAAAGGGGAAAATCCACAAAAAATGCGATATCAGACCTTTGATAGCATATTCCCTTTTCTGTTATAGGTAATTTACTTTTATTTTGGCCAAAAAATCCGAAATAAAATTCGAGTTTCAAAGAAGCACCTGCTCCAAGTCCAAAGTCTGTAACGAAGTTACTAAAATTTCGTGCCTTCCCGTATATTCCATCAAATCCGCACGGTATTAGTTATTAAGTTTCGACCGTTCATTTGTTTATATTTTTAAAAGTTTTTGTAACACCGATAAGACTTCGCTAATTAGTCACTTGCTGAAATGATGATACCGTATATAATTGTAAAATTTAAAATATTTTTAATGTATCTCCGTTATTAATGGACCGATTTCTATAATTCTTTTTGGTATCGACTCAGAAAATTACGAGGAAAATCGTGCTGTTAATCATTTTTGCGCGAAAACCAGATTTTCAGTAAAACTATTTTTCCGACAAGTTCCAACCGAAACAGCAGCTGTAATTGTCTGGGTCGTATGATCACGCAGTACCTGTCCCCACTTTAAGTAGGTGGAAGGGCATACCGGTAGGATTTTTGTGTTCCCCCGCAATCCGTCCCTTACCTATCAAAAATTGTATAAATTAGACGATTTTGGCAATTTTAAGGGAGTACCAGTTACAGTGATAGTAGTGCCTAAAGTAGTGAACCAGTGAGGACCCCGAGACCGACCGGAATCAAGGTAAGCACACCAAACTATCTAACTAATGTTTGCCAGAGCAACTTGGTAAGATTTTTCTCTATATGCGCCGCTTACCTGTTATCCTTTTTCCTCGCTCAACACCATCATGGGTGGTATACTGGTGGTGCCCCTTTTCCTAAGTTCCCCTCATCATGGGTGAAACCCTGATGAGACTATCCTTTTTCCTCACTCAACACCATCATGGGTGGTATACTGGTGGTGCACCTTTCCGAAGTTTCCCCCCGTTATGTGTAGGACACTGACGGGCTCTACCCCTCTACGCGATAGCGGTCGCGAGTTGTGTTATTATTCCGTTACATTTTTTTAACTTGGTAAGATTTTTCTCTCTATATGCGCCGCTTACCTGTTATCCTTTTCCTCGCTCAACACCATCATGGGTGGTATACTGGTGGTGCCCCTTTTCCTAAGTTCCCCTCATCATGGGTGAAACCCTGATGAGACTATCCTTTTTCCTCACTCAACACCATCATGGGTGGTATACTGGTGGTGCACCCTTCCGAAGTTTCCCCCCGTTATGTGTAGGACACTGACGGGCTCTACCCCTCTACGCAATAGCGGTCGCGCTTTGTTGCGATTTACCGTTGCATTTTTGATATTTTAATTGGATCATCTAAAAAATAATTTGGTTGCTCTGGAGATCTCCGTTTTAAATGATATACTTGTGTGTTGGTGTGCTGAAGCTTGAGTTTTACCGCTTTTACCGCTTTTTACCGCTTTCTACCGCTTTTTACCGCTTTTTACCGCTTTTCACCGCTTTTATAACCGTAGCTAGTTCACAGTTTTCCGCTTTCCGTAGTAGACGGCTAAATACCGTCGATTTATATAGCATTTTCATGTAAAGCATGGTAAACGTAATAATTTTGATTTTCTTTTAGCATTTGCCGAAACCGTTTAACTGCATGCCTAAACAGCCTGCACTTAGTTGTGATTTACCGTAAAATATATATTTTTGTTTGTTTTCATTTATTTTCCTGTACTCCTGAATATGTGTTGCTGGCAAGTTAGCCTTGTAATAAAAAGTAAGTACAAGATCCTAAACCGAAAATGTATTAACCGTAATGAAAAATTATTTTTGTAGTTACCGAAATTATGTACATTTATAAGTCATTTGTGACGATACGATTAGAATTAGAAATTATTGATTTCTCTTAGTATTTTGTTGCTAGTTAAACTAGTATAAGCATCTTTTGTTTTGTTTCTGAAAATGTTTTTTTTTTTTGTACCAGCAGTTAATTGCTTTTATATTGTACCAGTCCAAATCTACACAAATCCGAATGAGATATTTATTAAATATAACGATATATTACAAGTTGTATTGTACATCATGATATATACTGGATGTCTGTAAATTTTAATTTATTTCGCTTATTGATATATTTGATTGTTTTATATGATTACCGTATCTCTTTTTGTTCAACCGAAATTGTTTCTTTGTGGAACTTGGTACACTGTCCAAAATATGTTTTATTTTTTTTATTTAATCAAACTATATCTATTGGGTTTATTCTGACCGCTTTTTCTATTGTTAACAAATTAAATTTTGTGATACACCGCAATGGTTGATTAATATATTGTTTGATTGTTTTATATGATTACCGTATCTCTTTTGTTTAACCGAAATTGTTTCTTTGTGGAAATTGGCACTGTCCAAAATATGTTTTATTTTTTTTATTTAATCAAACTATATCTATTGGGTTTATTCTGACCGCTTTTTCTATTGTTAACAAATTAAATTTTGTGATACACCGCAATGGTTGATTAATATATTGTTTGATTGTTTTATATGATTACCGTATCTCTTTTGTTTAACCGAAATTGTTTCTTTGTGGAAATTGGCACTGTCCAAAATATGTTTTATTTTTTTTTTTATTTATTCAAACTGTATTCTGACCGCTTTTTCGACTGTTAACAAATTACATTTTGTGATAAACGGCAGTGGTTGGTTAATATATTGTTTTGTTAAGTACTGTCCGAGTTTTATTTATTTCTGGGCTGAACACAATTACCCATTTTGTCTCCACTGTCTAAAGGCTACCTGTCGCATGTGGGCCCTCAACCACTTAAATCCTGAGGGTGGCGCCCGAGATGATATAAACTTTACTAGTTGGAAGACCGTCCCGATCAAAGTTCCGTCCGAACAAGGTAAGTTTGGATCTATCTAGGAAAGCGCCATTACAAATTTGGCGCCCGAGTAGGGACTTCATTTGTGTTGTTACACCAAGGGAGTAGGGACTTCATTTGTGTTGTTACACCAAGGGAGTAGGGACTTTATTTGTGTTTTTTTTACAGCAAAGTAGTAGGGATTTCCATTGTATTATTACTCCAACCATCCAGGGATTGATTTTTTGTTTGATTGTATATAGCCAGTAGGGACCTCCGTTCTATTCCAGGTCGAGGGAAAAGAGACTGCCGTTTCCAAGCGAAGTAAGGACTTGCGCTCCGTAGTAGGTGATTATGGTAACCACCGCCTACCCATATCCTGGCCTGTAATTCTGTACCGTGTATATTGAATTTGGATATTGGTAAATCCGGTTCCCATAAGAGCCCTGTATCGTACCAGCCAGCTGCGCCGTAATCAGAGGAAACCCGTACCAGGATTTGTCCGTCGGGGATATCGAGAGGTAGATGTTTTGGGATAAACTGACCTTTCCATTCTAGACAACAAATTCCACCGTGTATCTCGAGAGGTAGATGTTTTGGTGTTAAACTGGCCTTTCCATTTCAAGGAATTTCGTTTGTCAAGACCCGTCCGCCGTGGATAATGAGATGTATTTGTTTTGTGACTACAGTTTGACTATTGGTACTGTTGGTAATTTTGATACCGCCGAGGTCATCCGTAGCCTTCCTCTGTGATCTAAAAGAGTCCTGTTTGCTTTATGTTACTTTACCAGGATTGCCAGTTTTGTCTCGCCTTCCCGTTCTCAACCGTTTCTTTCCATCAAACGTCCCACCAGCTCAGAAATAAGTAACCGTTATATATTTTTTTTTTATCTAGTTTATATGTTGTAATAACCATTTCCGTATAACTTTGTTTAACTTATGTACTTGTACACGTATCCGTCCGAATGTGGAAGGGGAACATACGTTACCAGAATCCCCCCTACCGTAGTAGCGTATATAAGTCAACGATTCAATACCAGCCGGGAGTTGAATATAAACCGTCAGGGAGTTGAACATAAACCGCCAGCAAGAGTAGTTTCAAAGAGGAGTTGAATATAAACCGCCGGAGAGTGAGGTATAAACCGCCAGCAAGTGCAGTTTCAAAGCGGAGTTGAATATAAACCGCCAGGGAGTTGAATATAAACCGCCAGCAAGTGTAGTTTCAAAAGGGGGAGTTGAATATAAACCGCCAGCAAGTGTAGTTCTCAAGAGAGAGTTGAATGTAAACCGCCGGGGAGTTAAGTATAAACTGCCAGGGAGTTGAACATAAACCGCCAGCAAGAGTAGTTTCAAAGAGGAGTTGAATATAAACCGCCGGAGAGTTGAATATAAACCGCCGGGGAGTTAAGTATAAACTGCCAGGGAGTTGAATATAAACCGCCAGAGAGTGCAGTATAAGCTCTCAGAAAGTTCCAGCTGCTAAGAAAGTTCCGTTCCAACCGTCGAAGAAAGAGTAGTGACCTGATTATCTGCAAATAAGATGGCAACAACAACGAGTAGCAGCCAACAGCCTACAACTACCAGTTCTGCTACGACCGTACTAAGCACCACACCCCTCGCCATTGTATCCGATCCAACCGACGTCCGAATAAGCTGGGTGTACTTATTGAAGAAAGAAGAATTAATTAATGAAGTGACTAAATTTGGATTGGAAAGTTCCGGAACCGTCGAGATATTGAGGAAACGTTTGGCAAGCTACCTCAAATCCGGAAAAGCTACGCCTGCTCCGAGTATGCAACCGTTTAGTTTTCCTACATCCGCCTCAGATAATCCGACCGTTGCCGCTACCGTTAACGCTACCGTTACCGCTCCCGTTACCGTTACCGGCCCCATTACCGTTACCGCTCCGCCAAGAGTACCGACGCTCACGTTGCAAGCTACCACACCATATTGTACCAGCCATGGATCTTCCGGACCAGTAACGCCGTTAAAAGTGCATAAATGGAATATACACTTCGATGGCCGCACCGACCCAGTTACTTTTATAGAACGACTTCAGGAAATTTGCACATCACAAGGCATCCTAATTGACCAATTATTACCGCATATGCCCGAACTCCTCCTAGGAGAAGCCGCCCTTTGGTTCCGAAACAACCGACAACACTGGCATAATTGGGCCGAATTTTTCCAGGATTTTCGAAGTTTCTATTTTCCGATTAATTACGCTGCTGATTTGGAGATAGAAATTAGTCGCCGACTACAAAAGATACAGGAACCGGCTCACCGGTATATTACCGATATGCAAACACTAATTAGAAGACATGGCAGCATTGCACCTGAGCAAGAATTGCATTGGATATATCGGAATTTGCTACCCGAATACCGGCAGTATATCCGCAAGAGCGATCTCACCGACATTGTTACGCTATCACGAACAATTCGAGAAACCGAACTATTGTTAGCAGAATTGAGGTCCAGTGCGAACCGAAGTCAAACGCCGTCAACGCCTGCACCAAGAGTAGCTGCGACAGCTCCAGTGAGATCACCGCCACCCAGGCGACCATTCCAGACCCAAAGAACTGGAGAAAGAAACCAAGCACCACAGTCGAACCATACCCGAACTGCTGGACCTGTCCAGAACGTTTGTTGGAGATGTGGTGAAACTGGACACTTCCGAACCAAATGTCAAGGTCGACCTAAGCTATTCTGCTCACGCTGTGGGAAAACTGGGGTAATGTCCCGAGATTGTCCTTGCGACCGTCGTAATCCGGAAAACTAGAGAGGTGCTGTACCAGCCCGAGGTCAGCCCAGCACCGCCCAGGAGAAACCTCGAAAACAACCCACACCGAAGTAAACACCATCCGCCTAACCGACCCCAGACCGCACATATGCATCTACATCAAGGAAACTCCGTTACTAGCGTTAATTGATACAGGAGCCGCTACCTCATACCTGGGAGACATCGCCGCCGAGTTATGTCACAAAAGCAATCTTCCGAAGGTACAACCGTTAATTCGTAATGCTAAGGTAGCTAATGGAGGCTTAATTGACATAACTACCGCATATCAAGTACCGCTAAAAATTGGAGATTTAATCCTCACCGAAACCGTTAGTCATTTCCCTAATCTGACGTCAGAACTCGTACTTGGTATGGATATACTACAACGCCACCGGTTCCGCCTGGATTTGAGTACCGGAGAAGTTCTTCTAAACGAACAAGTCTTACCGTTGCCCACGCTATGTAGTCCAATTGGCCAAATAAACTCCAAGTCCAGTTTGATCCTCAGTCCGATAGAAGAAAGAAAATTGGATGACTTTTTAAGACAAGAGTTACCGAAATTTGACCAAATAAGAGGGGCAACTCAACTAGTAGAACACAAAATCCATCTGCTAAATCCAGAACCCAGTAAACAACGATATTGGTCACATAATCCGAAAATGCAAGAAGTAATCAACACCGAATCACGACCAGCTTCTTCTCCGACCAATGCCGCCTCTTCGCCGCCGATGAGTACCCCGCCCAGTTCACCACCGCCAGGGACAGAATCCCGACCCGCTTCTACCCCGACCAATGCCGCTTCTCCACCGCCGATAAGTGCCCAGTCCAGTTCACCGCCCCTAGTAAGCGACTCAACTACCGTAGACCACCAACCACCAACCAGGCGACCGCTACCAGTGACCGCATCTGCCGATGTTTTCCAACCGCCAGCAAGCCCCCCGTCACCAGAGACCGAAACAGCCACCGCTACCCTCAAACCGCCAGTGTTTTCCGCACCAGTGCGATCTTCCCCAGTACCCTCACCGAACACCGAGAAAGACGACCCGATCTACCTCCCAGTGGAGCTAGACCTATGTTGGCGATGTGGGTACATGGGTCACCACCGAGATACGTGCCAAGGCAAACCGCTACTCTTCTGTTCCCGATGCGGTAAGGTGGGAAACATGTCCCGCCATTGTTCCTGTCCCACGGCAGCCCGGCCGAGTTCCCCGTTAAAATGGAGGAGTCCAACCCGGAAACCGAAAAACCCGACCCCGACACTTAGGAATTGCTGCACTCCGCCCGACCAGTACCCGCCATGCCCGTACTGTGGTTGCCCGAATGGCCGTAGAGTCTAAATGGGGACATTTAGTGAAAAAAAACTGTAGGAAACATTTTTTTTTAACCAGGAAAGGGGGGTGTGTAACGAAGTTACTAAAATTTCGTGCCTTCCCGTATATTCCATCAAATCCGCACGGTATTAGTTATTAAGTTTCGACCGTTCATTTGTTTATATTTTTAAAAGTTTTTGTAACACCGATAAGACTTCGCTAATTAGTCACTTGCTGAAATGATGATACCGTATATAATTGTAAAATTTAAAATATTTTTAATGTATCTCCGTTATTAATGGACCGATTTCTATAATTCTTTTTGGTATCGACTCAGAAAATTACGAGGAAAATCGTGCTGTTAATCATTTTTGCGCGAAAACCAGATTTTCAGTAAAACTATTTTTCCGACAAGTTCCAACCGAAACAGCAGCTGTAATTGTCTGGGTCGTATGATCACGCAGTACCTGTCCCCACTTTAAGTAGGTGGAAGGGCATACCGGTAGGATTTTTGTGTCCCCCCCGCAATCCGTCCCTTACCTATCAAAAATTGTATAAATTAGACGATTTTGGCAATTTTAAGGGGGTACCAGTTACAGTGATAGTAGTGCCTAAAGTAGTGAACCAGTGAGGACCCCGAGACCGACCGGAATCAAGGTAAGCACACCAAACTATCTAACTAATGTTTGCCAGAGCAACTTGGTAAGATTTTTCTCTCTATATGCGCCGCTTACCTGTTATCCTTTTTCCTCGCTCAACACCATCATGGGTGGTATACTGGTGGTGCCCCTTTTCCTAAGTTCCCCTCATCATGGGTGAAACCCTGATGAGACTATCCTTTTCCTCACTCAACACCATCATGGGTGGTATACTGGTGGTGCACCTTTCCGAAGTTTCCCCCCGTTATGTGTAGGACACTGACGGGCTCTACCCCTCTACGCGATAGCGGTCGCGAGTTGTGTTATTATTCCGTTACATTTTTTTAACTTGGTAAGATTTTTCTCTCTATATGCGCCGCTTACCTGTTATCCTTTTCCTCGCTCAACACCATCATGGGTGGTATACTGGTGGTGCCCCTTTTCCTAAGTTCCCCTCATCATGGGTGAAACCCTGATGAGACTATCCTTTTTCCTCACTCAACACCATCATGGGTGGTATACTGGTGGTGCACCCTTCCGAAGTTTCCCCCCGTTATGTGTAGGACACTGACGGGCTCTACCCCTCTACGCAATAGCGGTCGCGCTTTGTTGCGATTTACCGTTGCATTTTTGATATTTTAATTGGATCATCTAAAAAATAATTTGGTTGCTCTGGAGATCTCCGTTTTAAATGATATACTTGTGTGTTGGTGTGCTGAAGCTTGAGTTTTACCGCTTTTACCGCTTTTTACCGCTTTCTACCGCTTTTTACCGCTTTTTACCGCTTTTTACCGCTTTTCACCGCTTTTATAACCGTAGCTAGTTCACAGTTTTCCGCTTTCCGTAGTAGACGGCTAAATACCGTCGATTTATATAGCATTTTCATGTAAAGCATGGTAAACGTAATAATTTTGATTTTCTTTTAGCATTTGCCGAAACCGTTTAACTGCATGCCTAAACAGCCTGCACTTAGTTGTGATTTACCGTAAAATATATATTTTTGTTTGTTTTCATTTATTTTCCTGTACTCCTGAATATGTGTTGCTGGCAAGTTAGCCTTGTAATAAAAAGTAAGTACAAGATCCTAAACCGAAAATGTATTAACCGTAATGAAAAATTATTTTTGTAGTTACCGAAATTATGTACATTTATAAGTCATTTGTGACGATACGATTAGAATTAGAAATTATTGATTTCTCTTAGTATTTTGTTGCTAGTTAAACTAGTATAAGCATCTTTTGTTTTGTTTCTGAAAATGTTTTTTTTTGTACCAGCAGTTAATTGCTTTTATATTGTACCAGTCCAAATCTACACAAATCCGAATGAGATATTTATTAAATATAACGATATATTACAAGTTGTATTGTACATCATGATATATACTGGATGTCTGTAAATTTTAATTTATTTCGCTTATTGATATATTTGATTGTTTTATATGATTACCGTATCTCTTTTTGTTCAACCGAAATTGTTTCTTTGTGGAACTTGGTACACTGTCCAAAATATGTTTTATTTTTTTATTTAATCAAACTATATCTATTGGGTTTATTCTGACCGCTTTTTCTATTGTTAACAAATTAAATTTTGTGATACACCGCAATGGTTGATTAATATATTGTTTGATTGTTTTATATGATTACCGTATCTCTTTTGTTTAACCGAAATTGTTTCTTTGTGGAAATTGGCACTGTCCAAAATATGTTTTATTTTTTTATTTAATCAAACTATATCTATTGGGTTTATTCTGACCGCTTTTTCTATTGTTAACAAATTAAATTTTGTGATACACCGCAATGGTTGATTAATATATTGTTTGATTGTTTTATATGATTACCGTATCTCTTTTGTTTAACCGAAATTGTTTCTTTGTGGAAATTGGCACTGTCCAAAATATGTTTTATTTTTTTTTATTTATTCAAACTGTATTCTGACCGCTTTTTCGACTGTTAACAAATTACATTTTGTGATAAACGGCAGTGGTTGGTTAATATATTGTTTTGTTAAGTACTGTCCGAGTTTTATTTATTTCTGGGCTGAACACAATTACCCATTTTGTCTCCACTGTCTAAAGGCTACCTGTCGCATGTGGGCCCTCAACCACTTAAATCCTGAGGGTGGCGCCCGAGATGATATAAACTTTACTAGTTGGAAGACCGTCCCGATCAAAGTTCCGTCCGAACAAGGTAAGTTTGGATCTATCTAGGAAAGCGCCATTACAAGTCAAAAGCAAAAAAAAACAATCCAAAATGGAGATGACCCCAGAGAGATATCTATACCATCCAAACTGAACATTGATTGATGTGATTAACTGATTAACCTGTCAACCTTGGTTATAATACCCTTAGGTAATTAAGTATACTTCAACAAGATAGGCCAACAGTGAGAAGAGTGCAAGAAGAAGACTTTATAGTGTCATAGAGGTTAATTTTATAAACAAAACAATAAACTCATGGGTAAGGGTTAAGTGATTTACATAGCTGAGTGGATTATTTTTAGTGGAGATACTGTAATGTTTATGCTGGAGTGTTTTAGTGGCTAGGTAAATAGAAAGAGTTTTTACTTGTTTTTTCCAAAATTAAATTTAGATTTTCCTCACTTGAGTAAAATGGTTTAGCTACTAGTCTAATGTGAATATTAAGGTTAAAATAAATTAATTTAAAACTGTAACAAATTTAAAACCGTAACAAGTGGCTTGTAAATAACTTTTTTGATGAATCAAGTGAGACAAGAGGAAGGGTCGTATGTAATTTGGATTTGATTGCAATCAATTGAATTGTCCGGTCTCTAGCTATGGTAAGTAAGAAATTAAATACGGAGTATCTACTCTTATGTACAATGAGCACATCGAAATATTTTTATTCATATGAAATGGAGTATAAACTCATACTTGATGCTCATGCTCTTGAGAACATACTCGGAGTTTATACTCCGGATTTATTCATACCACCCATTATCTGGGCATGGAAGTTTCTAAACATATACCCATAGAATACAAAAGGTAAACTCGGAAAATTGCGATTACTGCGAAGAGGAAAGACCCGATCCAAAACACACGGTGTGCCCGAGATGGGAAAGACAAAGGGTGTTGTTGGCGACAAGGATGGGATGCACAGCAACGACGGGAAACCTACTAAGGTGGATGATGAACCACAGGGAGAACTGGAGAATCGGTGAGAAATTCGTAATGGATGTTATGAAGAGTAAGTGCAAGGAGGAGAGGGTAGTGTATAGGAGATGAAGCATGACAAAGATGTCCGTGTAGGATAGTTCCGGATTACCTCAAGAGAGCCCAGGGGTGGTTTTAGTGGGTAAGAGTCCCACACTACCGGGGAAGGGCAGGTTAGGTTAGGTTAGCTTAGGTTAGGTTAGGTTAGGTTAGGTTAGGTTAGGTTAGGTTAGGTTAGGTTAGGTTAGGTTAGGTTAGGTTAGGTTAGGTTAGGTTAGGTTAGGTTAGGTTAGGTTAGGTTAGGTTAGGTTAGGTTAGGTTAGGTTAGGTTAGGTTAGGTTAGGTTAGGTTAGGTTAGGTTAGGTTAGGTAGGTGTTAGTGTTGGACTCACCCTCGAGATGCCTACCAACCAAATCCACCTCAAAACTCGCCGTTACCTCCCCCTCGGAATCACTACCCTAGCATAGTTCAAGACGGGCGGCGGTCCCTCACACACTCTTCACCCATTCATACTATTCGCCATCGAAAAATTCCCTTCTCCTAACCATTTTCTCCACAACCTCACTAACCTTTACCCATTCTTTCTCTCCTCTCAACATTATCTCCACCATGTTCTCCCAATACACTGCTACCCCGAGAAACATAATTGAATCAGTGGGCCATGTGAAAATCAGTGGTGCCCCCCTCTTGACCGGCATTCAAATGCTCTCCAAATACAACACTATTGAATTGAAGTTTTTCAGAGCTGTTTTGGGAATCAAAGACAATTTGGAAATAAATAGGAATGGATTCATAACGTGTCCTCATCTGACGAAAGTAAACACCCTTACAGTAGAAAACATGAAAGGATTTAGGGCCCGAATGCAGTCAGGAAGCCAAATTGTAAATTTAAAGTTTGGAGACATGAAAGGCACATTCACACACTCTGAAGGAATATTGGTTGCAGCTGAAATGAATTACTCTTCAAAAATAGATCTAACGGATGTGTTAAGCAGAATTGCACGTCATATAAAACATAAATTCTGGAAAACTAAAGGATTAAACATGGCAGCCATTCGGAAAGAAATAAAAACAAAGGCTCTATTAAACCCTCACATACTAATACATTCAAATGAAGATGATTACAAAATACTACGATACAAAGAACAGGTCCAGACAATAGGATATCTCACTATTAGTGACAGAACAGAATATGGGCAAACTGGAGACATAATGTACGAATAAATAGGGACATGGACTTAATAATGGAACAGACCAGAACGTTCAAAGAAGATGTAGAATGCATATCCCCAAAGATGGTTAGTTATTATCCCCCAAAACAAAAAAACAAATGATAAAGAACAAGTATCAATACTTTCTCCAACGTTGGGAAATAACATTGGACAACATACGGAAGCACAAATATCAAAGGGAGAACAATTACATAAACCCTTATTTGGAGAGGCAAGGAAGGTCCATTTCCAAGACATGCAGACATTTTTTGGAAAACATGGAGCATAACCTATTTAGTGTATTGTTACAATACACTAAATAGGCACTACTGTAGTTTTGTCTACATATTTACAAACCTTGAACCCTTGGATTACGACTTCTTACCACCTTTATTCAAATTGCAACCCAATTATGAAGTAGATCTCTCTGCAAACAAAGGGATATTCAGATTTAATGATTCAGAAAGAAAATATTATCTGTTCAACAATCCTATCCAAGTCCAAACAGACAGGGTTGATATTGGCAAGTTTTACACTGGATACATGGATGGATACAGAATAAGCTCTTGCATAGAAGAAGATTCCAAAACTGTTAGTCTTTCCTATCTTTCTAGAAATTCATCAATAGATTGCCTTTCACTGTATGTTGACAAAAATTATAATTGTTAATTGTAGAACTTACTGTTTAAATTAAAAAATTAAAAAGGATCCTGTTAATACTTTATCTCCGTGTTAGCGAAGACTCCTACCACTTTTTAGCTGATAATTTTTCAAAATCTTTCCATTCGCTAATGCGTATAATCGTTTTAATTTTTGGTTCTCTATACGTCTGGGAGCTCATCTCGCTAGTACCACCTCTTCCTTGTTACTCAACAGCCTGATTTTTTAATCTACTTTCGAGCTACTTTACTCATTCAATTTCCCTCAACTTAACGCTATCTATCCTATCCTTTAAATACACTTAAGACGAAGTCGTCTATTTTGTTTGAACGCCCTAAGGTGTTCCACTGAGAATCATAAAGATAAGAATACTGTCGATTCTAGCCACAGCTACTGTAGGGTTAGGTTAGGTTAGTTTAGTTTAGGTTAGGTTAGTTTAGTTTAGGTTAGGTTAGGTTAGGTTAGTTTAGGTTAGGTTCCCCTCGCGGGAGCTGCAGCACCTCATCGCCGGTGGAGGAGTCTAGTAGGTGCTCATCTTCAGACCTCCTGGTTTGGGGATGGGCAGTGAAGCTAAGAAGCAGCTCAAAATGGTCAGCAGGGCACTGAAGGGGTCACTGTTGTCGAATAGGTGACACCGGTAAAAGCCGGTTCAATATCCATCAGCCCGGTTATTAGAAAACAAGCTGACAAGTCCGACTCCGAAGCGAGAGGGAGAATGGTTACGGTGCAGGGTGACGGAGGCCCAGTACCAATCCAGGATGTGGGTGGTGAAGCAGGCCCCACTGGACCGTTATCCAGCAACTGCGGCTCTACCAAGATGGCTCATCAGGCCGAGGAGAGTACAAAAGCTACTGGTGAGGATACTAGCGGAGGTAATATTGATCCAAGTACCAGTAAAAAGTTGATACGAATGGAAAATCCTTTTGCTAAGAGAAATGTTCTATTAAAAACTTCCCCTAGGGCAGATTCAGTCTCCCTTCCAGATGTGGGACAACAGGGCGACGAACACCAAGCAAACAAGGAGACACCCATGCCAGAACGATCACTAAAGCGCAAAAAGAAAAATCTTAGTCCAGAAATAGTGCAGGAGACAAACATTGGGGGGACTTTTAAAGACATACTGGGTCAGATGTTTACACAAATAACCAAACTGGAGAAAATAATTGGCGACGCATATAAACCAAAAGTCGAGTTAAAAGAGGTATCGAGTAAACTTGGTGTATTATCCGAAAAACTTCATAGCAGTGAAATGACGCAGAGGCTAGATCAGGCAGTCAATAAAACCTTCGAAGATCGGATGGGTGACCTACTACACGCTGAAAACGTAGAGCGAGAGATTTGACAGCTTTAAGCAAATTAAAGAGGAGGATTGGGAAGATGAAATATTTCCTAAAGTTTTAGAAAATAATACGTGATGCACCACCAGAGTACGAGGTTGTGCTGCCGTGCACGAAAAATATCACTCCAAGTACTAAGACAATGAGAACAGCGATCAACAAGTTTGGAGGACAGCAAGGTCTTCAAAATCAAAACAAGGAAAGAGAAAATTTTGCCATGATGGTGCACTCCTTGGTTTTCCAGACAATGACGGGAATTTTAAAAGTCAAAGATCAATATCGTCGTTCTAAGATGCAAATTGCCTAACTCACAAAGTTACAGTTTTGCAGGAGAGTTAATAAACTTGGTCAATTTAAATTTTGATTAGAATTAAATTAAATTTCAATATTTTTTCACATTGTTTATTGTTTATATGAATTTATTATTTACATTATATTCAAGTTTATTATAATTCAATTTTTAAACTACATAAATGGACATAGGCAATTTGCTTATTTACTTTTGACTATTTTAGGACTTATGCCATTTTCGTTTAACGAAAAATCAATAAATCACTTAAAACAATAAATTTGTACTATAGTTTATTTTATTAATAAAAACCAATAATCAGGTGTCTGACCTAAAAAACTTATATAATAATATTTATACCTATTTTATAAGTGGGACAAACTATCATAAAACGCATGGTAGTCTATCTTTAAAGACAGTTTAAATCCATCAAATGTTGAAATTTCTCCTTTTTAATTGGAATTGGTGAATCGTAAAGTTGGCGGAGGACATCATACGATGAAACTTTATTTTTATACAGGCGACATGGTAAAGGTTTCCATTCTTCTGAATGACGAATTTTAAACATGATGGACCCATCTGGGTTATATCTCAGGCCTCTGATATCAGTGAAAACCGCATCCCCTGTGGTCCTTCCGGGTCTTATAGAATTAAGAACTTGCAAATTCTCAAAATTTTAAAAAAAATATATAGTCTAGGTAATCTCTCATACCAATCGATAAAAAATCCCCCCTACTACGGTGTAAGGCATCGTGCCAAGGGTTCGGAAGGCGCGAGGGTTAGAGCGTCGCAAACCATCCCTCCGAGGTACCTGGCGGCCTTTCGGAGTATTTTCGCCTTGGCGGAGTAAGGGCGCACTGCTTCGTCGGACATGTATACGTCCCAACTCGTGGGATTGGAATGGATAATAGGAATAATAAAGATGGTAAAGTACAAACAGGTCAGGAGGAAAATGAAAAGAAGAGGTCCATGGTATAAACAGGAACACATTTTCTGTAGTTAGTATCTTGCTTAGCAATAAGAGGATTAATTGCATTTACCATCAACTCAAAATCTTCGCAAGATATTCGAGTGAAATTTTTAAATCCACTCAATAGATCTATTTTTATGTCTTCTACAAATCTATTCGTTTCTTCATTTCGTCGCTGTAGGAAAGGCCTCACCCAACAACGCGGTTTTTTTCTTCGTTTCTTTTTAAGTAGACTACATAATAAAACACAAGCTGCAGCACAAATCACTACGTTTTCTTGCCCGTCCATATTAACAACTGAATACAGAACTCTGCCACACTGTGCGATTACCAAAGTTACGCACAGTCTTGCCGGTGGAGCCAGAAGATGAACTCGACACAAGCTAGTACGTGCAATGCTGGAGTTGTGCAAAAAATGTTTGTAAACAAATGTGCCAAACACTATTTTGGTGGAATCGTACCTTTAGATGCACTTGAACTACTACAGATTAACGCAGCCAACCATGAGGATACAGCAGTACGTTTCGTGAAAACCAGACTGACAGGCAAGGCACGGAATGTTATAACCAAAGAAGACACCCTTCCTAGGATTATAGAGGCATTGAAAAAGGGGATAACAGGCGAAAGCTCCAGTCTAGTCCCAGCCAAATTGGCGAAGTTTAATCAACTTAACAAAGATACTACGTATGCTACAGGTCTGAAGAAGCTCACGGAGCAGCTTTAAGCAGCGTACATAGCTAAGGGAATATCAGCTACATACACTACAGAGGCAGTAACTAAATCAGTTAGTCAGAACGCAGTCGGCGGTCATTTAAAAACTATAATAGCTGCAGGTAACTTTAATACTCCTCAGGAAGTTATTACGAAGTTAGTAGCTTCGGATGATTGCGCAGCAAGTCAAGAAAGAGTACTAAACTTTCAAGCAAAACAGTACCCGACTAAAAATAGGTTCAACTCCTCCTAGAGGAACCCACATAATCAGAATGTTATCAATTACTCTGGTCAACCATGGAGACAAAATAATCACAGGAACACCCGCACACCAATGAATGACAATCATCAAAGTTGGAACAGGTCTGGAGATCGACAGCAAACGTGGAGAGGCAGAGACTGGGAAGAAAGAAGAAATAATCGGCAGAAAGAATTTAGGAATGTTAGAATGTGTGAAAGCAATGAGCAAACAAGTATATCAGAAACTTAACCTTTGGGGTTTTAAATAACATTAATTATTTAAGTATGAATGAAAAGTGTTAAAGTAGTGCAAACTATTCAAAAGTTAGTGAAAACGCGAAACTTATACTTAATTTCAATTTATCTTGTGCAAATTTTGTATATGTAGAAACCAATATCTCACATAATGAGAAAGCTTTTATATTAGACACGAAAGAATTAAACAATCAAGTACAAAATTTATTAGATCAAGGAATAATAGAACCTTCTACATCCGAATATAACAGTCAAGTCCTATTAGTAACAAAAAAGTCCTCAGGTAGCGAAAAGTCTTGGAGATTATGCATTGATTTCCCAAGGTTTAATCAGAAAATCATCACTGATAAATGTCCATTGTCCCGAATGTGGTTCTCAGTTATAGACCTAATGGCAGGTTTTCATCAAATCCCATTAGAATAATATCCTCTAGGAAGTACACTTCTTTCAGTACTGAATCAGGTTCGTTTCAATATACTAGATTACCTTTTGGACTTAACATCGGTCCCAATCGTTTTTCATGGATGATGTCCATAGAATTTTCGGGTCTCACCCCCGAGAAAGCATTTCTTTACATGTATGATATTGTAGTAATAGGGATTTCCGAGAATCATCATCTAGCAAACCTAAAAGAACCCTTCGAAACATGTCGTAAATTTAATTTGAAACTTAATGCGCAAAAAATGGCAATTCTTCAGGCGCGAAGTCACGTACTTAGGTCACAATTTATCAGACGAGGGCGTTTCTCCCGATAAAGCAAAATTTTCAGTTATTGAACAATATCCCGTACCAAAGAACGCGGACGAAGTAAGGAGATTCGTCGCATTTTGTAATTATTATAGAAAGTTCATATCCAAATTCCCAATAGCTTATGCGTCTAGAGGATTTAACAAATCTGAATTAAACAAACCCATCATATTAAAAGAACTATTAGCAATACATAGGGGTATAAATCATTTCAAATGTTACCTATATGGTTCAAAACAATTTATAGTAAAAACAGATCATAAACCGTTGACACACTTATTTTCGATGAAAGATCCATGTTCTAAATTGACAAGGATAAGAATAGATCTAGAGGAATATGATTTCATAATACAATACGTAAAAGGCAGCACGAATTACGCAGACAGCATATCTAGGATAACAGTAGATCAACTAAAAGATCTATATATTAATAACACTCACGTCTTAGCAATAACCAGAGCTCAAGCCCGACAGGGAAAAGCTCAAAAAGAAAACACAGAAATCTCAAGTCATAAAGAAGAAATTAGCAGTATGGAAAGTACTGAACGATGTAGAGGCTCAAAAATTGCCAATCTTGAATTTTGAAACTAACCGTTTCTCGCTAAGGATGAGCATACGGATCAAAAACAGGATGACATTTAGCCAGAAATTAAATACCGATATAGAAAACTTTGATTTAGATCAAACGTTATCTCAGCTTGATAAGCTAGCGGTACAATATGATATAAAAAGAGTAAAGATTTATATGAGTATTATTTAATGCGTCCACAGTAGATGAATTTATAAAAATAAAGTATTGAAAAATGTACAAATATGTATCTGTGGAGTACCAAGAAAGGTAAAAGATGACAATGAGAGACAAGAAATACTAGAGAGATACCATAACGACCCACTGTACGGAGGAAATAATAGGTTATTGAAGAAGATAAAAACAAACTTTAGATGGAATAATATGGCAAAAGATGTTAGAAAATTTATAAAGAAATGTCATAAGTGTCAAGTGAACAAGGAAAAATCAAGTCACACAGAAGAATTTGTAATTACAGATATCTCAGAGAAACCATGGGATATAGCATATATAGACACAATAGGTCCTTTTGTAACAAGTAACTGTAATACGCGTAAAAGGTTTCTTACTTGTTGTCACCAGGTGTAATAAGCGTAAAAGATTTTTTATCTTAATTTTTAATAAACTTTAGCCTAGCCGAGCGGATGTTAGGCTAAAGTTAGGGTTCGTGGATTCGGCCTCCGCAGTATTTGGTGTTGGGAGGTCTTACTTCGGCGGTCAGGAAGGACGGGATTTGTTGCTGGGCTCTGAAAAAGGTCTGGAGTCTAGAGAAATGATACACAATATTCTCGGGAGAATCTAGCAAATTTATTAAGCTCTACGTTTGATGATACAAGTATAAATTTATATGAAACTCTTGCGGAATGCTATGTGCATCTCCCAAAGAAAAAGAAAAAACAAAACAAACTTTTTTTAATTTAACATTAACAAGATTTAAAACTAATCAACAAAAATAATTGAAATATGGTCTGATGTATCCTTGCGTGACATCCAATTTACTTATGATTTAATTCCTTAGTCGCTATTTTATGAATTACTTTACCGGAGGACTCAATTCTTTGTCGGAGAATATTATCTACGTCCCGACAGTGGAGACCCGGTAAACTCTATATATCCGGTTGAGGATAAAAGATACAATATCCGTCTGAACAATTAAGACGATACAAATTCGCTTAACGAACAAATCCAAACCCCCATAAATTTATTTATTTATTAAGGGTTAGTATAATCTAAATTGACTCACCAATTTTCCCTGTAGCGAGTTCAGGTCCACTCACACACTCACTTATTTTATTAATCGACCCGGTAAAAAATTAATATTGTGATTTATCACTTGGATAATATTTCACTGATTATTATTATTACAAAAAGATTATTATTTCGTTTCCGCGGCCCGGTGATCGATTATTTAAATTATTATACTTTAATTATTTTATTGCAATTTACCACTTAGCTCACTTTCCAAAAAAAATATACTCAACGTTGCCCTAAACGCGGTTGATTCGATTGGCATCTAGCCTATGGAACGCTCCAAATCGAATTCCCCCCATGTTCTCAACACGGAGGATTCGATAGGCATCTAGCCTCTGGACACGTCCAAATCGAATTGATTGATTCTTCGTTTTTTGGTCCCCAGCAAAAGTCTTTTTCCCCCTAGTACCTCATGAGACTACCCTTTCTCCCTCATTCTGCTCACTTGTCTCTTTACTATTGGCTAGCAGCCCTGCTACCGGCACTGCTTGGGTACGCTTCAGGAGCTGAGCCAGCAAAATTTGGCTTACACATCGCGGCTAGCTCCTACGTGACTTTTATTTTGTTTTGCCGAACCGCAATTTTTTAAATTCTTTAGTTTCGTGTTCTAAATTTTTTCAAATACATTCTTGTGAAATAGCTTTTCGCTGACCAATGTCCTGTCGCTATTACGCAAAGGTTACTTAGTTTCTTTTGAATTAATGATACCGGGGAGCTCCGATATGTTATTTAACTTATTATTGTATTATTGTATCTTTTTCCCTCAAATCAACCCGGGGCGGGGAAGGGGGGTTCCTTTTGGATTATTACATAACCAAGGCAACCGATATTGCATTACAATAGTGTGTGAATTGACAAAATATATAGTAATAATACCAGTAAAGGATAAGGAGTAGCTAAAGGAATTTTCGATAATTTCATACCGATCTACGGGTTAATGAAGCAAATCAGAACAGATCTGGGCACAGAACATAAAAATGAAATATTTATCAATTTGAAAAAAATTTTTAAATATCAAACATAACTTTTCAACCGCATATCATCTCTAATCCATAGGGAGTTGTGAAAAACTATATAGATCGTTAAATGAGTATGTGATAAATTTTATAAGTGAATGTAAGTGATTGAGATGAATGGTGTAAAATGTTTGCTTACTATTATAATACTACTCCAAACACTTATCATAGCTACACTCCTTTCGAATTAATTTACGGTAGGTAGAAGTCCTAATTTACCAGATAACGTAATAGCTGAAATTCAACCGTGTTATAATGTTGATTATTATCAAGAGTTGAGGTATAGATTACAATTG
The DNA here is from genome assembly GCA_035357415.1 of Ophraella communa. Taxonomy (NCBI): domain Eukaryota; kingdom Metazoa; phylum Arthropoda; class Insecta; order Coleoptera; family Chrysomelidae; genus Ophraella; species Ophraella communa. The sequence continues at coordinate 16,065,892 of CM068979.1, read as the reverse complement.
GCGCATGTTAGAGCTAGAAATTTTTTAATTAAACATAAGTTGATAAGGCAGAATATTACAAGCCAAACCGCCTCGGCACAATCGTTTAAAGTAGGGGACTTAGTTCTTTTGAAAAAGAAGGAACGGACGAAGTTCGATCCAATATATATAGGTCCATTTCAAATTGTAGAAGTTAATAGAGTCAATTGCAAAATTGTATAAGTGAAATAGCTCCAGTATCTAATACGAAAGTATCTACTCTACTTAAGACATTCGTTTGCGCGTATATAAAATTTGAACAAGATAAGTTATCTTCATTACTGGTATTTTTATAGTAATTTAATTTACTCGCACACTTCTTATTCATACTAGCTTGAGTACCACCATCTAAAACCCCAAGGGCTGATTTTCTGATATATCAGCTAGTTCGGTGTTTGTGCACATTCTTACATTCTTAAAGCCATTTTGCCTACCGTTACGCTTACCTCTGAACTCTCCGTTCCTCCCATTCTGTTGATTCCAATTTTGTGATCTATGGGGTCTCCAAAATTGTTCTGATTCCACCAGAATAATTATATCTGTTTTGAGGGCTTTGCTGATTAAATTAAAAAACTCATTCATACTGAGGGCCATATTTCTCTCGCTATCGCTATCACTACACTTCAATATTTATTATTTGTTCTATAAATTTAGGTACGCTATATTTACAATTTATTACCTGAACCAACCGGATAACCTTGTTTCTGATTCTATCAAAAAGTTTCTTTCGCGATAATGGTTGATTATCAGCAAGTTGTTTAAAATTTTTATTAACTAAGGTAGCAAATGTGTTATATTGTAAAACTAAATTGTCTATTATTTCTATCCTAATTTCTTTGCCTTTCGGAACATCCTTTTTTAGTATACGTTTACTCTGTTTATTAATTTCTTCGTAACATATGTTAAATCTATTATATAACTGATTCCAAGTTACAGACATTTAAAAAGGTAAATTATTTTACATATATAAAAATTCGATATAAAAATCATTTCACAAGAACAAAATGTTTACAAAAACTTACGGTTTGCGCTGGAGACGCCAGGGCTAGATCTCTTCTTAAACCTGATGGGTTGCTGTAGATTGAGTGACTACTGTTGCTGGCTAGATGCCTTCCATTATTTCTTCTCGACAGTATTTCTCACAGGAACATTTTATTACTTCTTACCATTAGTTTGCAGGGTCGCCATGTGGTATTTAATATGTGGGGTAGTAAGTAATAAACACTTTTTACACTAAAGATATTATAACTATATTTTCTATGAATTAATCTGAGTACAACACTTAATTACTATAAATAAATTAAATAATGCTATATCAGCAGCATAGTGAACTTGATCGTGAATAACATATATTGAACCCGTCGTCCGAGCATTGTTATATATTTATATTATATCTTTTGTTTATTCGACCTTAGTTATAGACATATAATGCGACACAATTAACTAGCGCTACAAAGCGTTTCGACCGCAAAGTAATAATAAATAGTTTGTTTTTTTTATGTTTCTTTCTAATTAATTGTAACTCACCAATTAGAGGACCAATTTCAATTAGTAAATTAAAATACGTTAAACACGACCCCTAGAATTCGCCATAACCTCCATCTGAGGCTATCTGGAACTCTTGACGCTCAGGGCCAAGGGGCCGTGGAGCATACCACGTTAAAACAACTGGCGCCCGAGATTTTAAACGAAAATAATTTTGTTTCAAGGGTGACCATAATAACGCTTAGAAGGTAGAAGGCGATCCAAAGATAAAATAAATTCACTTTATTACTTTACCTGAAAATAAAAAACATTAACAAAATAAAAATTGTAAATTTAGTACAACTAAAAGTTCTGAAAGGTGCGGCTGTGGAGAGATTAGAACGCCAAAACATGTGGTATTAGAGTGCAAAAATATGCTTGACCCGGAAGGTCTGAGAAATAGCTTGCAAGGAGATATAAAAGAACTAATATATCGAGAGGACACCTTCGAGAAACTAAACAGACTAGCTCAGCTAGTCTCAAAACGACAGCAAGAAAAATTTGTAAATGGTTAATAACACCTGAAGTGCTTAGGTTAAGTTAGATAAGGTAGATAGTAGACTAACACACTAATTATTGTAGATAGAATACTAACATAGACATAAGTAATAGTGCAGATGCATGATACTTATAAACAAAAACAAACAACTGCATGTATAGACATCGTAGCATAAACAAACTGCACTAGTAGATTAAGGCTTTGTTACATATTTTTTTTCTATTCTATCTCTTTCAAATTATCGTTAATAACATTTAACTTCATTTATAAAGTTAATTAGTTTAAGATCTCCATCTTTGATTTTAATGTGGGTTCGGTAAATAATACTAGGTTAGTTTTATGTCCTTATTAGTAATTCTTTTATTTTTAATTTTAAGAAGAGGTTATTTAGTTTTGATGTTTACTCAAAAGTTAAATAAAATAAAATAATTATGAAATAAATGGACCTTTTGCATATGCAGAAGACTTACAATATTCTATATTTATGTGAAATGTACTCTCTGGGAAGTGTCACAATATTAACGAAAATATCTTATCTGCAAACCTGGGAAATCTGGATACAAGGAAGTCCTCCTTGGAATTATCACACCAGACAGCACAACACGTCTCGATACAATCTCCAGAAGTGGTGTAGGAGTAAAGATATTAAAACAATCCACAAGGAAAAAAATAAACGTCAAGAAAAAAAATTAAAGGCCTAAAAATGAAACATCCAGGTAAGTACTTGTGTTCTTTTTACTTATTTACTTATATAATATTGTTTTCTGTTAGAGAACTCACCTCTGGTGGCGTGGGGCCTAAAAAGTAATCTCAATAAAGAGGAGTTATCGTAGACGAAATTCTTTGGTAAATTCTATAGATTAAATCCAACAATAGTGATTATTTCTGCACAAAATAATTTTCTTCAAAGAATTTGCTTAAGAATTTCTTTGTAAAATCCGCCAAATTGCGATGCACCTTCCACAAGGATCCATGTGCTCTTTTCGAAAGAAAACCAAAACCAGTCAACAAAAAGTGACCTTTTTGCTTTTTCTGATAAATACCTTAACGACCGATGACAACCTTGAAGGTGTAAGTCTTTAACTACATGTTAAGTAGTCCTTTTTGAATAAATTTAAAAACAAGAAGATAATTTTTGACACTGACATGGTTAATTATGCTTAGGTTATATTATTATTTAAATAATAAATCAAATATAATATTGTACACTGGTAATTGTAATTATAAAGGTACGTTTATATTTTACTTTTAATAATATTATAATTATTTCTTTTTTTTTGTTTTAGATAGACGTGTGATAATTCCAGTGATGGATTTGCGGAGATAAACCGGGTCCTGAATTTAAAGCAACCAAGTTAAAAGTGCAATAATTATTACTTTTAATGTACTTGAAAAATTTAATTACTTAATATACACTCATGTGCAAAAAATTCGATCCATTTCTTTTTTCTCATTTATTTTAAGTCTTGCGACTCTTAAGTTATTGTATGGCATATGTATTTTAAGGTATGCCCTCGTATATCCCAAATAAACTCAAATGTTTATATTAGTTTTGCATTTTTTACCACAAAGGCATTTATGTTTTTATTTGAAAAAATTATTCAGATAAGCGAAAAGATAAATCATTGTTTATTGCATTTATTTCAACCCGGGTTACCTTAGTGATCCTGTAGTGTCAAACCGCGTTGCATTCTTAATTCTAATTGCAATAAAATGTTCTTAACTCCGACGGATGCAGCTAGAGCGGTGGCTTTAGTTCAAGATGGCCGTACCCAGTATTATGCAGCTGATGTGTTAGGTGTTAGTCGTTCGGCGGTTCAAAGAGCAGTTCAGCGATTCAATGAAAGCGGCAACTTCACAAGGAGGCCAGGTTCCGGTCGTAGAAGGGCAACATCCGAACGAGATGACCAATTTTTGGTAACTTCATGTTTGAGAAATCGGCATAACACATCAGTTCAACTGGCCAATCATCTGAATGAAGTGAGAAATGTGGATGTAAGCAGGTGGACAGTTCGACGTCGACTTGCTGAAGCTCATTTAGTATCCAGAAGACCAGCCCTATGTCCACTATTATCCGTAGAACATCGCAGAGCTAGACTTGCCTTTGCAAGAGAACACGAAAACTGGAATGACGCAGACTGGCGAAGTGTATTGTTCTTAGACGAGACCAGGTTTAGCTTGAGGTCATCAGACGGCCGCGAAAGAGTTTGGCGGAGGCAAGGAGAGCAATTTCCTCAGTGCAATATTGCAGAAAGAATAAGCTATCGAGGAGGCTCAGTGATAATTTGGGGTGGTATAAGTTATGAAGCTCGTACTGACCTAGCTATCGTGGATGGCGGTTCTATGACGGGTGCAAGATACATAACGACCATTCTTGATGAGCATGTGATACCTTTTGCCCCGTTGATCGGACCCAATTTTCTTTTCATGGACGATAATGCGCGTCCGCACCGTGCTAGGATCGTCAATGACTATTTCAAAGAGGTGGGAATTGTCCGTATGAATTGGCCTACTTCCAGTCCTGATCATAAAAGGCAATATCGACCACGAATACCTCGTCCAAACAACCTGGCTGAGCTCGGTGCGGCTCTTCAGGAAATATGGAGAGAATTGAACCAAACTAACATCCATAGGTTGATCAGCTCGATGCCACGCCGTATGCAAGCCCGAGGAGGAAACACTAGGTACTTTCCCCAACTTACGATAGATCAAATCAAATATCGCAGGAGAAAAGACCTTCCTAAAACATCTTGAAGAGTAAGGCCGCAGGGAACGGGAAATGGAACAACTTCCATCTCCTCCCTGTGTCGACACCGTATATGAGTCGAGAAATGACCAGACCCCGTCACAGCGCCTTAATTTAACATCGACTGCAGGTGTACCAATTCCGGCCTGCATGGGGAATACCCTCTCCGGCTTCGACGCGCGGTCTCCCAACACCGCCGGGTCAAGTCTCGAAGCGACTGAATTTAGACCCACGGTCCCTGCAAATCAGCCCTAGACTGCTCATCAGATAGCAAACTATTTACATCAATACTACACAGAACATCGACCAGATTGGACGGACCTGCAAGGAGAGATTTTCCGATACACTCAACTCTCTGGAAGGGTACGTCATATAAATCGGGCCCAAAGACAAAATTTGCAAGCAGAAGAGACAGTCATAACAAGCAAAACAACAACAAACGTACACAGAACAACTTCAACAACATGGGGCAGGAGTACGCCTCTATTCCATCAGGCGCAAAGACTCTATTGGTCTGATAGAGCTGCCCTGGCCCAGAAGATCATAGACGGAGAAGCGACATCAGAGGAAGGTGTATTCCCAAACATCGTTAAGGCGGAGAGAGAGAAAATCTCTATTAGTGCGTACGAAAAAGCAATCCGGTTATGGTTTAGATCAGAGTAGTTAAATGATCACATGTCTACAGAGCAAAAAGTGCAGAAAAATATTTAAGGAACAGTTGACAGTCTTGACACTTGCCCGTTGACAACTGAACTATAACATAACCATACCTTTTTTTTGTATTTTAGCATTAGCAGGAGCAGAGTGGTTAGTAGTGGTCGTTGTTCGTTGTTTTATTGTTAAGGTACTTTGAGTTAATAATATTATATTTATACCTTTATCATTAACTAAATTTAAGTAAAAATGGACAAAGGAACATTAGTAGTTGTAGTAGCAAATGCAGTGGGAACAGTTATAGAATTAAGACTAATAAAAAACTCTTCGTTTATCACAATGACGGCCGTTTCGCTAAGAAGCATCGTCAGATTGACATTTAAATTTTACAGCACTTAACACCTGGCTAAAGCGCCGGCCGACGGGACAAAAGGGTCGTTTATTGGCCTTAAAAAGTGAGAACGAAATAAGTATGAATGTACTGTAATATACATGTCTTTAATATTCTATTTGTAATCAAATATTTTAAAGGATAAACTCGATTACCGACCTAGTTACACAGATCGAATTATAAATTATTATTGTATTGATAAATAGAACAGTTGGTAATGAAAATGGCGAGTTGTAATGTTTATAGAATAATTTATCTTATTTTCGTTTAAAAAAACTTAATATTGTCCAGTTTTTAATAAAACACGGGATAATCAAACAAAACACTGTATGTGCTAAGTCTACATATTTAGGTACATCTGTACCAGCTGAAACAATGATAAGGGGTACATTATATAATAAATCTGTTCTAACAGACTTGAAGACCGGTACATGCGTTCTAACAAACTTATGACGGTACATAATTCTGTACCAACAGAAAAAATACCTGATCGAGAACCAGTTCATGTACGATCATTTTAGTACAGAGATTAGGGCATGAATCGTTTGTATTGATATTGCATTTTATTTATCGTCTTTTAAGTATTACTTCTTCAACTAATTAGGTACATAAAATATTGTTTAAGATGAATTGGAAATGTGATTATTTTGAATATTATTTCGAGAAAACTGGTTTTTTGTCATAAATGGAAATGTGGGTGGGGTAAAAGGGTCTTTTAAACGCCTATTCAGCCATATCAATGTGTACAGTAATTTTATTAATACAGTAATATTATTGATGAAATTTCAACAGATTTCTTAATAAAATGTATTAAATATTATTGGTAGGTATATTGTGCGAGTACGCCCCTGGCGCTATGACCCAGACGCGAAGCAGACAGATGATGCGAGAACGTTCTGGAATATACGGCGCTTGATGAGCGAAGCGGGGAATCATCGAGATGATTTCCAGAATAGACTGGAATATGCTCGACAATATTTACCTATATAAAGGACCGATTCGAATATTTTGAGTTAGTTAGTAGTATGTTGTTAGATAAATGCGAATAGAAATATTGTCTTACATAAATTAAAGTATTGTAAATAAATTGTGTTATATAAATTAAACAGTGTTAGTGATTTAAATAGTATAAAAATAAATTAAAAAAAATAGTAAAAATAAATAAACGTTACAGTATGATGTATTTATGGAAAACCAAAAATTAATTTTGTAAAGGCCGTCACTGTTATGTCTTATCTACCTACTATTGACCTTTTTTAAAAATTTAGTTACCTTATTAATATCAACATTGATACTTGGACACTCAAACTTAATTAATTTTCTGGCAAGTATTATCATTGTATCTAAAATGTTGAATCTGGAACCGTTGGCGAAAATGATACCGAAAACCGTTTACACTACCACTACACCAACACACACTTTTATATGCCTGACGCGCGTTTCGATAACCAAGTTATCTTCTTCAGAGACCGAAGGTAAACTAAAGCTATGCCTACAAACTAACCTTATATATAGAACATTTTTAGCGCCAAATGTTTTCGCGGTAAATCTTTTGGCGGCAAAGCCAATTTTTAGCGCGAAAACATTTTTACAATAAGTTTTCTTATAATAAACTATAAAGTGGACTATCTGGGATAGGTTCTTTGTCCTTATTTAATCTATTTTTACATTTAATAATTTCTATACTTTCAAATGCATCCAACAATCTATTGTTCGATACATTTTTTAACAATTTTAAACTATCTACATTTACAGAGTGGTTTTTGGTAAAAGCATGTTCGGCAATACTAGATTTTTCTATACGTCCATATTTTAGATGAGCTAAATGTTCTTTAAATCTAGTTTTACCCGATCTTTTTGTTTGCCCAACATACTTTTTATCACAATCATTACAACTTATTTCATATATACCGCTTTTTTCCAGATAGTCTCTCTTATCCTTTGGATTTCCTAACAATTGTCTCAGGGTGCCACTAGTTTTATGAACTAAACCTAATCCCACCGTGCCGAAAATTGTATTCAATCCTTTGGTATACTGAGGGATAAATAGTAATGAAATGAATTTCCTATAGTTGTGTTCTCGCTGGAAAAAGGTGGTTTCACAAAGAGATTTCTTAAAACTACGGCGATTGATCAGCTTATGAATTAGTTTTTTATCATATCCATTAAGTACAGCTATATCCTCAATTAAATTCTTTTCTCTGTTATATCTTGTTTTGTTTAAAGGAAAATGAATTAATCGATGAACCAAAAAATGAAAATTTGCCATTTTGTGTTGATTATAGTGAAAAGAATCTATCGGAATATACCTATACCATTATTTTCTAGTTCAGTTAGAACAGTTATCATTTTTGGACACATTAGTAATAAGAAATAATAACAAGTTAGAATTTGATATTTTTAGGAAAGACACCGCTACGTATAGATATATTCCGATAGATTCTTTTCACTGTAATCAACACAAAATGGCAAGTTTTCATTTTTTGGTTCATCGATTAATTCATTTTCCTTTAAACAAAACAAGATATAACAGAAAAAAGAATTTAATTGAGGATATAGCTGTACTTAATTGATATGATAAAAAACTAATTCATAAGCTGATCAATCGCCATAGTTTTAAGAAATCTCTTTGTGAAACCACCTTTTTCCAGCGAGAACACAACGATAGGAAATTCATTTCATTACCATTTATCCCTCAGTATACCAAAGGATTGAATACAATTTTCGGCACGGTGGAATTAGGTTTAGTTCATAAAACTAGTGGCACCCTGAGACAATTGTTAGGAAATCCAAAGGATAAGAGAGAAAATCTGGAAAAAAGTGGTATATATGTAATAAGTTATAATGATTGTGATAAAAAGTATGTTGGGCAAACAAAAAGATCGGTTAAAACTAGATTTAAAGAACATTTAGCTCATCTAAAATATGGACGTATAGAAAAATCTAGTATTGCCGAACATGCTTTTACCAAAAACCATTCTGTAAATGTAGATAGTTTAAAATTGTTAAAAAATGTATCGAACAATAGATTGTTGGATGCATTTGAAAGTATAGAAATTATTAAATGTAAAAATAGATTAAATAAGGACAAAGAACCTATCCCAGATAGTCCACTTTATAGTTTATTATAAGAAAACTTATTGTAAAAATGTTTTCGCGCTAAAAATTGGCTTTGCCGCCAAAAGATTTACCGCGAAAACATTTGGCGCTAAAAATGTTCTATATATAAGGTTAGTTTGTAGGCATAGCTTTAGTTTACCTTCGGTCTCTGAAGAAGATAACTTGGTTATCGAAACGCGCGTCAGGCATATAAAAGTGTGTGTTGGTGTAGTGTGAGTGTAAACTGTTTTCGGTATTATCATTGTATAAATAGACAAGGATTCAACAAAACAAGATTAAAAAGTCTACCAAAAAGTAAAAAGCTCAAGTCTGGCTATGCTACAGAACAAATAATAATGATGTTTTATTTGTAGATGTAAACTTGCAAAAATTAACCATAAAACAGTTTTTAAATACTTAATACTAAATTTACAAAACATTTGGGCAATTTTGTAGGGGAATTCGAATACTAAGAATCGGAAAGTATTCGATTCTTAACAATACTCGGTGTGTTATAAACACGTTTAACAATTTGCGATCACCCCGTACACTTCAAAGTTAAAAAGTTAGTTCGGCAGTTCGACGGGTCACGATTCTCCGATTTAATATGCTAAGTTTGGCGGTATAGATACCGAAATTCTCTTCTCTTGCTAACGAACCTTCACAGAGCAATGTAGGATTAGTTACTAGTCTTCTATTTTTCATTATAAAGATGTAACAGTGTAGAAAATCTATTAATATTTTTAAAACTACAGCACAGTGCATTTCAAAACTAGTGTAGTGCCAATTCAGACTGGTAAGAAATATAAAAACAACTTTTTTTATAATAGTTTCGACCACGTTTTGCCGGCCCTTTTAGTAGCGGTGTTGTCTAACGTCGTATACTCCGTAAACAATTATTCATGTACTTATTATGTATCATTTATGTATTTGGTAATGAACTTTGTATAAAAACTTTATATATATTTTTTCTTATGTGCTGGTGTGCGGTTGCCATACATTGTTTTATTGATGGTTGGCGCTGCTTACTTGTGACGCTCCTTTATGTTCTGCTATATAAAATAAAACTTAACCCGTTCGTAATAAATACTTATCTAATTTGTATATTTGTTTATCTATCCTTTTCTCACATTCGTGAGTGGTCCTTCGAGTTAATTATTAGATTTATTGTTTTCAATTGAAACTATGTATGGTATCAATCTGAACCACTGCTCAACCTACATATTGTATTTATTCAACTTGAATTTTAACCATATACGGTGTATTCGTTTCTTTTATCCAAGTATTCGTATAACGGCTGTACTCGAATCTCGGTATGGGTGATTGCATAAACTCGAAAATAACAGCCAGCCACCTTACGATCCGATCGAGGATTGAGAACTCGAAACTCGAACATATCGCTCGGACTCGGACATTAAGGAAATCATATCGCATATGCACATGCATTTAGTTTCACGTTGTAAGTTGTAAGGTTAGGTTTGTGTATTAAGTATTTTTACATTCATATAGTCTCTTTAATATTCTCTTTTTTATTTATTTTCATTTTTATTTTATAAAGAATTTATTTTTGTTCTTTTATTAGAATCTTTCTTATGCAACATTTACATTATCTATTTCAATATTTTATATTTTCTTTAAAAACATTTTAAGAGAAACCCTGAACTTTTATTTCAAAATAAAATACAAGACCAATTCTGTTTGTTTTGATTTATTCAATATCTTATTTATTAATGACTGGTCTAAACGAAAAAACCAAAACCTTAAACTGCAACCTCAGCGAACACTGGGATACAAAGAATCGCCTGAGAACAGTGAAAACGAAAACGAGTTCACCCAGGTATCGGTATCCAGTGTATTTCGTATTCGTTCTAATAATTTTTGTTCTCGAGAACTCGGTTCTCGGATAAGTATTCGATTCCTAAAATGATTCGAATACCATGTATCCGACTCTTAAAAGTGTTCGATTCCACCCATCACTACCCGTTTGAAAAAATTGGTGTCAATCAACTTTCTATTATGGTCTAGGGTATCCGAAAAAGTTGGTCACGTGACGCGGGAATGCCCCCCTATCAAGTTAGCCCCTTTTGATTTTCTCGTTAAATAGAGTGCTAAAACTCAAAATTTTGCAATCACTAGGTGCCACCTAACCTAACCCAAACCTAACCCAACCCAAACCTAACTTAACTTAATATAGCGCTAATGGCGCTTCAGCAGCAATTCAGAAGCAATTAATATAACCAAAAATTTGTTATCCTTTTATTTTTTTAACATATTTACAGTCTATTTCACATTTCTATGGTTCACCTGGGAACTGCCTCGGAATTTCCTGGAGGTATGCTGTGAACACGTCTTTTTCCTGTAGCGCACTCCTCGCTTCCAGAGGTACTCGCAGAGGTGCAATGCCAGTCCTTCTGCTGGTATCCTTAAATCTGAAATCACTAACGCCAACCACTAAGCTACTGGGGGCACTTGCAGCTTACAGAGCAATTTTTGCATTTATAGTGCCAGTTTTTCAAAAGAGGCTAACTTGGGAGGGGGGCATCCCGCGCGATTTCAACCACATATATCGACTCCCCAGGTCCTATGGAGTCGATTGACACCGATTTTGTCCACCTAGGACGTGGGTCATGTTCTATACTACACCCATTTTTTTAATAAAAATTATGAATTACCAACCCCATGATTATTAATTAAAAAGCTTAAATTTTTATGTGCAGGTAAACAATCCTCATTTATAATTAATGTAGACGTAAAGCATATATAATAAACCGTAATAATCACGTAAATACCTTTTTACGTTACTGTTGTTCACAAAGTTTCTAAACGTAAATATAAAATTGGGATAAAATTATTTGTCTACGATTCTCACATGAGCATGCACGCAACCAGCTGTTTAGGTTAGCTGTTTAGGTACTTAAAATAATTCTGATTTTGAAGCAATGAATAGGTAATATGGATGGGTATAGATTTAAAGATTTCTTTCACGTTGTTACGATTACTATGTTGACGAAGAAGCTAAAGGTACAAGCAAATCTTTGTTATTTAAAAGAGAATTGGCGAGCTGTCTTTTTCGACTAAAACATTATTAAAAAACTTAAATTCCACAAGCCGTTCTATGTAAACATATTAAACTTTACGGAACGAACATAATTTAAACGCAAACATATACATTTCTTATAAACACTTGTATTTGAGTTTCGCAGTACCAATTTTAGGGATCAGTTTATGTATTAAGTTTTGATTTATACATTGTTCATTGTTCTTTATTTTGTGGCTGTCGAAATTGTGAGAGAAACTGATATAAAAAGCCTGTATTTACTTAAATTTATTGTACTAACCCTAACATCAGGTAGCTTCCTTGAAAAAATAAAATGTAACTTCAATATGTTAATCTAACGAATATAGATTATCGAAGCTGTCATTCCAATTAAAAAAGCTAATTTTTTAAAATAAACGTGGAAGATTTATTCAAAAGTTTATTTGTTTAATGTTCTTGGGCTGTATTTACGTTTATGTCCAATTCTATTCTCAATAAATAAAGAATAAGGGCCATGCTCTAAGCAAAACTAGTCAACAGTATATCATAGTTCATAATGACTGTATGACTGTATGACAAACTGTAATATTTGCTTACACTGGTTGTTCTGAAGTAGTAAAAAAGGGATTGTGCAGGCATCTAAACATAACATAGGTATAGGGTCAACCAAAAAAATTCAGTTTTTTAAAAACATTAAAATTAGTAAAAATTAATATTTTTGCAAAAAAATTCAGTTTTTTAAAAACATTAAAATGAGTAAAAACGTATTTTTGCAGCAAAAATTTGGAATAATGAAAATATACTTTTGTTGATTTCATTGTATAAAAAGTACGAAGCTACAATGGAATATTCAATAAAAAAAAACTGGCAAAAAATCTCTGATGACATAAGAACAAAAACAGGGCTTACTTGCACTTTCCAGCAGGCAGAAAATAAATGGAAAGCATTAAGAAGAAAATATATTGAAGTGAAAACCCACAACAGCAGAAGTGGGGCAAAAAAAACATGGCAATATTTTATGGCTATGGAAGATATTTTATTTATAATAAACCAGAGGTTGTGGCACCAGCCACTGCTTCAAGCTTTGAAGGGCTTCATGCAAGGGAAAAAAATGATAAAAACAACAAAGAAACATCCTTTCAGAGGAAAAGAAAAATGAAAACATCTGATGTTGAAAGAAGGCATAGAGAAAAAATGCAGCGAATAGATAATTTAACGCAAAGTATAAATAAGCTTATCGAGTGTACAATAAAAAAAAGAAGACTGAATTTTAATACTTACTCTGTGATAAATGAATACGTCATAAAAAATTTTGTGGAAATAACAAATCCTGAACTTACAAAGCATTCAATATACTGATGATTTTTTGTATACCTCATTAATCTATAGGTTGATATAGCAAACTTTTCTCTTTTTGGTCCTTTGGGGGCTGATTTAAAAAGTTGCTTAAAACGGTCCGAAAAGTTAAGAATCATGTCTTGTTTTACAGGAACTACCTTAAATTTTTTCGAAGTTTGTTCAACTAATTTTATCCATTCTGACGGTAGATATATTCTTTCCTTCTTCCTTTTATTTTTTTTCTATGAGTATAAATGACCTATCACACGGTAAAAAACTGTGTCCAGGTTCGGGGTACTGGTGATGTATTTCACGAATATTTTCGTTTGTACCAAAGTAAACATATATTTCACTAGCCTTTGATTTTTGTTTTGTGCAAAGGCATTGTCCGAAAAAATATAACGTCTTTACCGAACCAGGCAAATATGTGTGTATATAATGATGAAGAAAGGATATGACCACATTACTTCCTTTCTTAGCGGTCTGCTCATTGTACATGTAGAAAGTTGACGTCCCAAATGTTCTCGAATAAATACAAAAATTATATTCCTAAAAGTTGCCTTTTGTAGAATACATCTCCGGCTGGTACATGGGGTAAAGGTAAATTCTGCTGGAAATCGAAACATAATACTTCGATAGACTCGTCTTCTTTACTTAGAATGATAACTTCTTTTAATTTTTTGTAAAACATCTCCGATTTACGAATATGGTGATCCTTTTCAGTTAGACGTGCTTTTTTCTCCTCGGGATCTATTTCGGCGAGTATAAGATTTTGTAACCTGTCGCAAGTTTGACATGTGTCAGACCTAGGAGTTCCGAAACTAATATTATGGTTTAATACGAAACTGCAATAATAGAAGTCGTAGGTTACTTCTGGTTGGGCTTCTTCCCCCCTTTCTAATGCCTGAAAAACTTCATTTTCATACTTCTCCAAATACAGTTTATGCATCTTCGAAATATTTATGTCTGCAGGCAGACAAAACTTGGAATTATGTTTTTCCCGGCTATAACGGGAACTCCTCTTAGGGAAGCTGTTTATATGATTCTTGATGTTTAATAATATTTCCTCTGGCATCTTGTTAGGTCGATTCGTGTGTTTTCCTCTCAAATCAGGTGGCGCGGATATCCCAGTTTTCAGTGATGCAGCAAGACGATCAACCCGATGTTTGGTCACGCCATGAATACCATAAAACGCTTTTTTACAGACTTCATGTTCAGTAAGCCCAAAACGGATCTGTAACAAAACACTATATTGTTAGTAATAGTATATTGTAACAGATTGGTAACACAGTAGTATATTAAATGTTGATTAAAATAAAGAAACATCTACTAAGACATACCCTGTATGAAAACGAAACTTCTTTTGGATTTCTTTGCCCTGATACTGGCCGCCTTCTTTGCACTGGTCTTGAAGAAATAAGTTCACCCAAATATAAGTCCCGCTTCTCTTTATTTCCTAATTGGTTAAAAGAGGAGAGAATAGACATTCTTTGTGTTTCATCAATTTTGTCACAGCATTTAAGTCGGCAAGTGCATTGTGTTCCTACTGTTCTTTTTGGTACAATCTTTTTAACTGAATTAAGATGCTCCTCTCCACAGGCTTTTAACGATTTCCTTACATTTCTTTGCCACCCACTTTCGTTTCTCACGCGTTTTTTACCTTTCTTCTCTGTTAATGTCCGATCCAAACGTCTGCGAACACGCTTTTTTTGGTTTTAAGTTCCCTTCTTATTGATGCACCACTTATACTTGTTTGATCCAAATTAATCGGAGCATATTCACTACTCGAATCACTCGGATTATATTCACTACCCGAATCTTGAAAAGGCTCACTCTCGATTTCTGACTCTGACGACATTACAACGTGTTTACATTAACAATATCCCAAAACTGAGAACACTTGTACCAACAAGTACGACCGTACCAGTGAGCGATATCCCTACTCCGACATCTCCCACTACACGGCGCGACCGTAGTAAAATAAGAATTTTCATTTTCCTTAGGTTTTTCTATTTCTATGTGAGATCCATCAATTACTCCCAGAATTCCTAAAAGAAAAAATAAACAATAATTTATTTAAAAAGTTACACTACTCTAATTTTGTTCCTTAGAGACATATTGTCATAGATAAAAGCATACTGCATTTTCTAATTTATTATTTAGCATTACATTATAAAAAAAACCTAAAAAACCATTAATTTGTTCAAATTTCCTTAAATCGACATCAATTTCATTTTGTGTAGGGAAATTAATTATCCTGCGAGCAATATAAAATTCAATCATTTTGCAGCAAACATTATTTACTGTATACCAACAACAATGTTTGCCAATTCCAAATCGACAAGCAACGCTTCTAAAACAAAATGATTGAATTTAATATTGCCCGCAGGATAATTAATTTCCCTACACAAAATGAAATTGATGTCGTTTCAAGAAAATTTGAACAACTTAATGGTTTTCCAGGTAATTCTTTTCATATAATATAATGCTAAATAATAAATAAGAAAATGCAGTATGCTTTTATCTATGACAGTATGTCTCTAAGGAACAAAATTAGAGTAGTGTAACTCTAATAATAAATAAAATGTAAGAGATTGCAATGGCTGCCTTTCTGGACATCGAAGGAGCGTTTAACAATGTTACAACGAACTCATTGATAGATGCAGTGAGTAGACGGGGCACACCTCAAGTGATATGCAGATGGATAAAGGCAGCTCTAGAGTATAGGATTGTAATATTCTCACTAGCGCAAGCTTCCATCAAAGCGAAAGCAGGTGGAGGTTGTCCACAAGGAGGAGTTCTGTCACCACTACTTTGGGCAACCCTAGTAGACGATCTCCTCAACGAATTATCCAAAAAAGACTTTCAGTGTATAGGATATGCAGATGACATAGCGATTGTCATCAGAGGCAAATTTGCCGGGGTATTATCTGACAGAATGCAGATAGCCCTAAACACGGTTGAAAATTGGTGTAAGCAAGAGAGACTAACAGTCAATGCTCAAAAAACAAAAATTATCAACTTCACAAAAAAGACAACATTGGCCGGTCTAAAACCACTAACATTGGGGGGAACAGTGATTCCAGTAGTCAAAGAAATAAAATACCTAGGAGTATTCCTGGATCAAAGACTCTCATGGAACACACACATACAAAAAACCACGCAGAAAGCTATATTGTCATTGGGCAGATGTAGACGAATGTGTGGAAAAAATTGGGGGCTTAACCCCAAAATGACCATATGGTTATATACAAGGGTTATTAGACCCATAATAACCTACGGGTCAGTGGTATGGTGGACAAAGACACAGCAAGGAGCAGGAGCATACAAGTCTCTGGGGGGGGGGCTTTCCACCCGACACGGCGCGTCCCAATGGCTCATAGGGTGTCTCCAGGGGGCGTGGTCTGTTATGGGACTCATGCTCTTCAGAGTTGTAAGAGCCTCATGACCGACCAACTCTCGGGATAAGCAATGAATAAGGTTCTGGTTACGAGAACCCAAATAGTTGCTCGCGGATCAAAAGGAATAGAGGAGTAAACCTCGAGAAAAAACCGGCAGCATGGGGGAGGCAGCCATGCTGTGTGAGTGTAGCAGCGGTAGCTACTGCGTCCGGAGGCAACCGTGAAAAATGCCTAGAAGAGTAAACTTCGATAAAAAATCCCCATTACTACGGTGGAAGGCATCGTGCCAATGGTATGGAAGGCGCGAGGGTTAGAGCGTCACAAACGATCCCTCCGAGAAACCTGGCGACATCTCGGAGTATCCCGCCTTAGCGAAGTAAGGGCGCACTGCTTCGCCGGACAGTCTTTCGACCCAACTCGTGGGATTAGTATGGAAAAAAACAAAAACATAAATATAAAGAAGTGGAATAAGGATGATGGAAAGGAAAAGGATAAGGACAATGAACAGCAAAAAAGTACCTGGCAAGTAGGCGGAAGCATGGACACAAGGAGATTCCCGATAGGGGACAGGGTACTTGACAGCCCTATGTCGGGACCATCGGCGATGCCCCCAAGCACAGAGAAGGACACCAGCAAAACAGGAGAGGAAGGAGAGGAATCTCTTAGCGATACGGAAGAAAGGGAGAAACAATTGGTAAGAACCGATAGTGAAGACAAAAAATGGGAGAGTCTGGAAAAGCAGGATACTGCCGATTCCTTCGTGGAACTAGGAGAAACACTGCAATCAACACTAATTGGGGGGGGCACGGCTACGGTGGATAGTTCGGAAGAACGAGCAAGAGATCTTCGGATCAGGTTTCAATTGGAAGAAGAGGGAGATAATAGTAAAAGGAAAAAGATGGACGACAGCGGCGAGGTGGTTCAGGAAAGCAAAAAAGAAAAAAGAGAGAAGGATAACGAGAAGGAGCCGAAAGAACAAGAAGAAGAGTCAAGTGAAGAGGATAGCCTAAGCGATAACATTGAGGTATGTATGGGAAATTTGCAGGGTGTCCTGGAAATTTTGGAAGGAAAAGAGGGAAATGAGGAGGCCATGAATATGCTAAAGGAAACCCTGACACTGCTAGGATCAGTAAATAGGGGGAATATAGGAGTCTCTAGGGTGGTCAAGTGTAAAGCCTGTAGGGAAGAAACGGAGAAAGAGGAGAAAAGAAGAAAAATAAATGAGATAAGGAGGCAGGTAGAAAGTGGGGGGAGGCTTTCAGGATTTCATAAGGATGGCTGGTGTAGGTATCTGGGACGAGGAAGTGTATAGATGCACTAAGCTCAAGGCGCTTAGCTACGAGGAAGCTTTAGAAAGGAATGATTGCGTGTTGGTAATTGACACGGAGCGGGTCCCATCGACTTTAATGTCTCACATCAGGGACAGAAGGGTAGAAATAGCTGAGATGGTGACAGGACTAGAAAAAGGGGAGTATGACCACTTGGTGAATGCTATCAGAACGTCCAGTAAATGTAAGGAATGGTACCACTATGCGGGTAGGGTGGATAAAGACATGGACATGGCACATTTACATAGAATGGTCAGCAGGATGCAACAAGAAATCATGAATAGGGAGAATAAGCCTGAAAGTGTAAACGTCCTGCTGGATGAAAATATAGATGAAGACTGCGCAAGGATGCTTTTTGAGTTCGTGGGTTTTAAGGATGGTTGCAAATATGACATAATCAGCAGGAAGTATCAAGGCAGAGTAGTAAGAGGGGGAGGAAGAGAGGCGGTTCTTGTAAGGACGGGGGAGCGTCCCTATGCGGAGGTGCTCAAGGAAATAAAGTCTGCTGTGAATGTGCAAGCACTAGGGATTACGGTGGATAACGTAACGAAGACTAACGGGGGGGACATTCTAATCAAACTAAAAGGGAATGGGAAAGCCGACATGCTGAGAAACGAGATAAAGGGGAAGATGAACGAGATGAAGGTGATAGTGCATAAAAGGGAGGCAGTCTTCAACGTCCTAGGTCTGGACCCTTCAATCACAGAGGAGGAAATTAAGGAGGCTCTGGAGGACCAAGCTGGCCTTAAAAAAGGCGAGGTAACCGTGAAGGGAATAAGGGGAACGAGATATGGAGGGCAAGTAGGCACGGTAAGTGTAGCAATGGACAAGGCCGATAGGGTAAAAAGGACAGGGAACGTGAGGATTGGTATGGTATCGTGCAGAATAAAGGAGAGGATAACACCTTTAAGGTGCTATAAGTGCCTGGATTACGGGCACAACGCACAAACATGCGAGGAGGTTAATCGATCCAGACAATGTCTGAACTGTGGGAAAGATGGGCATAGAGCCCAAGAATGTAAAAACGATTCCTATTGCAGGAAATGTCAGGTAGGGGGGCATAGGATGGACTCGATGGGCTGCCCGGAATATAGGGAGTTGGTGTACGGTAGAAGGAGGTAAATCAGTTACGTTCCCTCTACTCACTCCATTATTTGTGGGATGTAATTTTTTGGGTCGTGGGGGGGGGGCTAATAACCCTTACCTATCGGGTCAGCTCTGATGTGATTTCTATTCATAATCCAGGTAGGAGTCATATGTATATGCTATATGCAAGGTTCAGTATTATATACTTCATTTTAACTATTTTTATTTATACACAGATACTGTTTATCTTTTTTATATCTTTTATCTATATCTATATAATTTGTTTACTTTTTATCTATATTTATATAATTGTTTTACCTTTTATCTACACAATCTGTGTAGGGCCTTTTACACCCTGCATAGAGACTGTAAATACGCTCGAGGGTAGATTGACGAGGTATTGTAGTGAAGATTACCTGGGAATCTGAGCACAAATGGCAGGGACAAAGAAAAAGAACTGGCTGGACATACTACAGGTGAACCTAGGTAGGGCTAGGCTGGCGCATGACTTAGTCTTCGAGGAGACCAAGAAGAAGGGAATAGATATAGTAATTATTTCCGAGCCTAATAAAAAAATTGCGAGAGAAAAGGGGTGGCTGGTAGATGATAACCTAGACGTGGCAATCATGAGAGCCAACAAAGATCTGGAGGTAGGGAAAATAAATAAGGGTAAGGGATACACGGTAGTCCAAACCTGTGGAGTTACACTAATCGCGGTGTATATATCGCCTAACATTGGGGTAACTCAATATACGAGGGCTATAGACAGTATTTTCGGCATCGCAGAAAGGTCAATGGGAATAACAATTATTGCGGGCGATATTAACGCCAAATCTACGACCTGGGGATCTCCAACTACTGACGTCCGGGGGCAGGTGGTGGAGGATTGGCTGGCACAGCTGAATTGGACAGCTGTCAATAACGGACAGCATACTTTTGAGCGTGGCATATCCAAAACGCACATCGACGTCACGTTAGGATCGGGGAACGCGAGTAGGGTAATACACGACTGGAGGGTGGACCATACAAACCCCTTCACTAACCACGGACACATCAGTTTTAAAATTAAGACTAAGGAAAAAATTAAAATGACAAAACCGAAGAAAATGGTGTTCCTGGACGTAGAAAAGTACGTCTCGCTATTAAACAACCGTAGTACCACATACGACTCCGTTCTACAGGCATATAGGGAGGCTACGACACTTGACAACGGCTTACCTGCGGAAAAACCGTATTGGTGGAATGATAACATAGAGGAAGATAGGAAAGAGTACATCGAGGCTAGAAGGAAATTCTCAAGAGAAAAAAACAACAATGCTAGGGAGCAGTTGGGCGTAGTCATGAAAGATATAAAAAAAAGACTGAAAAAGGGGATTCTGGATACTAAGAAAGCAAGCTGGAATAAGCTACTAGCTGAGCTTGAAGAAGACATATGGGGGCAGGGATTCAGGATTGCGACAAAGAAAATTTGTAACAAGACACTAGGGAAACTTACAGTGAAAAGAAGAAAGAAGATCCTAGAAACTCTGTTTCCAACTATGAATGGTGGGCCCGAAACAGCGGGTGCCCTGGATAGTGATGGCGTCCCTGACTTCACCAGGGAGGAATTAGAAGAGGCGGCTAGCAGTATGAAGAATGGCAAGGCCCCGGGCCCGGACGGGTTAACGGTGGAGGCTCTAAAAATAGCAATTAAGTTGAAACCCGAGGAAATATTAGGTTACTTCAATACCATACTGCGTAGTCAAAAGTTCCCTGATGAGCACAAGAAAGCCAGGGTGGTATTGTTACTCAAAAATGGAAAGGACCCCATGCAGAGTGGTAGTTACCGACCTATATGCTTGTTAAATACGGTGGGCAAGCTGATGGAGAGATTAATTGCAAATAGGCTGACAAAGGAATTAGAAGACAACGACTTGTTATCCCCGCATCAACACGGGTTCCGCAGCAATCACTCGACGGTAACAGCAATCAAGGACCTTCAAGGGAAAATCAGGGAGAGTAGCGAGAAATGGGGGGTGATTGTCGCCCTAGACATAAAAAATGCGTTCAACACAGCCAAATGGGCCAGGATTGTGCACGCATTGATTCAGGGAAATGTTAGCGGGTATTTGGTGGAGTTAATCAATAGCTATCTGCAAAACAGAACGGTGGTATCGGGGATGATAACTCATAAGTGTACTATGGGAGTTCCACAGGGCTCGGTTCTTGGGCCAGTCCTGTGGAACGTCATGTATAACGAAATATTAAATTTGCAGTATGGTACGAAGACCTCCGCAATTGCATACGCGGACGACTTGGTTTTTTGGGTATCGGGAGTCTCCGAGAATGCGTTAAGGAATGAGGCCGAGAAAGCGGTGGATTTGGCTGTGAGGTGGACAAGGACTAACGGACTAAAGATAGCACCTGAGAAGACGGAGATAGTTGTAATTAGAGGACCTAGGAAACTAGGCTCTTTCAAGTTGGTGGTTGATGGCAACAGAATTGCGGCTAGGGAGTCAGTTAGATATCTGTGGTTGGTATTGTCAAAAAACATGGGTTTCGCTAAACATGTCGACTATATCATAACAAAGGCGAAGAAGAAAACGACCCAGCTACAAAGGATAATGCCCAATGTTGGTGGGCCGGGATATAGTAAGAGAAGGGTTCTGGGCAATGTTTTACATAGTATCCTGCTGTATGCGGCTCCGGTGTGGAGGGAGGTGGTGAAGGTGGGTAAATATAAAAGTAAATTTCTGTCTGCACAAAGAGGAGTATTGGTTAGGGTGGTGTCTGGCTATAAAACGATCGCAGAGGAGGCAGCCCAGGTCCTATCAGGGTTTCCACCGATAGACCTATTGGTAGCAGAGAGGTGTTTTTTGTTCTCAATTGGGGGGAGATTGCCTGGAAACAGGAAAATGGCGAGGGAGCGGACTCTCCGCAAATGGCAGCAAAGATGGGATAGCTTGAATTCGAAGGCCCAATGGACGAAGACTCTGATCCCTGACGTCCGGGCGTGGGTTTCGTGCAAATTCCGCACAACATCCTACTTCCTGACACAGGTTCTTACAGGGCATGGATCGTTTGGCACCTATACACACAGGATCAAGAAAACTCAGGATGATTTGTGCTCCAGGTGCGGTATTAGGGATGATCCGGGCCATGTCCTGTATGAATGTGTGAGATGGGAGGAGGAGAGATAGGGTATTTCCCGGTTGTAGAGGAGTTGGTAGGTTTTATGTTGGTGGATATAGGGAATTGGAAGAGGATGGAGGATTTTATAGTCAAGGTTATGAGCCGGAAGGAAGAGGAGGATAGGAGGGACAAAGGGTAAGGAGGTGTAAATAATTTTGCAGAGGGTCGGGAGGCACATCGACGTTAGGGCATTGTTTGTCGGTTCCGGTGTGCATAAACTCCCGAGGTGTACAGAGGAGGGTGGTTTAGTGGGTGAAAGTCCCACACAAACTCACAGCAAAAAAAAAAGGTAATTCTTTTTTATAATATAATGCTAAATAATAAATAAGAAAATGCAGTATGCTTTTATCTATGACAGTATGTCTCTAAGGAACAAAATTAGAGTAGTGTAACTCTAATAATAAATAAAATGTAAGAGATTGCAATGGCTGCCTTTCTGGACATCGAAGGAGCGTTTAACAATGTTACAACGAACTCATTGATAGATGCAGTGAGTAGACGGGGCACACCTCAAGTGATATG
Organism: Ophraella communa; assembly: GCA_035357415.1. Taxonomy (NCBI): domain Eukaryota; kingdom Metazoa; phylum Arthropoda; class Insecta; order Coleoptera; family Chrysomelidae; genus Ophraella; species Ophraella communa. Next base: position 16,043,078 of record CM068979.1, on the reverse strand, counting down.
CAGGGTCATCAAAGCGAAAGCAGGTGGAGGTTATCCACAAGGAGGAGTTCTGTCACCACTACTTTGGGCAACCCTAGTAGACGATCTCCTCAACGAATTATCCAAAAAAGACTTTCAGTGTATAGGATATGCAGATGACATAGCGATTGTCATCAGAGGCAAATTTGCCGGGGTATTATCTGACAGAATGCAGATAGCCCTAAACACGGTTGAAAATTGGTGTAAGCAAGAGAGACTAACAGTCAATGCTCAAAAAACAAAAATTATCAACTTCACAAAAAAGACAACATTGGCCGGTCTAAAACCACTAACATTGGGGGGAACAGTGATTCCAGTAGTCAAAGAAATAAAATACCTAGGAGTATTCCTGGATCAAAGACTCTCATGGAACACACACATACAAAAAACCACGCAGAAAGCTATATTGTCATTGGGCAGATGTAGACGAATGTGTGGAAAAAATTGGGGCTTAACCCCAAAATGACCATATGGTTATATACAAGGGTTATTAGACCCATAATAACCTACGGGTCAGTGGTATGGTGGACAAAGACACAGCAAACAGGAGCAGTAAGGCTATTAAGTAACATACAAAGGTTAGCTTGCCTGTGCGTTACGGGGGCCATAAAAACTACTCCTTTAGCTGCACTGGAAGTCTTGTTAAACATTCCACCACTACACATATATATACAGGGCGAAGCGAGAGCAGCCATGCACAGATTAATACATAATCAGCAGCACATAAGCCAATCGCATGGGGCTGATAATGGTAAGCTAATCAAGGAACTAAAAGCGGATAACATTTTGGGGCAACCCATTGACGCAACAGTCACGAGATATAGCTTTGCCAATAAATTTAAAATAGTTATACCAGGTAGGGAAGACTGGGAAAAAGGTGTACCCGTAGAGGCGGAGTCAACCTGGTACACGGACGGCTCAAAGACGCCGTATGGCGTGGGAGCCGGCGTAGTCGGAAGGAAACAAGGGATAACATTCCCAGTAAGTCTATCATATCAAGCAGAAATCACGGCAATTCACTACTGTGTAGAAGAAATTAAAAGACTGGATAGGACGTACCGTTCAATAGCCATCTTCACAGACAGTCAGGCGGTGCTAAGGGCACTAGATTCTGTAGAGGTCAATTCTAGGCTAGTATGGGACTGTGTGCATGCTCTGAATACTCTGGGGGATCGTAGCAAGGTTACGGTAGCTTGGGTACCAGGGCATAGGGGTCTAAAAGGCAATGAAAAGGCAGATGAAATGGCTAAACTAGGCTCATCAATGCCTTTTATTGGACCAGAACCTTTCTGCGGCATTGCAAAAAATATAATAAAACGGCCATGAAAACATGGGCGGCACAAAAATCACGGGAATGGTGGTGGAATTCACCAGGACAAAGGCAAGCGAAACAGTTCATAATGGAACATTCGCAAAAGTTTACGTCAGACTTATTGAGTAAAGACAGAAAAACGGTCAAAACTGTAGTAAGTCTATTGACGGGGCACTGTAAGCTAAACAGGCATCTTAAGCTGATGGGGTTGACAGAGACGGATCTGTGCAGATTCTGTCACCTAGAAGAGGAAACACCAGAGCACATCTTATGTCAGTGCGACGGATTGGTAAATATGCGGTTCCTGACTTTAGGCGAAGAATATCCATTGGCAAGGGACTACATGAAGGTTACAGTCTCAAAGCTTATAGACTTCGTTAAGAGAGTCGGACTGGGGGATGTAATCTAGTTTTTCGAGGACCACAATAGATCTGAAAAGGTCGCAGTGGAATAGGCTTCTGGCCACCTCTTAAACATCTATCTATCTAACTCTAATACAATTTAGCCTGGTCAATTAATATATATCTTAAGCTTCTCTGCAAGCCAAGTGCTTGTAACAGCTCAAAAGCTCAAAAAAATTGTGGTATCTTCATATTTTTGTTTGAACAATTTTTAAATAAATTATTGTTTATTTTTTCTTCTAGGAATTCTGGGAGTAATTGATGGATCTCACATAGGAATAGAAAAACCTAAGGAAAATGGAAAATGGATCTCACATAGGAATAGAAAAACCTAAGGAAAATGGAAATTCTTATTTTAATACGAAAGGATATCCATCTGTCCTCATACAAGGAATCTGCGATTCCAATAAAATATTTTTGGATGTCTATGTTGGGGAACCTGGTTGTATACATGATCAGCGAATGTTTACAAAATCAGATATTGTATATATCTATAGACGCATAAGAAAGAATGAAATTAATTTTACTGTGGATAACCATTTAATAGGAGATCTGGCTTACAAACTCTCTAATAACCTTATTGTTGGTTTCAAAAATGATGGGCATTTGACAGCAGATATTAAATTAAATTTAATAATCTACTAAATCAGAACCGAGTTGTTGTTGAAAACACATTTGGGCTATTGAAAGGCAGATGGAGACGGTTAAAAAAATTAGGATCCAAAGAATGGATGTTATTCCCCAAATCATTTTAACAAGTTGCATTTTTCATAATATATGTATGAAAAGAGAAGATTTATGGAATGCAGACCCAGATGAAAATATTAATGTTAATGGAGATTTAAATCATGAAAATGAGGAAAATTATGCAAAAGCAGTAATAAAGAGACAAAACATAATGAATTTGGTATTACTCAGAAATATTAATTAAAACATTAACAAAAAATATAACGAAATTTATGGTACTAACCCTTACTATGTTAAAGTTCATCTTATTCAGAACAATAAACAACTAAAAGGTTGAATTAACTTTCACTATTTATTCTTTGAATACTTTAAATGCAATGACAGCCGTTTCGCTATCGAAATAGCATCGTCAGATTGACATATTGAAGTTACATTTTGTTTGTTTGTAACTAGGTACTTAATGTTGATAAGTAGTTAAGGCTAGACCAAGTACGGAAGTAATAAGACATAACAATATTAAAGCCTAGATGTTATTAGCCCTAAGGGATTATCCTGGATGTATTTCCCTCTAAGATTAGTATAATTGTGCAATGATATAGAAAAACCAGGAAAAAACTATATCCTGCTGATCTTTACAATAACTTAATATATTTGTGTTGTAATTACGTCTTATCTATGTATAAAATGAAGACTCAATCAAAGTAAACAGTTTAATAGTGGTGAACTTCCAAGATTTATTTGTTCATTAACTACTTTATATTGTTGATCTACTATATGTCTTTTGATTTCAAGTTCTTCGAGGAAATCTAAATTTTGTTTTTTATCACAGGTGTGTAATATTTGAATGTCATTGGTGTGTATGAGTGAGTGTGGATGTTCAAGAACGTGTTTTGCATAGTTTGACTTATCTGGTTGTTGTAATATATATGCTCTTAAATTTATTTACAAGCCACAACAACACCTAGATATGAAGAAGATACAGCAAAAAAAGAAACAGAAGAATTATCTACGCTTTTACAACAAATACTATCGACCAAAAGAAACAGAAATATCATCACCAGAATCAATATCGAGGAAAAATAAGAAAATTATAAGAGAAGAATTTGTGTTAGAAGATTTCGATGGTAAAAATTTTCCAATTGTAAGTTGGTTGCAGTTATTTGAAAACGAATGCGCACGATGTAAGCTGAAATCAGACGAAGAAAAAAATTTAGTTTTACGTTTATTTTTAAAAGGAATAGCTAAAGACTGGTTTTCTTCAAGAGTAATTACAATAGGTTTAGATGTTGAATTTGAAATATGGAAAAAAATTTACTAGATAGTTGAAACAGGCTGGAACAAATGTAGAGAAGCATATTCTTTTCGTTATATAGGCGGTAGTTTAGTTGATTACGCTTTAAGAAAAGAAAATTTGCTAGTAAATTATCGAAATAACTTTCCGGTGGACATATTAATTGATTTAATAGTAACCGATTTACCAATATATATACAAAATAAAATGGATAAAATAAATATTTTAACAATAGAAGATTTGTTGGCACAATTAAGAAAATTAAAGAGTACATTAAAAAGAAGCAAACTACTTCACAATCAAATACTTTAAATCCGGTAGCAGCAAACCATAAAAATACAACTACGGCATCTACTACAACAAGTATAGAAAGAAAACCTTGCACATATTGCGATACAAAGGGTTTCCCAGGAAGATTTCATCCAGAAGCTTTATGCAGACTGAAAGGAAATGAACGACCGAGAAATATCAAGACTGTTAATAATATAGCAGTTCAAGATACACTTAACGAAACCATTGATGATCAAAAAAACTAGTTTTATTGCCATTGATAACGCTAGAAGTATTTCTAAATAACTACAAGATACGTGGAATCTACGACTCAGGTGCAAATGTAACTCTTCTGAACTCGAAGGTTATAGAGAAAATGGGTCTGATTGTACAAAAAGATAGAAATACTTTTAAAACCATCAGTGGCAGGAAACATTTTTCTGGAAGAGTCTCTGTAAGAATGAGAATCCATGAAATAGAAAAAACAGTGGAGGTTTTTGCTGTGGACGATGAAAACTTTGAATATGATATTTTACTAGGTCTCGACACAATCAAGAGCTTCTGCTTGAAACAAGAATACGATTTAAAAATTTATCAGAAAGTAAATTTGGAAACTAAGGAAAAGGAAATTAATCAAATTGACAATAATACAGTAAACAACGAACATTTGGTAAATTTTAATGAAGGCATCCCTTTTGAAGAATTTGACGCAAAATTAGATCATCTATCGGAAGAAAAAAAATTCCATATTCAAAAATTAATCGATAAATTTGAAACGGTTTTTGCTAAAAATAAATTTGACGTAGGTAAAGTAAAAAACCACGAAGCACATATAAAACTCATGGAATATATAAAAAACGAGCTGAGTGGCTTACTGATAATTTAAGATACATGATGTGTCTTCGCGACAGAGCATTAAATAGATTTAAACGATCAAATAATCCGGTTCATTGGCAATATTATAAAGAGCTACGTAATTTAACCACTAAAACGATTAATTTGGAGAAAAAAGCTTATTTTGAATTCAAAATTAGGAATAAAGGTAATTCGTTTTGGAAAGAACTAAAGAATATGGGCATTTATAATCATTCAAAAATCAAACTACCTGAAATGCTATCAAATGTTAATCAAATTAACAATTACTTTATTAACAGTTGTAGAAGTGATAATAAAATTGATGATGAACTGTTGCAAAACTATAGCGAGCAAAATTTGTACAATAATAATTTCAAATTTAATTTAACAACTGAAAATGAAATATTTAGTCATATCTTATCTATAAAATCAAAAGCTACAGGCTGTGATAAGGTGAGTATTACTATGTTATTATATAGTTGCCCTTACATTTTGCCATTCATCAGCCACATATTTAACTGCTGCATAATTAATTCTTTTTACCCGTCTGATTGGAAGCTGGGTGAGGTAATACCACTACCAAAATGTGAAGATCCAGAAGATTTTAAAGATCTTCGACCTATTAGTTTGCTCCCCACTTTGTCGAAGGTTTTTGAGAAAGTTATTGATAAACAGATACGACAATACGCCGAAGAACAAAAAATTTTGCCGGAGTGTCAGTCTGGTTATCGTCCACTACATAGTTGCTCAACTGCAATTCTAACAGTGGTCGATGACATTTTACAAGCAGTTGATAAAAACAAACTATGTGCACTCATACTAATTGACTACTCGAAAGCCTTTGACAGAATAAATCATAATCTGTTATTGGTATTCCTGCAATATTACGGTTTTTCTATTGAAGCTGTAAAACTCATTGAAGATTACCTTTTAAATCGTCATCAGCGAGTTAGATTGCAGCAAGTGGAATCTGATTGGATTAAGGTTGAAAGTGGCGTGCCTCAGGGTTCGATTTTAGGTCCTTTACTTTTTATTTTGTACACTTCCGAATTGTACAAAAGTTTGAAAACATGTTCTAGTCATTTCTACGCTGATGACACACAAATCTACCATATGTTTGATGAACATAATCTTGATGAATCTGTAAGTGCTATAAATCAGGATTTGAAATCATTAATTACATACTCTACCAAAATTGGACTATCCATCAATGCCAAAAAGTCCAATGTGATGTTATTTGGTAAGCGACTGAAACGTGCAAGGTGTATGGAAAGAATTAAAATTAATGTAAACGGTGAAGATCTATCAATAAAAGATAATTGCAAGAATCTGGGCATAATTTTAGATACAGAGCTTAATTTTTCAGCTCATGTCTCCATGGCAATAAAAAAGGGCTTTTGCAATTTGAAATTAATATACTCAAACAGAAAAATACTTAGTACGAAGTCTAAATTACTCCTTAGTAACACCCTGGTGATATCTCACTTGGATTTTGGTGATGTGGTGTATGGCCCTAACATTCGCAAATTTGATTCAGATCGCTTACAAAAATTACAAAATGCATGTGTAAGATTAATATGTGGTATAAGAAGAAGAGAACATATCTCAAGTCATACAAAAAGAATTGGCTGGCTAACAATGCGTCAACGCCGTACACTTAACTCGTCCTGTCTTTTCTACTCAGTAATGTCCACCAAAACACCAGCGTATTTATATAATAAGATTAGATTTAGAACAGACATACATAATATTAATATTCGACATAAAAATAGATTACAAATCCCAATGCATCACACAAGTGTGTTCCGTGGATCTTTCTCTTATCAAATAGTAAAGCTGTTCAACTGGTTTTCCGAAAAATATTACAATAGTTTAAGTAAAGCAACCTTTAAAAAAATATTAAAACATGACTTGTTTCATGGTATTATAACTCCCCCAGTTTGAGTAAACTTCAAATTATATTTCCTGGAGCAGTGAATTCATAATTTTTAAAATTGAAATATTTTCATCGCAATACTGTTAAATGATTAAATAAATAAATAACCTGTTAAGTATAACCATATTTCACTCTATTAAATCTAAATGTAGGTATTTCATAGTCGTTTTTTTTTGTAAGGGTTGGGTGGAAGAGCAGGTTTATTTGAGAGTAAATAAACCTATTCTCAGATAAAACTGAACCCTGCCTATTGATTAACACATGTAAAAATTGTTTGTCAATAAAAGCATTATTATTATTATTATTATTATATAAATTTGTATCCAAAAGACCATACCGTTGTTCGATACCAGATCAAGAAGAAATAGAATACCAAATTAAAGAGTTATTAAGAGCAGAATTGATTGAAGAGTCATGCTCGCCTTTTGCGTCTCCAGTAACTTTAGCGTACAAACGAGAAGAAGGAACTAAATCAAGGTTGTGTATTGATTTTCGAGAATTAAACAAGTTACTTATTCCAGAACCGCAACCATTTCCATTGATAGAAGACATCATAGCAAAAAGTCGAGACGCAGAGTGGTATTCAGCATTAGATATAAATTTAGCTTTTTGGGCAATTCCTATACGTATGAAGGACAAATATAAAACCGCATTTGTAACTCAAAACGGTCATTGGCAATGGAAATGTATGCCTTTTGGTTTAAAGACGTCACCTGCAATATTTCAACGAATATTAAGCAATATTATTCGAAGAAACAATCTTGACAGCTTTTGTGTAAATTATATTTATGATATTATAATTTTTTCAAAATCTTTTGAGGAACATTTGGAAAAATTTTTGCTTGCTATTGAAAACGAAGGATTTAGATTAAAATTTATTAAATGCAATTTTGCTTAAAAAAAGAGATTAAATATCTGGTTCATATCATATCAAAGAATACTGTACATCCATTGACAGATAATTTAAAGTCGATATTAGAATTTCCAATACCAGACTCCAGAAAGAAAATTCGTCAGTTTCTTGGAAAAATTAATTTCTACCATAAATATATACTTAATGCTGCACGCCTTTTGGAGCCGTTACAAAACCTTCTTAGGAAAAATATCCAGTTCTCATGGTCAGAAGAGTGCCAAACAGCATTTCGGAAAGCCAAAGACATTATGTTCAGAGCCAATATTAGCAATTTTTAATCAAAAAGCACCAATTGTTATTTATACGGATGCAAGCATAGAAGGTGTTGGAGCTGTAATGAAAAAAAAAACAACCAGACGGAGAATTAAAACCCGTTGCTTTTTTCTCTAAGAAATTAAATAGATATCAGAAGAAGAAGAAAGCTATATTTTTAGAATGCCTTGCCATAAAAAAAGCTGTTAAATACTGGCAATATTGGCTTATGGGACATACATTTTTTATTATAACCGACCATATACCGCTTGAAGGGCAGAATGTTAATTCAAGGACAGACGAAGAATTGGGAGATATGATGAATTATTTGTCCCAATTTGATTTTGAAATCAAATATGAACCTGGAAAGGGAAATATAGAAGCTGATTGTCTTTCACGGAATCCTGTTCTCTGTGACACAGATTATGTAGATAAGATAAGAACAGTAAATTTGGTTGAGATAGAAGAAATAAAACAAGATCAATTAACAAATTAGAATTTAAGAAAAGAATTGCTACAAATTATAATTGAAACGGGAATATTTTATAAATCAAACGGGAAAAAGAAAAGGATAATAATTTCGGAAGAATTTGGTAGAAAATTAATTTTACAAATTCATAGAGATTATGGACATAATATGTAAAAACAAAATTATGGACAAGTTGAGACACTTTTATTATCTCCGGAATATGGATAAAATAGCAAAACAAATTTGTGAATCGTGTGAAATTTTCTCTAAAAATAAAACTAGGAATAAACATTACGGTCTTCTATCAAAACTTGATCCACCAAAAAAACCAAAAGCATCGCTTTTGATTCTCTTTTTGTAGGTTAGTATTATTTATATTTTGTTATACACATATCCTATAAATAAACTCTTTTTGTAGAGCATCAAACGGTTTTTTATAACTCAAGTATCAAAAGAAAAGAGTTTGAGAATTCACTCTTACATATATTGTAATGAATATTATGATTTCAACAATATTTATTGATTTATTTATTTATTTGAATGATTAATTCTTATTTAAATGTAGCAAGATCTTTTTTTTCTCAGGGTTACGCAAGTTTCCAGTTGGATTATTAGGTGTATGTGAATGAAAAATTTGATTAGATTATAATTATAAATTTATTATAAAATAGTTAAATTAAAACAGTAATATTGAAACTAATTAGGAAAATTAAGAAAAAGAAAGGCCTTTTAGTAACTATAAAAGAACTTACTTGATGTCGAATTAAGTTAAATTAACCAATGTTATCTATGTAATAGCAAGTAAGATTATCAAATACACTAATTATTAAATATCAAGTAAATTCCTTCGTTTTTAAATTATAAAATTCAACTAACTACTACAAAAAATTTTAAAAGTTTACAATTTTATCTGACCTTGATATAAAGTCCTGCTTCCTGATTGGTGGAAAAAGTCTGTAGTCGCTCTATGAAAAACGGAGACGAACGAAGTGATACTTGGAATTTCCGACTTTGGTTAAATGTCGTGTTATTAGACGTTTGGATTCTCGTGTAATATTATAGTTCTTTGTTTGTTCCTCCAATTTGATATCGTTTAGTGTTTGTTGGATTACTGTTCGTTTTATTGTATTAATGGTAAGTACACTTATATTCTTCTTTTTTATCGACGTTTTAATTTCACTTTTTTTATTAGTTCTTATAATATCACTTTTTTTTGCACTTATTTTACTTTTTGATTGTTTTACTTTATATTCTTAACGTCACTATTCAACACTTTGTTATAATAACTACTTTAAAAACTGTTTGTTCAAATTGACTGTTCACACTCAGATCTTCAATGTTTGACTACCAATTATATACTACTCTCTACGACCTCTGTTCAAGTCTTTTTTATAGGTTTCCAACTTTCTAGAAGCTTCGTTTTTTTGTTCTAGAGATTAGTTATTTCTGGAAAAATATGTGTATCTCTTTCTTTCATATATATGACTAGACATACTCGCTTCGTCTATTGTCGATCATTCGAGAATAAAATATAGTACAAATATGTCTGTCTCCTTTTTACACATCATCTGTTTTTTTTTACACATTACATAATCAATTTTAGCGAAATTTCTAGTAAGTCTTAAATAACATATTTATGTACTAGATATAATATTGATACATTACATAAAAAATTATTTCAAACTTAAAATTCTCTTACAAATACACAAAATATATAATAAAATAATACGATATAATAAAAATTATCTGATTAAGTTATATTAAACAACTTCTGTTGATATTTTTCATTCTACTATTGTCAAATATTTAAATATTACAATATATATTAATATCTGACGTTTATATACAACGTTAAGTAACAAATGTCAAAAATAATTACAATGATCAGAAATGTTATGTTACAGTGGCGTCGAATAAGGTTTTATAAAGTTCTTTCGAAATACTTTACATCTCCCCCCCCCCCAAAGTTGAAAAATAAAAAATAAAAACTATGTTCAAGAGACTTTAAATTCTTCTTCTCTTGTGTATGGTATAAGTTTAGAGATATGATAATAGCTTGACTCTTTTTTTTAAGACCAAAATTTACTTCGAATATACTGTTTGAAATTTTTCGAATTATCGGAAAAGGCCCTAGTCTAATTTCATCAGTTTTCTTCTGTTTATCTTAGATCCATTTTCAACGTAAACCAAATCGTTAACATTAAAATTATGATTTATTCTGTTTTTATCATACCTTGATTTATTGTATTCATGGTTTTTAAAAGATTTCTTATACGCATTTTCCCTATCTTTAGCTAAGTTTCTTATCTCTAACAATTCTTCTGGTATAACGGGTTCAAATTTTCCGAATAATAAAATATTCCGGACTGAATCCAGTCACCGAATGCTCAGTCCGATTGTATTGATCTATACATTCTGATGCTATTTTCGACCATGCTCGAGATTTAGTTTCATTAATTCTACATCGGATACGGTTTACAAGAGTTTGGTTCAGCCGTTCATCAAGTCCATTAGAAAACGGGCAGTTAACCGCAGTAAAAATCAAATTTATTTTTTGATTTTTTAAATAATTTTTAAATGAAGTTGAGTTAATAGCACTATATTGGTCAGTAAGCAAAGTTTTTATTTGGTGTTTATCATGAATTTTTCTTATTAATTTTGTGAAATCTTCGGATGTCTGATTTTTTGATGTTGTTATAAAAGCATGCCTAGTGAAATGATCTATTAAAAGGTGTAGGTATCTTTTTGATGATCTATTTCCACCGAATCCTCCTATCGTGTCCAAAGAAACAATTTCAAATGGCTCTTTTGGTGGATCAAGTTTTGATAGAAGACTGTAATGTTTATTCCTAGTTTTATTTTTAGAGCAAATTTCACACGATCCACAAATTTGTTTTGCTATTTTATCCATATTCTGGAGATAATAAAAGTGTCTCAACTTGTCCATAATTTTGTTTTTACATATATGTCCATAATCTCTATGAATTTGTAATATTAATTTTCTACCAAATTCTTCCGAAATTATTATCCTTTTCTTTTTCCCGTTTGATTTATAAAATATTCCCGTTTCAATTATAATTTGTAGCAATTCTTTTCTTAAATTCTTATTTGTTAATTGATCTTGTTTTATTTCTTCTATCTCAACCAAATTTACTGTTCTTATCTGTTCTACATAATCTGTGTCACAGAGAACAGGATTCCGTGAAAGACAATCAGCTTCTATATTTCCCTTTCCAGGTTCATATTTGATATCAAAATCAAATTGGGACAAATAATTCATCATATCTCCCAATTCTTCATCTGTCCTTGAATTAACATTCTGCCCTTCAAGCGGTTTATGGTCGGTTATAATCCGAATGTTTTTGGGGATGTGGCAATAAAACTAAAGTGTACTCTTTTTAGAATTTATTAACCGAGCTTTCGACCTCTATGGGTTCATTTTCGAGGTCTAAAAATTGTATATTATAAAGAAATTATATAGCAGGTAATAAAATAAATAATACTTACATATCTAAGTGAGATTATAGGTAAAACGGTGTAAAAAATTGTAATAAATGTGACATGTGTAAATCTCATCTTTTTTGAATAATGAAAAAGAAAGAAATATTATTATAGCAAAATCCACTAATGTTTTAACTAATCATATACATGAACCTAAACAATCTTCAACATTTAGAGAACTACTACATCAAACAAAAAAATTTCTACATGAAAATCCAAATTTAATAGTAACAAAATCAGATAAAGGTTATGTAACAGTTATATTAGAATAACAACACAAATACAAATACAAAATACAAACACAATACAAATAGTTGGAAAATATTTCTATTTAAATTACATACTGGTATGGGGTATAAACCACTCCAGAATGATGTCACGGACATGTCGGCCATCTTTGCTGGAGGGCACATATTCTATTTGTTTTCATTGTTTACTGGTAAACAAGGGATAATAGTAAGACTTTAATTAGTAATTAGTTCTTAAGGTTTTTTAATATGCCATTGTTTTGTAGTGTTTTTAAGTGTGTAATGCGGGGAGAAAGAGATAAGGTATCTTTTTTTCGATTTCCGGCAGTTTTAACGAAGCGAGTTGACTATTTAATTGCTCTATCTGTACAACGCCACGATGCTTTAAAACGGGACCCCCTCCGTGAACTACAACTTAAAACTTGGCGTGTGTGTTCTCGACATTTTATCGAAGGTTAGTTAGTGTAAATCAGTTAATTTTTGTACATAAATGAGTTTCAAAAATAATTTTAGGAAAACCCAGTGCCTTAGAGCAGAACATGCATCCTGACTGGATTCCTACCCCGAATATGGGCTACACCACAAGTGGGAAACCAGATGAGTCTACAACTTCAAGATATGAGAGATCTGAAAGAAGAAAACGACAAAAAATGGTAATTGAAGTAGGTATATTTAAAAATAAAGCGAGTATTCTTACTCACTGTTTACATGAAGCTTAGTGACTATAGGTATTCATACACACTAAGTAATCATTTCATTAGAATTTACACTTTCTGTCAAAGATAGATTATGTGCCTAGCTAGAAAATAATAAACTCTTGTAAGCGCAGTTGGCTTAGTGGTAAGGCATAGTGTGTATAAATAGTAATCACAAAGAAGGTATTCAAAACTGAAATCATTGGCACATTATTTATTTGTCCATCTTTTTTGTGTTATTAAAATTGTTTTTATCTTCTAGGAGAATACTCAGGTGATTATTCCTCAAAATGAAGTTGGCACTACTTTCCAAATGGAAACTGAAAGCATGAATCCAGAGGAGATTGCAGGAGAAATATCTTCTATGGAAGTACATGAAAATAGTGTAAGTGTATCAGTTCAAACTTATTTAACTGAGGAACAGTTTTGCCGTGTTTTTGAAGACCTAAAGTTTAGTAATAGTCAAATTTACTCTTTTCGAACAAAACTGAATGTCCTAGATGTAAGTGAAGACTAGTTTAAAAACATTGATCACAAAACCAGATATTTTACAGGTTTGATTAATTTTAAAATGATGATTACCATTCATGATTCAGTACATCCTTACCTCTCTTTGCATCCTAATAAATCCATGTCTACTTTTCAACAGTTCTTACTAACTTTAATGAAGCTAAGACTGAATTTACCATTTATTTATCTTTCATATAGATTTGCAGTTAGTCCAACCACTGTGTCTGATACTTTCTACAAGACTGTTGATGTACTTTATGACAGGTTTAAAATTTTTGTTAAATGGCCTACAAGAGAGGCTTTAAAAAATAATGTTCCTGCATGTTTTAAAGAAACATTTGGTAAACAAGTTGCCGTTATAATTGACTGTTTTGAAGTTTTTATTGAAACTCCCTCCCAAGTTATAAATGCCTCTCAGTGTTGGTCTACTTATAAACATCATGAAACTGTTAAATTCCCTATTGGAATAACTCCTCATGGAACTATATCCTACATATCAGAGGCTTGGGGTGGGAGGACAAGTGATAAATTTCTCACTAAAAATTGCGATTTTTTAAATTTAATCTTACCTGGAGATGTAGTTTTAGCTGACCGAGGGTTTTTAATTGAAGAGAGTTTGCAGATTATTGGGGCACATTTAAAAATACCTGCATTTACTAAAGGAAAAACTCAATTACATCCTGCGGACCTAGAAAGTACCCGTAATATAGCCACTGTACGAATTCATGTCGAGAGAATAATAGGCCTATTGAAAAAAAAAATCCATATTTTTTAGGAAGTAATTCCAATAAGTGTGCTATCCCACAAAAGGGGTGATTTAAGTGTTTTAGACAAAATTGTGGTAGTATGTAGTGCTTTAAGTAATTTATGTCCATCACAAATACCTCTGGAGTAAAAGCATATATTTTATATCTAATTGTTTTAATATTGGTTGGTTTTTAATGATAAATCTTTGTAACAGACAAGTATTCATTTACACAATTTAAACTGTTGCTATATTCATATATAAAGGCACATTGTGAATACATAAAAGAAAAAATGACAAAAAAATAATTTTTTTTTCTCATTTGTCATTTTGTGGATCTTAGCTCTTTTTTCTTGGATAATAACTTTATGTAATCATTACAAAAACTGAGATGCAACAGATATAAGAACTCCATCAATAGCATGTTACAAACTTTGAATTAGCTTTCGATTAAACAAAGGCTGAATAATTATTTGTCTAGGCATTTTGTGTAAAAACTTAAAAACAATAAACTACCATCTTACTTTAGGGAATATATTGCTTACAACAATGAAATTCATACTTGCAATACAATAGCTCTAAATAATTTTTTTATTCCACAAACTAGAATAGATCTAAGGTCAATATCAATTTATGTTTTGTGTGACTTTAATGCAATGCTTACTTAATTATATCAGTGACAGTTTAAATCAGATGTATTTGCATTACCAACTTATATTATTTTTTATTCATTGCTTTTCTTTCTTGTAATTTAGCTTTTTGTTTAATGAATATATTTGTAAATGAGTCTGTGAACATTTTGTGAAATTTTATTAAAATTGAAAACTTATAAATAATTTTTTTTTAATATTTGCATATTCTAGGTAAATAGTGGCAATTGATAAATTAGAAACGTATAGGATTGTCTAAGCATTATTTGTGTATTACCGCAAAAGTTTATTGAACAAATTACATCATGCATTCATAAACATATTTTATACAGAAAAAAACTAGTGGGATTTCCGAAATAACAAATTTTATTAAAAAACAAGTACATCCGCTATGTTGTTTTTACAAGGTATCATAGGAATAATATTTTTTATCTTACAAATAGTTATACCCCGAAAAAAAAACATCGAAATGAGCAAAAATAAAATATATATAAACAAAAATGTAAGGAGTTATCTACAACTTTGACAAAACCAAGTTTTAGATGGAATTTCGATGATATTAATGAAGTCAAAATGAAACCGCTGCATTTCACAATCATCATTATCACATTTAAGCATAGGTCTACCATCATCAGGGTTATTACAAAAACACCAAAGATCTACTTTGCCAATTCCCATTTTTTCAGTAAAATCGAGCCAACAATTCAGGTTTTATTACAAATTTATGAAATTTCATTGCTTTTGCAACATTCTCCAAACAAAAATGATTATCAAAAATAATACGTTCAATATAAAGGTAATTCTTAGACCAAATAACAAAATCACAGTATTTTCGATTGGTTACAAACATTTGCAATTGTGTTTGGTAGTAATAACAGTGACTCTTATCCAGTGTCACTTGATCATTAAATAAAAAAAGACAAGTGTTTTTTTCTTTGCATATTCTTCTAAGAATAAGTCATCATTATTTAATACATATGGACATTTTACCTCCACAAAACCTACACCACAACAATCGCAAACTAAAATTAGTATGCCGAGCACTAGCATTGTCTTCATAAGATTTTAGGGCTTGTTTTTCATTTTTCACTCCATATGCTGTAGCCTTTGAGTAAAAAGTCACCTTTTGTGGGTAACATACACCCTTTATTACACTTAATGATGGCTTTTCAATTTTCAATTTTAAGGTCACTCTAAACCCTCAATTAAAATATCAACAATTTTCCCTTCCAAGAATTGAATATTTGTTTAGTCAACTTGAAGGAGGTATTACATTTTCAAAAATAGACCTTTCTGAAGCCTACCAACAAATACTTTTGGACGACAAGTCTAAGGAATTAGTAACCATATCCACACATAAGGGTTTATTTTCTTATGAGAGACTTCCTTTTGGTATCCATTGTGCACCATCTTTATTTCAAGTTATAATGGATCAGTTATTTAATAATTTACCAGGGGTTATAGTATTTTTGGACGATATTTTAATTACAGGGAAAAATGACAGTGAGCATTTGGAAAGATTAAAACAGGTTTTTCAACAGCTAGCAGATTGTGGTCTTAGAGTTAAAAAAGATAAGTGTAGTTTTATGCAAGATTCGCTAATATACATGGGTCATAAAATTGACAAATTTGGTTTACACAAAACGCAAGAGAGAGTAGAAGCTGTTGTTAAAACAAAAATCCCATCAAATATTACAGAACTTAAATCATTCTTAGTGGGTGTTAATTATTACGTAAAATTTTTGCCAAATGCTTCATCAATTTTATTTCCCTTATATAATCTTTTAAAAATAGGAATCTCGTGGGACTATTAAACTATTAGTTGATGCGAGCAGTGTAGGACTGGGAGCGATTATTAGTTATACGTATACAGATGGCACGGAAAAACCAATTGCATTTGCATCTCGATTATTAAATAAAAATGAGTTGTCTTTTTCTCAAATTGAAGAAGAAGCTTTAGCCATAATATTTGGAGTTAAAAAATTTTTTCAATATCTATATGGAACTAAATTTACCTTATACACTGATCACAAACCGCTTTTAGCGATATTCGGGAAAAAAAAGGGTTACCAACATTTGCAGCTAACCGACTACAAAGATGGGCGTATATTTTATCATCTTTTAATTTTGAAATTAAATATGTTAATACAAAACAAAATTACTCAGATTTTCTTTCCCGATTGGGTGGAATACCTGATCACAAGTGTTATTACAACAGTAATGTATGGTGGCCAAAAATTGATGAGTCAATTGAGAACAGAGCTCGTACTTGTAAAACTTGTGCTTTGTATGCCGATAATTGCCCTAAACCTTCGCTGGTGATGTGGGAAACACCTAAGGAACCATGGACCAGATTACACGCTGATTTTTTTGGTCCGTTCTTAAATAATACGTTTTTGGTAATTGAGGACGCCACCTCCAAATGGCTTGAGTGTTTTATCGTGCAGGATATGACTTCCTCTAAAACTCTTCAGATTTTTAGAAGATTATTTGCACGTTTTGGTCTACCTAGGGAAATTTCAACGGATAATGCGCAAACTTTTGTATCTGATGAATTTCAGATATTTTTGTCCAATTTAGGCATTATACATAAGTTGGGGGCACCGTATCATCCCGAAACAAACGGTTTGGCGGAATCTGGAGTAAAAATTATAAAAAAAGCTCTCCGTAAAGGATATAAAGATGGAACATTGGATATTCAACTTATTTTAGATACCTTTCTTTTGCAATATCGTAATACGCCTCATACTACGACTGAAGAATGTCCGTCGAAAATGATTTTTGGTCGTACCTTGCGTACAAGATTTGATTTACTACTACCATCCACAGCAAACGTCATAAAAAACAAACAAACAAAAATTGAAACCAAATTTAAAAGGAAGCAAGGAGGTTTCAGTTTCGATAGGGGAAAAGGTATGGACACGTGACTTTCGATGTAACGCAAACAAAGTCAAGTGGTGTAATAGAATAATCCGTGATATTCTTGGCCGAAGAACTTATGTAGTAGATGTTGACGGTGGAATGATTTGGAAGAGGCATCTTAGTCAATTAAGAAAAAATAATAGTTCATCAAAGCCTAATATTATGATCATTCCACAATCCACTTTAATAAGTAATAACGATAGTTTGACCGAGTTAGCAACCAATAGTGATCAATCTGAATCCGAAAATATAGATTTTGAAACGCGAGTGTTACGCAGGCGCAGTGCAATTAAAGCGCCAGAACGTTTACAAGTGGGCTAAGGCTTTATTGTAAAAACTTGATAGTAGAATTTTATTTTTATTTTTATAGGGAAAAGGTGTTCTGTATCCATTCTTTATATTATTGTTTTGTTTGTCATTATTTACAGGTTGTTTTTGTTGGTCTAAAAACCAGCATTAATTATCAATGTATCGGAGCGAGCCAGTCTTAAATAAATGTTCGAAGTAACTATATGGTATTATTTCAAATTAATTAATACTTAACAACATCGATCTTCTTAAGCTATACCATTCCAATTTATGTATCTCTACCCTATATCAAAACAGTCACACCTAAACTTTCCGGAATTTTAAAACAACATAATATAAAAATTGCAAATAAACAACATCTTACAATCCATTCGCTTTTTAGTAAAATCAAAGATAAAACACCAAATAATAAATTACCTAACATAGTTTATGAAATTCCTTGTAAAAATTGTGATAAGAAATACATTGGTCAGTCAAAAAGGTCTCTTAATAATAGAATAACATCTCATAAAAGTGACAGTAAACTTCATCCAGAGAAATGTGCACTTGCTGAACACGTATTCTCTGAAGGCCATATAATGAATTATGAACATGCCAAAATTTTAACCACAGAAATCAATTATAAAAAGCGGATATTTTTAGAAACAGCTTATATAACTCAAGAAGATCGATGTATTAATAAAAAAACTGATCTAAATAATTTAAGTATAGTATATGCATATCTTTTGGATTTGGAGAAACAAAATTTAAAAAATTAAAAAAAAAACGAATTACTATGTAGAATTTTTTTGTTTTGTGTTATTAGCTTTGGGGCTTGCCCGTTTCGCCACGCTATATACTTTTTGAAAGATGGTGTTTTCCTTATTAACCAGGACTTAACTACATAGATATATACAAAGGATTGCTATACAGGGACACACTTTTCACGCCAGTGCTACCCATCACAGCGACTTTTTTTAAAACACACAAGGTGGGTAGTGGATAGAAGGTATATACAAATGGGTCAGTGACAAAGGGAAAGTTACTAATCCCATAAAGCCTATATATTATAAACGTCTCTTCGTGCGTCTTAAGAAGTTATAAAATACATTTCTCACTTGTGAATTATTAACACATTCCTGCATTATTGTGATACAGTTCTGTGGCATCGTAATTTTTATTTTTCCTAGTTCAGAAATAAGAAAGGGAGTAGCGTCGGAGTTATATACGCATCCAAAAATCCAGTGGTCGAGGTCGTCATAGCCATTATTGCAATCACATAATGAAGTTATAAAGAGGTTCATTTTATGAAGTTTTGAATTAACTGCCCCATGCCCAAAAAGGCATCTAATAAATTTTGTATTAGTTTTCCTGTTGGGATGACTCCTTTCAGCTAGTGAAGTAGATGGTAGCTTTTTATCGAATAAACCTTTTTTGTAATTTTTATTTGTGGTTATTTTTGCCCACTCCTCTGCCCAACGGAATGTTAACTTTTTCTTACATACTGAAATAGCATCTTGTAATGTTAATTCTGGAATATCTTCCCAGTTAAAATTGCCTCTTTGGCCATTTTATCAGCTATTTCCTTCCCTCTAATTCCGCAATGACCTTTGACCCATATAAATACTGAATTTACTTCCTTGTTGTTGAGAAGTGACAGGATTTCTAAAATTCTTACAATGTTTTTGTTGTTGTATATGGATTTTAAAGGGCTAGCCAAGGTTATTAGGTCGGATTTATTATCTGACATTACTGCTAGGTTTGAAGATGGTGGAATGTTCTCTAGTGTCCATTCTAGTGCTTTCAATATGGCTACAGCTTCAGCAGTAAATATGGAGGAATTGTGATTTAGCTTAAATTTTAAGTTAAGTTTTGCATGTTCCACATGTACTGAACAGCCTGTTCTCTGAGAGCTTTTGGATCCATCCGTATAAATTTTGTATGTTTTCTCATTCACCCATTTATCTACTTCTACTTGTAGGGCAATGTTGTTTAGTTCAGGAGTTTCGCCATATACAGGGAAGATTGTATGTGGTTGTGCTAAACAGATGCTGAATTCCGAGCTGAAGAAAGGTAGACCCAATTGTTTATCCATTGCTATATCCGTGACAGAGGTGAATGCTTCGGCTAGTGGAGGGGAAGTTTTGTGTAGCCAATACTTGTGCGAGTAATTATTGGTTGCCAATATGAATATTCTTCTAATTAAATCATTCTGAGGAAATGACGTCTAAGCTGCATTGGAGGTTCTTTGCATTCTGCTAGAATAGCAGCCGCTGGAGTTGATCTGAATGCATTGAGAACAATACGAAGGCCTTTTAGTTGTATTTGGTCAACTTTAGTAAGTCTTGATTTATTAGCAGACCCATATAAAATACTACCATAATCTAATATAGGTCTAGTATAATATCCAAAATTTATTTTAGGATCTGCTCCCCAGTCATATTTGTTAACTCTTCCCAGGTGAGTTTAGTATCAAATACCTAAATACGTGTAGTTTTTCAAAACCGACCTTCTATTATTGGATAAATTTAAGTTGGACACGTCTGGTAAGCGGTGTCTGGTGAAGAAGACAACAGCAGATTTGTCGGAGGATATTTGGAACCCCTGATCCAAGAAAAAGGTTTTACAACAGTACATTATGTAATTCAAGCTGGAGATACATTGAGAGTATTTTTTATTCGTCGCATAAATACAGAAATCGTCGGCATACTGTAGAATACGGGCCTCCATGCCCAGATTATGTACATCAATAGTGTATATGTTAAATAAGAGTGGGCTAAGGACAGAACCTTGCGGTAGACCACTGTTTACCTCTCTAGGGCCAATAATTTCAGAGTTAAATTTAGCGAAGACCTGCCTTTTTAAAAACATATTTATAAGAACATAGGCAAATTTTTTCGGAACTCCAAGATACAAAAATTTTTCATATAAAATTTCGAACACTACACTTTCATATGCACTGGACACATCTAAAAACAATGCTGCTAAGTATTTATTTTCTGTAAAAGCCAGTTGAATATCTACTACAAGGTTTGCTGCACAATCTAATGTTCCCTTTCCTCGTCTAAAGCCAAATTGTTATTCAGGAAGGATATTTTTACTTTCTAACCTTCATTCTAACCTCATTTTAATGATTCTTTCTAGGGTTTTTAGGAGACATGGCAATAAGGTAATGGGTCTCAGAGATTTGTTTTCATTAGTTTTCGGAATAGGAATAATAAGACATTGTTTGAATAAAGGGTAATGTTCTTCACCTAATAGAATATTATTATATATTTGGCACAAAAAACGTTTTGCTATACCTGGAAGATTCTTTATCATCATAGTTAATTACATCCAAACCAGGAACGGTTGACCTAGATGATTTAATATTGACCTCTAGTTCCTGTAAACTAATTGGTTTAAGAAGAAAGTGGTCATCGTTATTTAATGAAGGTTCATGGATATATGGGCAGACAAAATCAGGAGCTACCTTATTCAGTAACGTTTCAACTTCCTCTTTTTGCCATGTTTTATTATTGTTTTTACTTATTTTATTTATACGACCCCAGATTTCTGAATGACTTGTTTGCCTGTTTAGTTGATTGCAGTAATCTGACCAAGATTTCCTAGCTTTTAATTTGAAAGTTTTTTTACAAAGTGCATTTATTTTTTGGACATTAAGGAAATTACAAATTATCATATTTTGCCTGTATATACGTTGTACTTCCTTCCTTTTGCTCACTAAGTCTTGACACTCCTTATCCCACCAACAGGGGTTGTGGAGCATGTTTAGGTGTGAATGAATTAGTTTTTTTGAAAGCAATATCTGCTAAATTTGCTATTGTCCTTGTTAAGAATTGAATCATTTCCTTTGTACTTTCAATTTCTGTCGCAAACTCTTCTTTAATTTTGTCTTGGTAAGCTGGCCAGTGTGCTTCTCGTATATTCCATTTTCGAATGGGAATAACTTAAATACTTTCAACCGGAAGTTGTTGTAACTCTAATTTTATAGCATAGTGATCAGAGCCATAAGTATCCTTCGTGACATACCATTCAAATTGGGTACCTAAGTCTGAAGAAACTAGAGAATGATCAACACATGAAGGACGAGTCAGGTCGAGAAATCCTGGTGGGTGTTCCATCATTAGCAATAATGTAGTTATCAAAATATTCCAATGCTTCCATCAATATCCTGCCATTAAAATCTTCTCGTAAAGAACCCCACGCTCCATGATGAGGATTAAAGTCTCCTGCAATGATAAAACTATGCGGAATTTGATTAAATATTGTAATATAATCATTTGCTGTAGCTCTTACGTTACCAGGTCGATATATATTAACAACCGATATTTCTTTTCCCTTTTCCCTGCAGTGTAACGCCACATACTTCAGTTTTTTTATTACGTAAGTTATTAAATTCTATAATGTCATATGATATATTATTTGAGACAAATACGGCGAGTCCTCCTCCACGTTTTTTATATCTGTCTTTTCTGATTATATCAAATCCTTGAAGTCTAATATCGAAATTAGATTTATACCAGGTTTCAGATATTAGTGCTATATCAAATTGTTCATCATTGTATATTTGTGTAATTGAGTTTTTGTTAGAGAACGCTGATCTGGCGTTCCGTTGAATAATTTTTAAACCTCTTGAGGCCATTTTGGATTATTTAAAAAAAAGTAAAACGACATCATTAATTATGTTTTCCATATCTTGATTGGAAGGTACGGAACAGCTAGAAACAGAACTGTTGGAAGTAAAATCTGGAAAATGTTTATTCATCGAGTTATTTAAGGCACTAAAAAGTTTGTAAACATCCCAATTTCGTTATCAGTTATATTTTTGTTATAACTACCAAATTGAAATACAGGTCCGGTACAAAAGTTAAATTCACCTTGTACTGGAGTAGCGTGAGGTGATGGTGATTGTACTTTTCGTTTTTTGTTGGAAGAATTTATCGGAATTGTAGAAGTTCTACTGGGAACGTTATTCGCTAAATTGCTGGGCCTAGGATTGTTGTTATTATTATTCTTTAAGATTAACGGAGGAAATTCAGTATTTGTGAACGTGAGTGGGGCAAATCTATTTTTTTTTTTGAACTATGCTTGAATATGCCGGATTATCCATTATCTTTTCAGCCTCTTTAAAAGAAATATTGAGATTAGCCATGACTTCTTTTGTTCTTTTTTGTTTTTTATACGACAATCCCTATTAGTTGAATTATGGTTATTGGTGTTGCAAAATAAACAGAAGTTAGTACAATCTTCACATTCCTTCTCATTTTCTTTGCCACAGTTGCGACATCTCTTTCTTCCTTTGCATTGAGCAGCAGAATGCCCATATCGAAGGCAGTTGAAGCACAGTATAACAGAATGAACATACATTTCAACAGGACACCTCACTTTATGTATATAGACATAAGGTGGTATTTTGTTACCAGAAAATGTAAGAATGATCATTTGTCTTGGAATTCTTTCGATTGTTCCGTTTTTTTCAATTTTCCTAAATAATCTTTGCACTTTGAGAACTTCAAAATCTGATTTTATAATATTCATAAGATCGTTTTCCCCTAAATAGGTATCAACTGACCTGAAAATACCCTTTTTTTTTCTGTCAAGTGGGATAGTATATAGGCGATTAGATTATTATCAGGAAATACCGAATGTTCCACCAATTTAATTGCAATAATACCAGAATTAACTTCTATTTTTATTCTATTACGTCCAACAATACTAATTTCTGCAATTGATTTCTCATATTTCGAAAGTGCCAATATTTAAAGAATTATGTTTAACAAAAATGAAATACGATCCTGAAACTCCACTTTTAAATATGTTATTAATTGCAATAACTCGTTTAAAACCTTGTTTCTCGTTACTAGTTTTTTCTCCTTTATCTATTATACAAGAAGTCGTTGTGTTTACTATGTTGTTTTTGTTTAAGTGTTTTTCTCTTTCAGAAAAACCTAGGAATACATCGTTAACGTTATTTCCTAAATTTGGTTTATCTCTAATACTATTATCGACGTCGTCCGTAAACATAACATCTTCAATTTGTACATTATGTGTTTTCGGAGGCAGCTCCCCCCGCCCGATGGGGTAGGACCACCTGGCATCTGCGATTAGCAGGAGCCCAGGCCCAAATTCACCGTGAACCAACTTATTTAAGTAAAGTACTTACAGATTATAAATAAATAAGTTGACTAAACAAGCAACCAAAACTTTTTTAGTTTTTACAAACCAATATAAAATTGCAATTAAATATTTACTACGCACGTCCACCGACATGTATGTTGTTGTAAACATTTTTTTATTAAATATCCACATACAAAACGTTCAGTATTTTTTTTTAAATATCCGTATTATTATAATAATCCATTTCATTAAGTGTAATAGTCTCTTTATCAGATACGGAACACTGAAAAGGAGTACATGCATCAGTAGTATTTATTTTAATGTCATTTAATGTAAGTAACATTTGTTTCGCATCTCCTTCGCAGATTTCTGTACCTGAATTAAATAGTTTAATGCACTATTCCACACAATACAAACGCTACCACTGATTTATTCACATTCAACCTACTGCCCACCTTAACCAAAACTAACGACGACGGCCATGGATACTCCCAAAGTGTCATGGTTCCCTCCATATAGAGTCGATACTCTGATTTGTATTATTACTCTGTGGTACTGATTTTCTTTCAGTGCTTCTAAGCGACGATAAGTTAGGTTATAAATTGAATATTATATTGTGCCTCTGCCTAGGTATTACCTATAACCTATAGCACGAAAAATTTCAGCCGTTCAAGAGCCAACTACCTATTAAAACATCGTAAAAAACTCTGTTGATGAAAAAAAAACTATATCACGCTGATCTTTACCATAACTTAAAATAATTATTTGTGTTATATTTACGTCTTATTTTGGTTAAACCAGATGTTTTTTTTTTCTATATCATTGCACAGTTATACTGATCTTAGAGAATCATAGAACACTAAAATTTTATTTTAGCATGTTCTTCAGTAAAATCATAGAATACTATCATTGTAGTGTTGAACAGGAAAACATTTTTGTTCTGTGATCTATGTTGGCATGTTGATGTTGGGTTTCCCCCACTTTGTTCTGTGACTTTATCATTTTGTGTGAACATGTGAATGTGAACATTCGCAGCTCACACGTTTAAGAGATTTATTTTTAAATTCAGAACAATAAACAACTAAAAGGTTGTATTAACTTTCACTATTTATTCTATAAATTGCAATTACAGCTGTTTCGCTATAACTAGCATCGTCAGATTGACATATTGAAATTACATGTTTGTTTGTAACTAGGTACTTGATGTTGCTAAGTAGTTAAGGCTAGACCAAGTAAGGAAGTAATAAGACATAACAATATTAAAGCCTAGATGTTATTAGCCCTAAGGGATTATCCTGGATGTATTTCCCTCTAAGATCAGTATAACTGTGCAATGATATAGAAAAACCAGGAAAAAACTATATCCTGCTGATCTTTACAATAACTTAATATATTTGTGTTATAATTACGTCTTATCTATGTATAAAATGAAGACTCAATCAAAGTAAACAGTTTAATAGTGGTGAACTTCCAAGATTTATTTGTTCATTAACTACTTTATATTGTTGATCTGCTAGATGTCTTTTGATTTCAAGTTCTTCGAGGAAATCTAAATTTTGTTTTTTATCACAGGTGTGTAATATTTGAATGTCATTAGTGTGTATGAGTGAGTGTGGATGTTCAAGAACGTGTTTGGCATAGTTTGACTTATCTGGTTGTTGTAATCTATATGCTCTTAAATGTTCATTGAATCTTATTTCAAAATTTCTTTGTGTTTGACCTATATATACAGCATTACATTTTGGACAATTAATTTTGTAAACACCAGATTTTTTTAATTTAGGTAATTTTGTTTTTACATTTAACAATTTTGTACCAACATTATTGTGTGATTTGAATGAAATTATTGCAGATGTTGCAGAAGATATTATTTTCTTATTAATTAATTTATTTATCAAATGTATTGGATAGCCATTAGATATTGCTATTTGTTTTATAATCTCAATTTCTTTATAAAACAAATAGCAATATCTAATGGCTATCCAATACATTTGATAAATAAATTAATTAATAAGAAAGAACAGAAAGTGTCACTACAACTAATATTCCCTCAACAACCAAAAGAAATTAAAAGTTATAAAAGTATTACATATTGTGGAAATATTTCTAATACAATTTCAAAAATAATATCTTCTGCAACATCTGCAATAATTTCATTCAAATCACACAATAATGTTGGTACAACATTGTCAAATGTGAAAACAAAATTACCTAAATAAAAAATCTTGTGTTTACAAAAATTAATAGTCCAAAATGTAATGCTTTATATATAGGTCAAGCACAAAGAAATTTTGAAGTGATTCAATGAACATTTAAGAGCATATAGATTACAACAACCAGATAAGTCAAACTATGCCAAACACGTTCTTGAACATCCACACTCACTCATACACACTAATGACATTCAAATATTACACACCTGTGATAAAAAACAAAATTTAGATTTCCTCGAAGAACTTGAAATCAAAAGACATCTAGCAGATCAACAATATAAAGTAGTTAATGAACAAATAAATCTTGGAAGTTCACCACTATTAAACTGTTTACTTTGATTGAGTCTTCATTTTATACATAGATAAGACGTAATTATAACACAAATATATTAAGTTATTGTAAAGATCAGCAGGATATAGTTTTTTCCTGGTTTTTCTATATCATTGCACAGTTATACTGATCTTAGAGGGAAATACATCCAGGATAATCCCTTAGGGCTAATAACATCTAGGCTTTAATATTGTTATGTCTTATTACTTCCTTACTTGGTCTAGCCTTAACTACTTAGCAACATCAAGTACCTAGTTACAAACAAACATGTAATTTCAATATGTCAATCTGACGATGCTAGTTATAGCGAAACAGCTGTAATTGCAATTTATAGAATAAATAGTGAAAGTTAATACAACCTTTTAGTTGTTTATTGTTCTGAATAACATGAATTTTCACACAGTAAGGGTTAGTACCATAAATTTCATTATTTTTAAATCTTCCTTTATCTTTATCATCCAGTGATAATTCATTGCCAGTTATTAATAAGTATAAAATTTAGGTAAGTGTAATCTATTTTATTGAATATTATTAGTAGAGTGAAGTATTTTTTTTTAATTAATCGACGAAAAGTTTTTAAAATTTCATTTTATCATAATTTGCAGTTAATCAAAAAATGAAAGATTACTGTGTCGTGAAATTTGATGATGGCATATTATCATCTATAAAAAAGTCCAAGTTAAGAAGTAACAATGGAAGATTTTCAGCTCGTTGGAAGAGTGCATGGTACCATGTTGTTATAATTATGATAGGAAATAAAAAAGAGTGTCAGCATTCTGTTAACAATGTGGATGATCATGGTGATTTTTCCGTGCCAAATAAGTCAGGTAGGTAGAAAATGTTTTATTTCTGGTCTCTGTGTTATACGTATTTATGGTTTATTCTTTATTCTTATTTAACCAGGAACTTTATATACTAATTTGGAGAGTGAAAAATATGTTATGATTTTTAATAATATATCTGATTTTTGTATTTAAGTGTTTTCAGTTATTTGGCATTCAGGTTCTCAAGAAAATGGTGATTACACTGAATGCGATTCAAATTTTAATCCCCTAGAATATGTGGATAATGATGATTTAATAATCCAGAATGACATACATGTAACTGCTAGTTCTTCTAATAGGGGTAAAATATTAAAAGAGATTGTTGATTCATCTGAGCCAAATACATCAGGTAGGTAGAGAGTTTTTTATTTCTGGTCTGTATTACATGTATGGTTTATTCTTTATTGTTATTTAAGCAGGAGATTTATATACTAATTTGGAGACTGAAAAATATGTTGAGATCTTTAATGTATTTAAGTGTTTTCAGTTATTTAGCATTAAATATATGTTATTTCAGGTTCTCAAAAAAATGGTGATTACCCTGAATGTGATTCAAATTTTAATCCCCTAGAATATGTGAATAATGATGATTTAATAATCCAGAAAATTATTTTATGCGGATTTGCAAATGAATTTTTAAAAACTTTATTTCGAAAAAGGTATTAAAAGAATGAGATCTTTAAGCTTTTGATTTAATAAAAGAACATAAAGAACTGACTGAAAATACAATCGTTTGTTAAAAAGAAAACAATAGCTACAAAAATGCAAGTTGCAATGTTTACATTAATTCTTAGAAGTAATCTTTAACAGAGTGCAATTTAATATGTTTTTATATAATCACACGAAGTCTGGGATCATGTAACTCCTCCGCCGTTAGAGTAGAATTTCGGGATTACCATGGGAATCTCGCAAATTTTCTTCACACAGGGACGGCCTTCGAAGTTTTTTCTTGTAGATGCAGAAAATAACTGTAATGCTTCCGATACCAATGATGATATACAGGATTATAGTCCATATACTAACACTATTAAAATTAACTGGATTTTCAAAAATAGTTTTTATATTTTTCTTTTGAATATTTAAAGATTCCTTTAGATTTCTGATTTCGTCTAACGGAATATTGTCCAATTTTAACGGTTTTGTTTCAATTATTGAATTTTCTAGAGGCGGTAAAGAAAAGTCTAATTTTGGAAAATCAAAGTTTATAAATTCACTTTTAGCACTTTTAAATGTTTGAATTTTAAAGTTTTTTATTTGCACGTTGCACATATTGTTTAGTTCTAATAATAATGTTCCTTTTAACAAAATGGTATTTTTGGATATACCACAAGATACTACAGCGGTTTGAGGTTTCGGTAAAATGATTATCCACTTGCTGTCTTCAATTTCTTGAAATTTTTCATCATTTATTTCAACAGGGACGGTTTCACACATTGTTAAATTTGACATATATTTAATTATACGGATTTCACAAAGTTCGGTTTCTTGTAGTGGTTTCATCAAAGGTACTTCATGGCAAATGTATTCTTCTGAACTTATTTCTTGGCACTTGGTGTTTGACGTCATATAACTTTGCTCATTTAGGAGTAGGAATTTGGAAAATGGTATAATTACTTTAAAGGAATTTGTTTGGAATGTGGGTAGTGGATATAGATGATAATATTCATAAATTTGGCATTCTACAATGGGGATATCAATAATAAAAATGATTTGGTTACCCTTACTATGACTTTTAATTTGAATTACTCTTTCATAAAGAAGTATATTTTCTATTTTAGGTTCAAAAGCTAATTTATTTTGATTTAAATGTACACTAATTAAGTTTATTTCATTTAATAAATCTATAGGTTCAACAATTGAATTATGAAATAGGTTTATTTTTTGAAAATGTTATTGCAATCT
Organism: Ophraella communa; assembly: GCA_035357415.1. Lineage (NCBI taxonomy): Eukaryota > Metazoa > Arthropoda > Insecta > Coleoptera > Chrysomelidae > Ophraella > Ophraella communa. The sequence continues at coordinate 16,013,725 of CM068979.1, read as the reverse complement.
CTATTTTTTCTAATAAATCATATATTGCTTGCAATGCTGTAGTGATTTCAGGAATTATGGTTTCTGTGTATATTTCTTCGATGAAATAATTATTCGTTTCTTTTATTGTATCTACTATTTTTTCTAACTTATTCATTTTTGTATCTATTACATTTTGATTTTGTACTATTATGGAAGTGATTTTATATAATGTATCTATTGATTTATCTAGAATGGTAATTTAATCATTTATTAGAGTTTTTAAATTATTTTGATTATTTGACAAAGTTTCAATAGCTGTATCCTATCTTTTGGCATCTTGTTCATCTAAATTACCGGTTAAACATTTTATTATACTACCAAGAGCATTTATTAATCCTCGTTTTCTTCGAGAAATTTTATGTAAAGGATTTAAACGTGTAATTTGACTATTTGTTTGTTTTTCTAAATTTATTGCTAAATTATAATAATTAGTAAATTCGAATGCAAACATTTTTCCTGGAGTATTATTAGCTAAAATTTGTCCATAAAAGTTTTTTTATTTTTTCTAATTGTAAGTGTAACTTATTACTTTCTAAAATTATATTTGTAATATCGAAAATTTCAATAAACGACCAATAACTAATTATATTTTGTGCAGATCCTAATTTTAAGGGAAGTAGTCCTGGATTATCTGTTAGGTTATGGAATTTTGGTTGTTCATTTCCGGATGTGTATTTGTAGGCAAAGCTGAGGAACCTGGAACAATATTAGGTTTTCTCAGTTCTTTTATATGTATTATTTCTTTTTTATTTTTATTATTTGTAATTTCTACTCGGTTTCTATCTAAAAGTTCAGTTATTGTGTATGGACCTAAAAATTTATTTAATTTCTTATTTCTTTCCTGACCAGGGTTTTTCTTAAATACCTTTTGGCCTATACTAAATTCTTGACTTTCGTCACCTTGGTAATTAGTTTTTGAAATTATTTTTTGTTTGTTTATATCTAATTTATTACTAATGTTTTTGTATACATGTTCTAATTTTTGTTTATGATTTTCCGCGTAATCGGAGTAAAAATTTTTCGGAAGGAATATTTCATTAGGATTTCTACTATGAGTATGTCCGAAAGTGAGTTCGAATGGAGTATAATTTGTGGATGAATGAAGTGAACTATTATAACCTATTAAAGCATAGTCCATTATATTACTTTCGTTAGGATAAACTTCTTTTAAAATTCTAAGGTGCTCTATTAAAGTGGAATGAAATCGTTCTACAATTCCATTTGATTCATGATGACCTGGAGTAGTGAAATGAATTTTAATTTTGTGCAAATTTAATATTTCTTTAACAGTATCGTTTTTAAATTCGGTACCTTGGTCAATAATTAATTTTTCAGGAATTCCAAAAGCTGAAAAGTATTTTATTAAAGCGTTACTTATATGAATTGCGGTTTTCCTGCTATTTCGTAAGATTGAGCAAATTTAGTGAATGAGTCTACTAATGTAAGGTAAATTTTATTATCAAAAAAGAATAAGTCTATGTGAACGATTTGAAAAGGTTTAGAAGCTGTTTCTGTTAATAACAAAGGAGAGTATAGTGGTTTCCTACAATATTTAGTGCGTTGACATATATCGCAAGAGTTAATGTAATCGGTAACTGATTTTTTTATATTTATCCAATAATAATTTTGTTTAATTTTTTCCAAAGTTTCCGTTATTCCACGGTGGTTAGTTTTACCTTCGTGAAAATTTCGAACTAGCATAATTTGTTCTTCTTTGTCTATTACTGTATTAACTAATTTTGTACACTTTATAAGTTTAGGACCTTTTTCAGAAAATTGTTTTAAATAAACTTTGTTAAAAGCATTATAAAGATTATCAGAATAAAACCATATACAATATGTTCTTTTTGTTATAGTGTAATGTCTAAGAAATTCGAAAATTAAACTTTCATTGTTTTGTTCTGGAATATTTACGGTTATAATTTTGTGATTTTCATAAGTATCGTTTTTAATTTTTAAAGTCGGATAGGCATGTGGAAATACTAATATTTGATTTACTTTATTGTTAATAATTTCATCTAAAATTTTTATACCATCGTTAGTTGTTTCGGAGGCTGTCGTATGTTGAGTTTGCGAAGTACTTGGATAAACATTCTCTGGAGTAGCACATTTTTCTTGTATTTCGGGAGTTTCTGGATTTTCTTCAAATAAATTTGGATATGGGTTTTCTTGTAAATCTTCGTTATCTGGTCCTCGCATTGATTCGGCAATTCTTCTTAAATAGTCTAAAGATTCCAAATTGATATCACCTGGATTATTAATTAAGGATTCATCTTCTAAGGCATTTATTGAAATTCGAGAAAGAGAGTCAGCTGCTGCATTTAATTTACCTTTTCTATAAACTATAGTGTAGTCAAACTCTTCTAACTTTAGTCTCCATCGTATTAGTTTTGAATTTGGTTCTTTTAGATTAAAAAGCCATACAAGTGGTCTATGATCAGTGATAATTTTGAATTTTCTTCCAAATAGATACGGTCTAAAATATTTACACCCCCACACTATTGCTAGTAATTCCTTTTCAATTGTACTGTAACGTTGTTCGGATTCATTTAAAGTTCTAGATGCGAATGCGATCGGTTTATCATTTCCTATGCTACCTTGTGACAAAATTGCACCTAATGCTACGTTGGATGCATCGGTTGTTAAAATAAATTCTTTAGAAAAATCGGGATACTGTAAAATTGGCGGGTTAATTAATAATTGTTTACAAGTTTCAAATGAATTAATGAAATTTTCGTCGTGGATGACACTCGCGCCTTTTTTTAAACATTTTGTAAGCGGTTTAGTTACCTTTGCAAAGTCTTTAATAAATTTCCTATAATAACCTACAAGACCTAAAAAACTTTTTATTTCTTTCTGAGTTTTTGGAATTGGAAAAGATTTAACTGCATTTATTTTATCAGGGTTCGGTTTAACTCCTTTTGGTGTAATGACATGTCCAAGATAATTAACCTCTTTTCTAAGAAATTGACATTTATCTAACTGCACTTTAAGATTTGACTGTCTAAGTCGTTCAAAAATTGATTTTAACCTATCTATATGTTCTTGTAAAGATGTACTAAAAATGACTATATCGTCTAAGTAGACAAGACAAGTTTCATTTTGAAGTCCTCTCAATACATTATCCATAACGCGTTGGAAGGTGGATGGAGCATTCTTCATTCCAAAAGCCATGCGTTTAAATTCCCAATGACCATTTAATGTTGAGAAAGCTGTTTTAGGGATGTCTTCAGGGTTCATTTCAATCTGATGAAAACCGTTGGCTAAGTCTAACGTTGTAAAATATTGGCTTTTACCGAGTTTATCTAATATATCATTAATGTTGGGTAAAGGATATTTATCGTCAATTGTACGTTCATTTAATTTACGATAGTCTATAACTAATCTCCATTTGCGTTTTCCCGTTGAGTCTAATTTTTTTGGTACTATCCAAATTGGACTGGACCATGGTGAAGTAGAAGGTTGTATTATGTTTTGATCTAATAATTTTTGAATTTGATTTTTAACTTCGGCTTTATGTATTTCTGGGAATCGATAAGACTTAGTATAAATTGGTGAATCGTCTGTTAGATTTATTTTGTGTTGAATTGTATTAGTAAAAGTTAAAGGTATTTGATCGGAATAAAATATATCTCGATATTCATGACATAAATTTTTTATACATTGTTTTTCTTCGTTATTACAGTGGTCAAGTTGTATTTTTTTTAAATTAGATTTTAATATTTTATCAATATGTTCATTTATTTCAGTATCAGTTTCCATTTTTTCAATAAAATTTGTTTCTCCTATATCTATGATTTCTATATCAAAAAGGTTTCTGAATGGTAATTTTTATAGGTGTCTCTCGAGAATTAGTAATTGAAGTAAGAGCAAAATGATTTTTAATATTTACTAAGGCACATGGTGCTTCTATTTGATTACCAAAATTTATATAATTTAAATAACCTATTCCTTTTTCTGCGGTAACTGGTAATTTAACAATTTGTGAAGTTCTTGCAGGAATGGTAATTACAAAATTATTTATTAGAAGGTTTCTTTTAAGGACTGATAAATTTTCAGGTTCATAAACAATAGGTATTTTTGCATGCGGTGTAATAATTAATTTTTTCTCTAAATCTAAAGTAGCTTTTAGTTGTTTTAATAAGTCAATTCCTATTAAACCATCATATTTTTTACTAAAATCAAATAAATGAAATTTGTGAAATTCCTTAACTTTAAAATTATCAAAAATTGGTATATTCATAACTTTATTGTGATAAGAAGTATTGTGAGCCGTTTGGACAATAAAATTTTCATCATATATAAATTGGTTATAGTACTTATACGCTAAGTTGGGGTTCATAAAACTGCGTGAACTACCGGTATCAATCAAAAAATTTGCATTTATGGAAGGTATAAAAATATAGGGTAAATTAGATTTTAATAAATTTACTTGAATTATGTTGGATTCGGTTGGGATAGAGTTATCTGAAAATTTTCGTTAGTATCTAACATAGTTTCGTTATTACTAAAATTTGTTTTCTGATCCGAATTAAAATTAGGAGGAATTGGATATTGTTCGAATGGATTTTCAAATTCTGTTGTGACTTGATTATGGAGTTCTGTTGAATTAAATCTATTTTGTGGACGAACTGGACTATTAGTGGAAGAAGTATCCATTGGTTCTGGTCTGTATGAACGTCTGGAAATGGTGCTGTTTCTTTGAGCAAATTGGTTTTGAAATTGGTTTTGATTATGTTGAGGATTGTGTTGAATATTTTGAGAGAAATGTGGTCTTGGTTGAAAATTATTTTGAAAATGCGGTCTAAAATTATTTTGGGATACTGGCGAAGAAAATCTATTTTGAAAATTATTGACAGGACGTTGAAATTGAAAATTTCCATTTCTGTAATTTGGATTAAATGATTGATTAGAATAAGATTGTGAACGCATTGAGTTATTTAAGTAATTAGGATTAGATTGTGGACGTACTTGAATATTTCTGGGTTTATGGTTCATAGAAGGAACAACTCTTTGAGAAGGTTTAAAATTATTTTGAAAATTAAGATAATTACTACGGTTTTGACTATATTGGAAGTTTTCTTCCTCTATAACTAGAGACATTGCCTTTTCTAGGCTGTCAGGGTTTCTTAATCTGATATTATTTTGTAAATAACCTGTTAAACCACGTATAAAAGTTTTTAAAGCTAAATCATCGTAACTTTTTAAACGAATAACCTTTTCTTCTGGCGAAAAATTAAGACAATTAACTTTTTGATACTATTAAACTACGCGCATCTTGGCATCTCATACCAAAATTGTATGGAGCTTCGTTTTTATACGGACAAAGTGTTATTAAATCTTGAATTAAACAATCTAAATTCCGCTGATCACCAAAGCATAATTGTAAAGATTCTTTTATTGAAGTCCAACTTCTTAATTCAATTCTAGAACCTACAAGTGTTAAAGCCCTACCACTAAGTTTGCCAATTATTGCTCTTAATAAATAACTATTTAATTGAGCGTTATTTCTTTCTTGAAAATTATTAATTAAACTTTCACAACTATCTATAAAAATTCCTAAAGTATGAGGATTTCCATCATACTGAGGTATAGCGTCTACATTTAATTTTAAAAGTTGATATTGAGTTGTCATATTTGTATTTTCTGTATCTTCTATAACTATTTTATCTAAACTATTTATTAAATCTTCGACGTTTGAATCACTCATGTATTTTATATATTTATATATTATATTTATTTAATTTATTAGTACTTTTGATATTGTAAGGGTACAGTGAAAATTCGGTAAAATAAGGAATGATAATAAAAGGATAAGCAAATTAAATGACTTACAGTAATATCTTCAATGTTTCTTTCTTCATTCTACTATCTAGGTTCCAAATAGATTTGGGCAATGTTGGTCCCTCTTCCTTGGAGTGGTTTGTCCCGGATCGGACGGTTAGTTGAGAATTCAGCGATGTGGTCTTCCTTCACAACTGGTAACACACTTTTATCGATCAGTTTTTGTTTTAATTCACTTTGCGTGCCCGTAAATGATTGAAATCAACCGGAAAATCACGATTTTTGTTGTTTCCCGTCGGACAATCCTACTGACTGCGCCAATTATTTTATGCGGATTTGCAAATGAATTTTTAAAAACTTTATTTCGAAAAAGGTATTAAAAGAATAAGATCTTTAAGCTTTTGATTTAATAAAAGAACATAAAGAACTGACTGAAAATACAATCGTTTGTTAAAAAGAAAACAATAGCTACAAAAATGCAAGTTGCAATGTTTACATTAATTCTTAGAAGTAATCTTTAACAGAGTGCAATTTAATATGTTTTTATATAATCACACGAAGTCTGGGATCATGTAACTAGAATGACATACATGTAACAGCTTCTTTTTCTAATAAGGTAAAATATTAAAGAAGATGGGTGATTTATCTAAGCCAAATACATCAGGTAGGTAGAGATTTTTTTTATTTCTGGTTCTTTCTTTATTGTTATTTAACCAATAATATACTAATTTGGAGAGTGAAAAATATGTTAAGATTTTAATAATATATCTATGATTTTTGTATTTAAATGTTTTCAGTCATTTGTCTTTAACTATGTGTTATTTCAGGTTCTCAAGAAAATGATTACAGTGATTGTGATCCAGATTTTAACCCCTCAGAATATTCTGATAATGATGATGTAATAATTCAGAATGACATACCTGTAACTGTTACTGCATAAACAATTTAAAGTGATTGGTAATAGATCTGAGCCAAATACATCTAATAATACATCAGGTAGAATTTTTTTTTCTTGTGTGAATTATATTTAACTAGTGAAATACATTTCTTATTTAAATAATATTAAACATTTTATTGTAGTTATTTTTTACTTCAGTCAATTTTTGTTTGTATAAATTTTATTTTACACATGCCCAGAGTATAACCAGAGATATTATTAGAAAACTAAGATTTAAATTTTATAATGAAATAAATTATTTCAGTTTAACAATGTAGCATTTTCAAGTTGCTAATTTCTTTTGACAATGTTTAATGTTTTCTTTTAAGAATATTAGTACAGTCCAATGAAATATATTAATATCAATATTTCAATCTGAATTTAATTATTTACTTACTTTAATTACTTAGTATTAGTTTAGTCCCATAATGACACATTATTATCCATTCTTTGCTAAGTTCATGCAAGCATGGTGGATGTTATTTTTTCTTGTATCACTTTGTAAGTTTTTTAAGGTATGTATCACTAATGTAAATCTGTATTTCTTCTTATTCTGTATTTATTTTTAGCCTGATGATGGCCTATAAATAGGCCGAAACTAGTAGCTGTCAATAATTTAAATAAAAAATTCTGTGACATTGACTTTGATTTTTCTTTGTCTAATGATCAGTCACATTTGTGATATGGATGATTTACTTCTTTGATGTAATAGTTATTGTATAATGTAATATTGCCCCAGTCAAGATTTGTCATTACAGATTAGATGCAATAGTGGACCAGTTCTCAAAAGTTTTGTAACAATATAATTTAATACACTTACCAAACAGATCACCTGAATTTTTTGGTTGTGTTTCATTACATGTAGAGCCTAAAAACAATATGCATTTTATTAACAAAAACATAAAACTGTTTTGTATAAACTTACTCTTTCTTTGTTCAACACCAATTTCCAAAAGTTGGGATATTCGCCCTATTTCTCTAGCTGCTACCGGTAATCGATAATGATCTCGGTGAACCTTTTCTGCATGATCCATGAAATTAGCAAGATCACCAATTTCATTATCATTCAAAGCAAGAAAAACAGATTGTGTAGCTAAATGTTTGCGAAGTTGAGTTCTTCTTAATACGAAAGGATTTGTTGCTAAACATTTTTCTTAAAATTCCCTTACGATTTTTCAGGAATTCAAATGAGAATTTCTAAAAGAATTTTCATTGATACCAAAAATTGATGGGTTACTGTCAAGGACACCAGCATCATTTCTGTATTGCAATATTAATAATATAGATTTCAGCATCTTATTCGATAATAACACTGGAACTCCCCTGGCCTTTTTTCCACGAATTACAAACCTCACATACTTCTGGGAATTTCCACTGAATTGCTTAGCTGTGAAGTTGAATAATACAGAATCTTTATTGATGTCAAATTTCTGATATGCTTTAAAATCTTCTATGAGTATTTTTTCCACCTCCCCAGATCTTTTCCTATTAAAAATTTGGATTAATATCAATGTTGCTGATGCCAGCATTTTCCATACTAATACAGAAATTTTTTTTTCAGTGCTGCTAAGTTTTTTTCATGCTTTTTTCCACATGTATAATAAATTGCTTTCCTCAGTTGAAGGCACCTCCACTACTTTTCTCCTTCTCTTCTGTTCCTGGTATTCACTTACTGTTTTATTCACGGCAGCTGGAAGCTCCTCCTCCAACACTTTTAAAAAATCCTCTACTTGCTGTTTATTAGTAATATTTTGAGTTTTGATGCAAATTGTTATTAGCACACTTCTTTAGTGTAGTACCTAAACCAGTAGCTGTGGCTGCAGAATCATATTGCTGTCATTTAGTGAGGCAACTTTATTGATAGCTAAAATTGTAAGGTCAGTTTTCTCTGGGCTAAAAACTGAGGTAAAATTATCTATGGTCCTGTCTATTTCCTTAATTGCCAAGAGAAATCTGCCAATAAGACGCAATTTAGAACGTATCATTTTATATAGATGTTCCAATCTGTACTTTAAACATAACATATTTCCAAAGGCAACAACTAATTCATCATATCGAATAATATTTGATAGACCACTGCTTCCTGAAAAATTTCTACCCGTGCTCTGTATTAGTCGAATGGGGAACTACAAATGCTGGTTATCTTGTGCATTTCAATTACGATGTCATACAAACCGACAAAACTCAGCGCCAATGCTGACTACTATTCTCGTGTATCATTACCTGCTGCAATCAACATCTCAAGATTTCAAATTATACATGAGGGCAAAGAAAATTAAGAATTTCATTAATTTGATCATTTTATCGTAAGGTAAACCCAGCAGCTTCCACTTCCCCATTTTGCATAGAGAACATGGCTCAACAAAGAATTAAATACCGTCGTCTTAGAAAAATACTTAGTTTGCTAAAATCAGGACAAAGCTTCTCTTGTTTTGGAAACAAAGCTTCTGAGTTAAAATACAATTCTGTGAATTGCTTGGCTTTTGAGCATATGGTTTTCGTTCCACCAAAATTTCGCCAACCAGTTTTTAATGATCTGCATGTAGCATATTTGGTAATCGTGAAAATAAAAGGCATGACGCGGGTATAGAAAGCATCACTAAATCGTGATACGACTGTACGAAATGCACACCCACCACCGAAATTTCGTCATCACCATTGGGAGTACCAGGACGGACCATGGGAGCGCATCCATTTTAATTACGCTGGAAAAATGCAGCTAATTATTTCTGATGTATATAAGGGTAGTCACGGCTGACTAGTTGAAAAACAAAATTTGAAAATAGTCACGGGGAAACAGCCTGTAGTGGGTTTATATGAAAGAGAAACTCTTTTTAACTTTACCAATATGATTATATATATATATATATATATGTTGAGACGAAGTTTTATTATCATAAAAAAATTTTATTCATTAAAGAAAATACTAATTTAAATAAGAATGTGTATTATGATGATTAAATCAAGAACAAAATCGTTAAGTCAATTAAAAGCAAAAATAAATAATAAAAAAGTAATCACATTACATAAAAATAATCAAAATCACCATTAAAAAAAAATAAATAATAATGAAAATATAATTCTAAATGTAAAATAAAACAAACGAACAAATTATAAATTTTTGTAAAATATTTTTCTGTTAAATATATAAAAGGATTTTCAAAGATCTACAAAAGTGTATAAAAAGTTCTTCTACGAATAACACTTGTGCATATGTGTGACGTAAAATTATCAGAACTACGACTGCTAACATCGCGTGTTTGAAATGTTTAGTTTCCATGAACTCCAAAACCTTAGAAACGCACCTGTGCCTGTGTGACGTCAAATTATCAGAACTACGAGTGCTCGTACACAACACATCGCGTGTTTGAAATATTTAGTTTCCTCGAACTCCAAGAGCTTAGAATAGCAGCTGCACGTTGTGACGTAAGAGTTACTCGGAAATGTATCGGTCGAATTTATGACTTCAAGCCTCAGTGTAAATATAATTTGAGAGCTTTTCCGACCATAATAAATTATATAAAAATTATTGAACATTAAAAATGACTATTGTATATATTATGTAAAAAATTGTTTGTAAAATATAAGTAGTTAGTTAGAAATAAGCAAATTAAGAAATAGCTCCTTCTGATTGGTTCTCGTGGAGTTTTTAAATGAAGCATTTTTATTGGTCAGAGAATAATGAGAGAGGGATCTCAGTCTTTACGTAAAAGAACCAGTCAGAAAGAATAAAAGAGATTCAAGCCTAATTTTAAGAGAGTCAAGACCCTTTATACAAATATTCAAGTCTCGTTTTAAACTTTCAACAAACATTTAATATTTAATTTTAAAAAACAACTTTCACAACTCAACACTCAAGTTTAATTTTAAAAGATTCAAGACTCATTTTCAAAACATTCAACAACAGTTATAAAAATATTCAACTCGTAATTTACATTTTTAAAAAAGACTTTGATTAGTCATAAATTTTATTAACTTTATAAGTTAACATCCTTCGACTTTGAATAGAAAATAAGTTTGTTGAATCAAGCAGAATCACTTTATAATATAATAGTTCCAAATGTAATTTTAATGATACAAAAGTTAGTATCAAATTAATATAAGAAGCTTGACTTACCTTATATCAGAAATAATCCTAGTATAAAACTTTGTAACACACCACTTGTAAAAGGGAGTCTTATCAACCAGTAAATTGTATGAAATAATCCACAAGTAAACAATAATAAATTCTACATCGTAAGAGTTTCTGTCTTTAATTACACCATTGAAGTTTCTGCATACCACGTGTTATCCAGAAGAGAAGATAGACCACCAGTTCCAGCGACACCTACATGTGAATGGCGAACACTCGAGAGACAAAGTTTAAAAAGGTACCGTTATTTAATTTGTATTAAGTGTGCGTATAAACTGTTTTAAAGCGATAATAGTTATTAGCCGCTAGAGAACATTTATACTACTTTATTGTAAAGATTTTTTGAATTTCATTTTGATAGAAAATTTATAATTTTGTTTGAGCGTAAATCTGTGGTAAAACCTGTACGACCTGAGATATAATTTTTCGATTAACGATAGTGTCTAATTTCAAGAAACATTTAATTTTATTTGAGCTAGTCATCATTATACGACATATTATTTAAGGGGCTAAAAAACATTATTATTGTAGTAAAAAACTTCAACAATTACGTCAAATCAAATAAAAACAAACCACTAATAATATCATGTCACAATTAACGTGAATTTACTAAAATGACATTCAATCATCAGAAAAAATTAAAATAATAAAACAAAAAAGAAAACATAAGAACCCAACAACAATAAATTAATAAAATCATAATAACTTGGCGCCCAACGTGGGGCTCGATTAAAATCACAGATTTTAATAGTTTAAATAACAAAAAAAATAAATCAATAAACATTACATTAAAATTTATTTAAAAATAAAAATACTAATAGATTATTGTAACTGTAATTAACATATAAAATAAATATTTCTAACATTTTATTATAAATATAAAAAGTCGAAACATAATGTCTGGTAAAGAAGAAAATAATTTTGATGCATGGAAGGTAGAAGAACTCAGACAAGAATTGAGAAACAGAGATTTGGATGATAAAGGAACCAAACAAATTCTAATTAACAGATTAAAAAGCCAAGAACAAATAGACATAGACTACAATGCTGAAGAGCCAGAAGAAAGGGGGGAACAAGAAGATGAACCTCAACAAAAAGATGGTACTTCTTCACAAACTGGAGGAAATGTCACATTGGCAGATTTGATGAGCATCATCCTAGCCAATTCAGAACAAATAGCGAAAAAACTAGAAGCCAGCTCGGAAGAGATGACAAGAAAATTAGAAGCTAACTCTGAAGAAATGAAAAAACAAAATAGACAAAATTCTGAGGAAATAACGAGAAAATTGAATGAAATAACGGAAAAATTGGACAAGAAAGTAGAAAATCAAGAGAAAAAGATTAAAGTAATTGAGGAAAAACAAGAATTTTTAAATAAACAAGTACAAAATATAGACAAAAGAACAAGCGAAAACAATCTGAAATTAAACTCAAGAATATCAGAAATCGAAGATAACGTGAAAAGAGGAATACAGATAAATTTGGACATAGCCGAACAGGAAAACAGAAAAACAGAGAGACAATTAAGAAAAGAAATAGAAGAAAAATTAAATACAAATGTAAACGTGGGAAACAGTGAAGAAATCAAGAAATTAAAGGAGGAACTCGAAAATAAAATAAAACAAGTGAATAAAAATATTTCTGAATTATCAGACAATCGCGTAACACCTGATTTGGGTTTTCAAATTTTAAATATAGGGGGGAAGTTTGAAGAAAGTTCGAAATTTTGTGGAGATTATAGGAAGATACATCCTATAAATTATTTGCATTCAATTAAAAATAAATACTATAAAATTAAAAATTTACAAGACTTTAAAGAATTTATCAGGTCAAGTTTAACAGGCAATGCACTATTATGGTGGAATTGTAAAGAAATGTTTGTAGATTCATTTGAAACCTTTGAAAAGGTATTTCTAGATACTTTCTGGTCAGAATTACAACAGAGTAAAGTCAGGGAAAGATTGTATTTTGGCAAATTTGATAATACAAAGAATAATCTATCCAACTATGTTTTACAACTCTATGTTACTTGTCAATATTTAACTCCTCCTATACCAGAAGCAGAAATTGTAATGTTTTTATCAAGACATTTCAAACCTGAAATATCTGAAATAATTGCAGTACAAAATATTAATAAATTTGATCATTTAATAACATATTTGCAGAGAATTGAAAGAAATTTAAGTAATAGTATCAACAATCAGAATAGAGATAATGTAAGAAACTTTAATAACAATGATAGAAGTTTTAATAGGCAAAGTAACAATAACAATTTTAACAGACAAAATAATAATAATAATTTTAACAATAACTACAATAATCAAAACAGAAATCAAAATAATGAAAATAGGAACAATTACAATAAAAATAGAAATTACAATAATAATCAGAACACTAGAAATTTTAACAATAATTATAATAATAGAAATTTTAATAGATTTGAACAAAATAACAATAATCGAGCAAATACAAACAATAATAATAGACAAGTAAACGCAATTAATACGACTAACAGTAATGAGGGGATAAATGAGACAAATAATACACCGAGAGACATTGCACGTTCAGGTAGTAGAACTCCTAGGGCCAGATCTCCAGTAGATGATGCCCAAACCACAAATTTTCAATAGGGGTGCACAATGTAAATAGCGCTAGATGTGACGTTGTACACCCACGTGAATTTTTAATGGACAAGGATAATCTGCATCTAGAAAATAAAGAAATAGAATTAGTATTAATTAAAGCAAATATTGATAACAATTTATTAAGCATTATAATAGATACAGGGTCTACAGTTTCTTTAATATCAGAAAATACAGTAAATAAAATCTCAATGTTAAAAAACAATATAATCAATATTCCAAAAGTAAATTTTACAGGGATAAATGATAAAAGTTTAGGATATTCTAATAAAACAGTTTTGCTTCTTTGAATATAAATAATGTAAAATTAAATGTTCAGTTATTGATAGTCAATAAATTAAAATATGATATATTATTGGGTAACGATGAATTATCAAAGAATAAAATTATAATAAATTATATCAAAAATGCAGTAATATTTGGGGATAATGAAATAAAATTTGAGGTAATAAATGATTTAAAATTAACTAGTAATTATAATATAATTAGTATATTTGACGAGTCATTAGAAAATAGTAATAAAAATTTCTGCCAAGAAAAAATAAGTGAAATTTGTGAATCTAGTTGCAATTTAATGGTACAAGGGTGCCGAAATATATTTAATAATGTGGCCATAGATGCCGAATTAAATTTAAATAAAAATGGAAATGATAATCATTTAGAAAGGGTCTTAGATACCAAAAATAAATTAAATTATGATTATGATGAAAGGGCAATTGATGCCGATGATAGGGTTAATGAAAAGAATTTAGAGGTGGTGATAAATTGCAATAAAGGATGGAAAAAATGAAGTTATAAAATTGGTAGAAAGATATAAAAGTTTAATTAATGATGAATCTAGAGTAGCTAAAAATTATTCACATAGTATAAAAGTTAAAAATATAGAGAGTTTTCAGTCAAAAAGTTATCCAATTCCCTATAAATATCAAGAAGCGGTAGATAAACATTTAAAGAAACTGTTGGCAGATGGAATTGTAGGTTATAGTACTACACTCTATAATAATCCTATAGTAGTGGTTAAGAAAAAGATGATACAATACGTTTATGTTTAGATAGTAGAAAATTAAATCAATGCACAATACCAGAATTTGAAGTCCCATTAACAATAGAGTCAATATTAGGTAGGATTACAAATACAACAATTTTTTTCGAAGTTAGATTTAAGACATTCTTTTTGGCTGATACCACTTGAAGAAAAAGTAGACATTTGGTAGGTTTTAGAATCAATGGCAGGAGTATATCAGTTTAATGTAGTGCCTTTTGGTTTGCAATCAGCAACGAGTGCACTGTTAAAAGCTCTGAATAAAATATTAGATTCACATAGTCAATATGCCATCCATTATGTGGATGACATTTTAATTTTTTCTAAAGATGAGACTGAACATATTACACATTTAAATAATATTTTTGAAGCTTTAGATGTAGCGGGTCTTAAATTGAATATCCAAAAATGTGAATTTTTCCAAAGGTGAAGTAACCTATCTAGGTTTCAAAATAAAAAAGGAATCAATTGAAATGGATCCAGAAAGATTAAAAATAATTAAAGAATATAAAAGACCACATAATTTAAAAAGTTTAAGGGGCTTCTTAGGTACTTTGAATTATTACAAAAGACTTGTTCCAAATTTGTCAGAGCTAGAGATTCCTCTAATAGAATTGTTAAAAAAGAATGTTCCGTTTAACTGGACAAGGCAAAGGGAAGAAGCTTTTGTAACAATTAAAGATGTATTTTGCAAAAATGCGAAATTATATCATCCGGATTATTCGAAAGAATTTATCTTAAGAACGGATGCATCTACTCACCGCTTGGCTGGTGTTTTATCACAAATCCATGATGGTGTAGAACTGCCAATTTCCTTTGTTTCTCGCATAACAAGAAATGCTGAAAAAAGATATTCGGCATCAGAGTTAGAATTATTAAGTATAATATATTGTGTAAATAAATTAAGATATTTTTTATTGGGGGGACATTTTATAATTGAAACGGATAATCAAGCACTATTAACAATTCTAAACAATAAGTATGCAAATGCCAGAATACACCGTTGGGCTTTATTATTACAGGAATATAGTTTTACTATAAAACATATTCCCGGAAAACAAAATATTGTCAGTGATTCCATTACTAGAATGGACGAAATTAGATCAAACGTGAAAAGTTTTCAAGTAGGTCTCAATGTTTTAAAGGATGAAATAGGCATTTTCTCACTTAACGAAATAAAAAAGGATCAATTAAGACTATCAAACAAAGAAAAAGAAAGGGCCTTGGTAAAGGACGGCATATATTATAAAGTTATTCATGAAACCGAACTATATGTTATTACAAACCTTTTAGCTGAATCAATTATTGATCAAATACATATAGAATTAAATCACCCAGGCGTTAGGGCAGTACATTCAGTTTTTAGGGAAAATTACTTTTCTAAAAATGATCTTAGCATAACAAAAAATAGAATCAAATTATGTCGAGCATGCCAATATAATAAAGAAAATAACTCACCTTATACCAGTCAGCCAAAATCGATAATAGCAAATGAACCTCTAGAAATAATCGCAATAGATTTTCTTACAAATTTAATTCCAAGCCACCAAGGCAATAAAAATATCATGGTTATTGTAGATATATTTTCCAAATACGTTAGTTTAGTACCTACAAATAAAATAAATAAAAGTATAGTTAAAAAACATTTAACAGAATACATAAATACAAATGGCAATATTAAAACTTGTTTAATGGATAACGCTAGTTATTTTAGAAACGAAAATTTATTGAAGTGGTTAAGGGGTAAAAATATTGTTCCTTGTTTCACAAGTATAAGAAGACCACAAAGTAATAGAGCAGAACGTAGCATTAAAGAAACATTAAAACATCTAAGAATATTATCGAACAAGTAGAGAAATTTATTAATAACACTCCAACAACAGGTACAAATTTATCTCCAGTCGTATTATTTAAAAAACAAGAACCATTAAGGCATTGGCATATGGATTTAGATTATGAAAAATTAAAAGATAAAACGAGAGAGTATCAGGAAATAAAATTAAAAAATTATATCAAAAACTGTAATAAAAAACGTAAAAACCTAGTAAAATTCAATAAAGGGGATTTGGTATTAGTAAAAAAGTTAAGAGTATCAAATAAAAAACAGAATATCTGTGGAAAATTTGAGCCTTTATATGAAGGACCTTATGTCATTGACAATGAGGGAGGTACAAACAGCTATCATTTAATATTTCCGGACACTGAAACTCCACGTGGTGTGTTTCATATAAGTTCACTCAAGAAATATATTTAGTAGTTAAGTGTAAATAAATATGTAAATAAAATAAAATAGGATATAGTTGAAGCTAAAGTAGAAAATGGAAACTTATAAAAATTTATCCGTCGATAAATTTATTACAAGTTTGGGGGGAAGTTGAGACGAAGTTTTATTATCATAAAAAAATTTTATTCATTAAAGAAAATACTAATTTCAATAAGAATGTGTATTATAATGATTAAATCAAGAACAAAATCGTTAAGTCAATTAAAAGCAAAAATAAATAATAAAAAAGTAATCACATTACATAAAAATAATCAAAATCACCATTAAAAAAATAAATAATAATGAAAATATAATTCTAAATGTAAAATAAAACAAACGAACAAATTATAAATTTTTGTAAAATATTTTTCTGTTAAATATATAAAAGGATTTTCAAAGATCTACAAAAGTGTATAAAAAGTTCTTCTACGAATAACACTTGTGCATATGTGTGACGTAAAATTATCAGAACTACGACTGCTAACATCGCGTGTTTGAAATGTTTAGTTTCCATGAACTCCAAAACCTTAGAAACGCACCTGTGCCTGTGTGACGTCAAATTATCAGAACTACGAGTGCTCGTACACAACACATCGCGTGTTTGAAATGTTTAGTTTCCACGAACTCCAAGAGCTTAGAATAGCAGCTGCACGTTGTGACGTAAGAGTTACTCGGAAATGTATCGGTCGAATTTATGACTTCAAGCCTCAGTGTAAATATAATTTGAGAGCTTTTCCGACCATAATAAATTATATAAAAATTATTGAACATTAAAAATGATTATTGTATATATTATGTAAAAAAATTGTTTGTAAAATATAAGTAGTTAGTTAGAAATAAGCAAATTAAGAAATAGCTCCTTCTGATTGGTTCTCGTGGAGTTTTTTAAATGAAGCATTTTTATTGGTCAGAGAATAATGAGAGAGGGATCTCAGTCTTTACGTAAAAGAACCAGTCAGAAAGAATAAAAGAGATTCAAGCCTAATTTTAAGAGAGTCAAGACCCTTTATACAAATATTCAAGTCTCGTTTTAAACTTTCAACAAACATTTAATATTTAATTTTAAAAAACAACTTTCACAACTCAACACTCAAGTTTAATTTTAAAAAGATTCAAGACTCATTTTCAAAACATTCAACAACAGTTATAAAAATATTCAACTCGTAATTTACATTTTTAAAAAAGACTTTGATTAGTCATAAATTTTATTAACTTTATAAGTTAACATCCTTCGACTTTGAATAGAAAATAAGTTTGTTGAATCAAGCAGAATCACTTTATAATATAATAGTTCCAAATGTAATTTTAATGATACAAAAGTTAGTATCAAATTAATATAAGAAGCTTGACTTACCTTATATCAGAAATAATCCTAGTATAAAACTTTGTAACACACCACTTGTAAAAAGGGAGTCTTATCAACCAGTAAATTGTATAAAATAATCCACAAGTAAACAATAATAAATTCTACATCGTAAGAGTTTCTGTCTTTAATTACACCATTGAAGTTTCTGCATACCACGTGTTATCCAGAAGAGAAGATAGACCACCAGTTCCAGCGACACCTACATGTGAATGGCGAACACTCGAGAGACAAAGTTTAAAAAGGTACCGTTATTTAATTTGTATTAAGTGTGCGTATAAACTGTTTTAAAGCGATAATAGTTATTAGCCGCTGGAGAACATTTATACTACTTTATTGTAAAGATTTTTTGAATTTCATTTTGATAGAAAATTTATAATTTTGTTTGAGCGTAAATCTGTGGTAAAACCTGTACGACCTGAGATATAATTTTTCGATTAACGATAGTGTCTAATTTCAAGAAACATTTAATTTTATTTGAGCTAGTCATCATTATACGACATATTATTTAAGGGGCTAAAAAACATTATTATTGTAGTAAAAAACTTCAACAATTACGTCAAATCAAATAAAAACAAACCACTAATAATATCATGTCACAATTAACGTGAATTTACTAAAATAACATTCAATCATCAGAAAAAATTAAAATAATAAAACAAAAAAGAAAACATAAGAACCCAACAACAATAAATTAATAAAATCATAATAAAATATATATATATATATATATATATATATATATATATATATTAAACCAGAAATTTTTGGGGTATACGGCAATGTGTTTTAAGAAAACTCTTTTACTTGTTTTCCAAGCTTTCGAAATATATTTATTTCATTATCAAGGAATAAGCACGGGTATAAACAAAATTGGTGTTTTATAAAATGGTAAATATAACATAAAAAACTATTTTAACTTTAATTTGGAATTTAAAAAAATTTTTTTTAAGTCAAATTATTTATAAAACAAAATAACGTAATAAAATTAATAAACAACTTAATTGCTTCAGATAAAATGTAATAATAAAAAGTAGAAAATAATAGGTTATAATTTTTTAATTTTTCTTTCATGAAAAATGTAAATTTTGATTAAAATATTTAATTGTTCTATGATAAAAAATAAGGATATCTTATTCTTTTTTATAATTTTGATTTAAGCTTCTAAAATGTCATTTAAAATCAAAATAAAAATGTCAAATAAATGTCATGAATTTTAGGTATTATTTAGATCTTTATTTGTATGTTTATCCAAAGATAGCAAATAATAATAAATGTCACTCAGATTTTTATGGTCACTTTTTTTATTAATAATATTATTGTCTTGTGATACAGATGCCATTTCCAAAAAATGTCTTTTTTTTGTTTATTTGTACATCCAAAATACTAACAGAAGCATAATCGATAAGATGTTCATTAGTTATTGAATGTTTAGCCAATTCACATCTTTCAGGATATAACCTGGTATCACTCTTATGCAAGGATAAACGTTGTTTTAATCTTTGGCCAGTTTGACCTATGTATTTTTTGTCGCAAGCAGAACAAGGAATACAATATACTACATTAGATAAATCCAAAATTGGAGTTGTATCTTTTACTTTACTAAAAATTTTGTTTAAGGTAAGACATGTTCTACTCGTAATTTTAATATTATTTAATGGTTTAAAAATTCTACTTAATTTAGATGTAATTTCTCGAATGTATGGTAATGATACATATAATTTTGTATTATTGGTTTGAATGTCTAATTCTTTATTATTTTGATCATATGTATTTATATTGTAAGAATTATTACTTAATACATTTTTTATTAATTTATTCGGATAACCATTTTCTAAAAACATTTCATGTAAAATTTTAAAATTTTTATTATGAAAAATAGGATCCGAAATCAATGTAATTCTTTTTTTCCAATTTTGGATTTATCTAATGTAGTATATTGTATTCCTTGTTCTGCTTGCGACAAAAAATACATAGGTCAAACTGGCCAAAGATTAAAACAACGTTTATCCTTGCATAAGAGTGATACCAGGTTATATCCTGACAGATGTGAATTGCCTAAACATTCAATAAAAAATGACCATCCTATCGATTATGCTTCTGTTAGTATTTTGGATGTACAAATTAACAATAAAAAAATATTTTTTTTTTTGGAAATGGCATCTATATCACATGAAAATTATATTATTAATAAAAAAAGTGACCATAAAAACCTGAGTAATATATATTATTATCTGCTATCTTTGGATTAACATACAAATAAAGATCTAAATAATACCTAAAATTTATGACATTTATTTGACATTTTTATTTTGATTTTTAAATGACATTTTAGAAGCTTAAATCAAAATTATGAAAAAGGATAAGAATTTTTCTATCATAAAACAATTAAATATTTTAATTAAAATTTACATTTTTCATGAAAGAAGAAATTAAAAAATTATAACCTATTATTTTCTACTCTTTTATTATTACATTTTATCTGAAGCAATTAAGTTGTTTATTAATTTTATGACGTTATTTTGTTTTATAAATAATTTGACTTAAAAAAAATTTTTTTAAATTCCAAATTAAAGTTAAAATAGTTTTTTATGTTATATTTACCATTTTTTTAACACCAATTTTGTTTATACTCGTGCTTATTCCTTGATAATGAAATAAATATATTTCGAAAGCTTGGAAAACAAGTAAAAGAGTTTTCTTAAAACACATTGCCGTATACCCCAAAAATTTCTGGTTTAATACCTATTAGTCGGCAAAGAACATAAATTTAATTATATATATATATATATTATAATGATTTAAATTTGGCTAATGATTTAAATATTTGGCTATAGTTTATTTTACTTAACAGCTAACGTAGTTTTATTATTTAGATATGTTTATATTTGTTTGATTATTATAATTAAAAATTTTTGTTTGTTTTATTGATTTTATCAAATATTTAATTGATTTTAATGATTGAATATTATTTAATTTTATATAAAGTTTACTTTTTCTTCGTACTTCTATGATTGGGCGCCTTATCAGAATTTCAAACTAGCTCAGTTTACTTAATTTTAAAGTTGAAATTTAAAGTCTGACTCTCATCTTGGGTAGGATTCAAATTAAATATTATTTAATAACTAATATCCAATAAATTTAATGTCAAGTATTTCAAAGAAACGTTACAAAAAAAAATTATTAATTGGTTTTCACACGTTTAGTACAAATAAATAACGAATATCCGGATATGAAAAAATGGAGATGATATACAAAAATATTAATTTACAATTACAACAAATTAAAAACAAAAATACAAATCCTTAATTATCGGACGTACCTTGTATCACAGAGTTTTCAAATATTGTCCTTGTCATGCGCAACGTAACAAACACTGAGATCGGCTTCTACTTCGTTTACTCTCGGAAATGGAACAGCGTACCCAAATTGACAAGATGGCTACTATGGTCCCGTTTTGGAAACGTCACTCGAATTTAATCTTTAAAATTCTATGGAATCCGTATTTGTTTTGTACAATTTATTACTTTGGTAAGTAATTTAATAATAGTTGATTACTTTTCTGTATGTATTTTTAATATTACATGTATTACTTTACCATAAACAGCTTTTAATTAATTAAAAAATTTCTTCTAGTTGATAATCAATTAATACATACGATGTTAATTGCTCTGCTACCAGGATCATAAGAGAGTTGAATCATGGATTTTCCGGCCTTTTATAGCTTCTTGGAAAATGACAAAAAATGACGTCATCGGATTTCAACTGTTCGAATTTCAGAAAAAAATAACCTACATTTCCGAAAATCCAGGTAATAAATTTACAATTCTGATAGTACCTTTGATAATGTACAGATAGATCTCATCCTTATATTTGCTTAAATTCTGTTTGTATAATTTTCTAAGTACTTTTTCCTAGGAAATTTTAGATTCAAAATACACAACTTCCTTGAGCTGTCAACTTATTTTAGACTTTCAAATTTTCAATTCACACTAGCTATAATATTTAAAATTATTCTAAATCCACTTAACTAGTTCTATTTTAACTGATAACTTACTGTTTTAAACTCTAACAACTACAATTTAAACTTTTAAATGATTTTGTTATTTGTATTACTTATACCTTATATAAGCTGATATTTTCTGTGTTATCAAAGGTTAACATTTTAAAATTTATATAAACAACTTCCTCAATTATCCTACATACTTTTTGTTACATAAATTGTCATTTGTTAATGTTTATAAACTAAGTTTTTCAATATCTATTTCACTATGTACTCTTAAAATGTTCAATCAAAAGTTTATGTGATTATGTCCAACACTATTGATATGGGAATTAGTTTAATGTATTTCACCACACCTGCTACATGTTTATAATTAATCTTGTGTCTTTTTTTAGGTACTCACAATCTATTGGTATATTTGTTTGTACAATATCGAAGACTATAATTTGTCTTTTAATGATTTTGTAAGTACTTCCTTTTTATAATATTAATTTAAATACTTTACTAACTAAAATTACATGTTGATTTCTTAAACATGTGGAAACCATTAATACTTTTGATTTTTATTTTCTTTTTTATTGTTTCAGATTAAACTGAGAATTTTGAAAAAGAACTAGGTGAAAAGTGAATTGTTATGTGAAAATGCATTCATTATGGATTGGAAAATTTTGATTGTGATACAATAATTAAATATGGATCCTATACAAGATAAGATGTCAAATACATTCTTTATTTATTTGAATGTTTGTAATTGAAAAGTATAATATTGAAAATTTAAAATGTACTAAAGAAAAAGTAACTGCAGATTCAATTAAACTTATTAAGATATCCTTTTTTTGTAAATTATTGAGGTAAGTAATTTTAATTCTATTTTGTTCATTTACTAATGTGCATTATTTATTTTTACATGTTGACTTTCCAATATGACTACCTACCCTATATTGGCTTTTATCTCATAATGTTTGTTTATTATCATCAGATATGTAAGTTATACTACTTTGTTTTAGTGTAACTGTAGAGATACTGTTTGTTTATACAAATTCATACTAAGTATATTATTTTTAGGTCAGAAGATTCATCTCATTTTCTAACAAGATGTATCTACTGAGTCCAAATGGAAACCTGTTGTGACCAGAGAATATTGTTTATTTTGTGGCTTTTACTGTGATATTATGACCAAATTTATGATATAATCAAGTTTATACTGTACTCAAGACAATACTTATTTTTGGGTAATTACATGGTTTAAGAAGAAAAGTGTATTTCAATATGCATATCCTTTTTTTAATTAATCCATTAGTGTAATGGCTATGATGGATGCTTAAAAAGGTAAGCTTTGTTTTTATTAGTAATAATGATCCATTACAATATATTGTAATGTTTTAAAAAAAAAAAAAATTAATAGTAAATATAACTTACCAATAAATAACTTGAATTGAAGTAAACCATTAAATATGGATATTATTTACAAATCTTCTCATTAAATGAACAATACATCAAAAATTTCTTTATTAGAGCCAATCCAGTAAATCGTAATACACACAAGAACACAAAAACCATCTTGATAAGATGAGTTCATAATACCAGTAGTCGATCCAAGAATCAAAATCCAAAACACTAATTTGTTTAAGCTAAAAATAAAAAATTAAAAAAAAAAAAAAAAAAAAAAGTATTAGAATATGTTAATAATAAATCATAGGAATACAATATTAATAAGAAACTAACTATATTAGTTATATTAAGTTAGTTAGATCATAAGCTAAATAAGCAATAATTAAGGTTAATAATAATAATGATTTTAATAATTTTTTTTATAAGTAGCTATAAAATGAGAATAAGTAAGGTATAGGTTATTTAAAATTATTATATGAAGTAGAGAATATTTAACTGTATACAGTCGGTAATATAAGATATAAAAATTTAAATCTCAACAAACTAATTTAAATATTTGAGCAAATTAAATGAATCAGAGACAATGATTATAATTTGATAAATAAATTTTACTTACCCTAAACAATATTTTCAAATCCAATTAAGTATCAAATGATGAGTCTTGTAGTATGATGTATCGGATGTCAATACAAGTCTAGTAGTCCCAATGTCCTGAACATCTCAGACTTGATAAAAATACACTATTTAAGACAGAATCTAAAAAGAGAGATATTGAAATATATTACATGATAGAATAAAGCTGTGAGAAAGTGATGTTTGTGTTTACAAGCTAAGACTATTTAATCAAGTTTGATCAAAGACTTTATGAATGATAAATTCAATGAAAAAACACTATAAATAGTGATGTGGTGATTAAAAACGTTGACTATAAACTTTAAAAAGGTGCTTGTATGAGAAAGACCTAAACTTAGTATTAGATGTTTAATTGATGTTTCTATTTGTTGTAATTGTATGTTTTTGTAAAGTAATTAATTTTAAGTTGTTTTTTGATGTTTTTGGATGTTATTAATTCGTTTACTTGATAAATTTTGTATGTAAATCGCTATGACATAGTAAAACTATAAAAGCTAATATAAGCGGTTTCATTGAAAATAAAAGCTATCTGATCATATTTTAATATGTAAAATTTCATTTTTTGTTAAAAATATTGGCCAAAAAGAGATATTAGCTCACAATTGTTAAATTTGATATCAATAATTGTCAAAATGGCTGACATTGTTTACTCCAAAAAGCCAGCTGTTTTAATAAAGAAAGATTGATTTTAAAATTCTAAAAATGTTAATTTATAATGAAATAAATTGTACAGATTTAATTTGTAATAATTTTAAGGTCAGAAAATGTATAATTAAAAAGTCAATTTTTCAAAATTTTGATGTAAGAGAGGTTATATAAAAACAAAACACGCTCGAAAAGGCAGCCATTATGAAAATTTGACCGAGGGTATATAAGCCCTTGGAAAAGAAAATTCGGGAGCATTCTAAATTTATCAAAAAGGCCAATCCACGTCAGTATTTTTGAAAATTATTGTAAAAACAATGGCGGATGACTATTAAAAAATTAAAAATGGCTGACAATTAACATAATCAATTATATAAAATATTGTAAAACAAAGTCTATTGGAAAATTGTAAATAGAAATTGTACCAGCTAATAAAATAAAATCCTAAGAAGAAAAAAAAAATTAAATATTTTGACTAACCTGTAACTACAATATAAAAATTCCGGAAGAAACCAAGGAGAAATAATATCCGGTGGTCATAATCCTGTTTA
This sequence comes from Ophraella communa, assembly GCA_035357415.1. Taxonomy (NCBI): domain Eukaryota; kingdom Metazoa; phylum Arthropoda; class Insecta; order Coleoptera; family Chrysomelidae; genus Ophraella; species Ophraella communa. Next base: position 15,988,317 of record CM068979.1, on the reverse strand, counting down.
ATATCCATCCAAGGAAACATTTGTACGTGTTGTAGATTACCATTGGAAAGGAGGCTGAATCTGGAAAGCCGCTACGGAAAATTTCCATTTATCACCGTCAATTAGCAAGTGCTTTGGGGTATGTTTTTTAACTATATTCACTAATATCATTTTCACAAATATTATAAACATTGTGAGTAATATATTTCGATATCATTAAACAAATTTTCTATAATCTTGATCTGAGAACACTATATCACTAAGAATTTTATAACAATTAATAGACACACGACACGCGTCCCAACAACTTTCACCCCAGAAATTACTGTTAAGTATCACGTGTTTATGTGTGCGGGGGTTGATGCGCACAAAATCTGCCATAGCCGTATCATTGAAGAGATCAAGGGTATATTATTCTTTTAGGGAAAACAAAGTTAATGAATAAAATATTGTTAAATCTTACATTTGAACTGACTACTGAGTTTATGAGTCTATAATGCTAAATAATTGATTTTGATATATAAAATTTAATAATAAATGATAAACAAAATTACATATTTTAAATTTGATAACATAATTATTTTTTTCAAACAGAAGGATCAATAAAATAAAGAAATTTTAAGGTGTTTTAGATTAAAAAAGGATTAAATTAAAATTGAAACAAATTTAAATATAAATAATAGCCCCACAAAACTTTAAAAATAAAAATTTCAAATTATAAAACAACAAAATTAATAATCACATCAATAATAACAATATTTATGCAATCTGTACATACATTATAATTGTAATTTATTACAAAAATGGCGCCCAACGTGGGGCTTTAATAAAAAGACTGTTGGTTATAATAAATTATTTGGCTATAATAAAAAGTTGACTGGTTAAAGTAATTAATTGACTATTAAAACTATTTAGAATAAAATTTTATATTTAATATTTGATAAAACATAATAAAACTATTTAAAATGGATAAAATGACACTGAGAGATGGTAAACAAGTGGGAGAGAAGACAGCAGAAGAAATAGGTACACAAGTAGATGAAGAAAGGAATCAGGGATCTGGAGATCATGAAGCACGGGATGAAAGAAGTGAAGAAGTTCAAGAGGAGACAGTACAACAAACAAGATGTACAGATAGAAAAGATGAACAAGATACAATGATGAAGTTTTTAATGGAATTTAAAAGAGATATGAATAAAAACAATGAAGATTTGAGAAGAGATATGAACAAAAACAATGAAGATTTGAGAAGAGATATGAAAGAAATGGATAAGAAACTAGATAAGAAGTTCCAAGAAACCAAAGAAGAATTAAGCCATACATTTAATAAGAAATTTGAGGAGATAAAGGAAGAAATGGGGGAACAAAATAAAAAATTACAAGAGGAGATTAGAAATACAAAACAAGAAATTAAAGAAGAAATGAAAAAGTTAGTTGAGAAGAAATATGATAAAAATGAGGAGTAGTTGGATATGATGGATTATAATTTAAATAGGAACATTGGAAAAGATTTAAAAGAAGAGATTATAGAAAATATTGGTAAAGAAGGAAAGAATGTGAAGGTACAAGTTACAAACCAAGAAGAGAATATGGAGAAGTTTAATGAAAAAGAAAAAGTATTTGAAAAAGAGGAATATGCAGAAGCAAACAATAAAATTTTAGAAGAAATTGATAGAAACAAAGATGAAGATATTGAAACTGAGAAGATTAAAATGAATAAATTAATGCAAACTTATACTAAATATAACATGGATAAAAACAAGAATGAGATTAATTCAAAAATAATCATAGATGTGGAAGAAGACAAGAAGATTAAAAATTTATTTGAACAATTATTTGGAAGGAAACTTATCGAAACAAAGAAAGAAAAGGAAGCAATGAATATGAACACCGATATAGGAAAATTTAAAAGAATGAGAAGACAAACCAATGATAAAAAGTTACAAATGATAATGAAAGCAACTAAAACCAGGAAGAGATTTGTAGAAAGAAATTGGAAGAAGCTGAAAAAGAAAATGAATATGTTATTGAGCAGGAAAAAGGTAGTAGTAAGGTGTAAATAATATTGCTAATTATATTTATAGGTAGTAAGTAAGTTTTATTGTTTGAATTTTAAAATGTTGTGTATTAATTTAAATTTATAATACCACCCCAATCAATTATATTAACTTAAATGAAACTTAGATCAATTATATTATAATGGGTCATTGAATATTCAAGGGTAAAAATTATGATAAAATGTTATATTAATTATACTAATTGAAATGAAACTTAAATCAAATACATTCTAATGAGTTATTGCATACTAAAGATTAAATTATGACAAACCGTTAAAAATTTTACTTAATATAAGAAATAAAACATCATTAATAGATTCAAAATCAATTTCAAAACTAAATAATATTAAAGAATAATGAAATAAAATTCCAAATATAATAATAACTGGTATTAAAAACAAAAATTATGTGAAATAAATAAATAAATATGATATTAAAATAAATTTAAATAAAATCATTGTAAATTGTCAATTACTAGCTGTACCTAATTTAGATTGTGATGTAATAATTGGAAATGATATATTAGAAAAATTAGAAACTATAATTAATTATGAAGAAAAGAAGATAAGGTTAGATGGTATATGGATATCGATGAATATGGGGGAAGAAATAGAAGATAATAAGAAAAGTGTTAATTGTATTAAAAATGATTATGAAAAGTATAAAGAAGAAAATTATGGGTATGAAGTAGGAAGAAGAGATGAAGAAGAAGTATTAGGAGATGAAGAGTTAGATTGTGATGGAAAATATTACAATATAGTAATGGAATTGTTGTCGAAGTATAGAAGACTTATGTCCAAGGAGCCAAGAGTAGCTACCAAGTATGAACATAAGATGGAAGTGAAAAATATTGAGAATTTTAAAGTAAAGACGTATCCTATACCATACAAATTAAAAGACAGGGTGAAGAAAGAATTGGAAGTATTAGAAGAAGATGGAATAATTGAAAGAAGTAATATCAATAGATTTCATGTCAAACTTAATTAAAAGCTATCAGGGAAATAAGAATATTTTAGTTATAGTAGACAATTTTTCAAAATTCATTTATATTAAACCCACTAGTAAAACAAACACTAAAGTAATTTGTGAAATAATGTTAAGGTATTTTGAAGAAGTAGGTAAACCAAAAAGGTGTATTTTAGATAATGCTACTTATTTTAATAATAAAAGGTTTAAAAATTTTATGAATAAAAATAATATTATTTTAACATTCACAAGTATTAGACACCCTGAATCTAATCCTACCGAGAGGTATATAAAAGAAATAATAAAATATCTTAGAATCTTAACACATGATGAACATAGAAATTGGGAAAACAATATTAAAAATATAGAATATTTCATAAATAATACACCAAATACAATAACACAAGAAACACCAATAAAATTAATGAGAAACATTGAACCAGACAGACCATGGATCATAGAAAACAAAGAACAATACAATAATTTAATTGAGAAGGTTAACATTAAATTAAAAAGAAATGCAGATAGGTATATAAAAAGGAGGTACAAAAATTTAAAGAAACCAACGGTATTCAAAGAAGGGGATTGGGTAATTGAAAGGTCACTACAGGTAGCCAACAAAAGAAATAATGAGTGTGCAAAATTAAAACTACCGTTTATAGGACCATTTATAATCGAAAAAGCTTATGAAAACAGTTATATTTTAAGAAATCCACATAACTTATTGAGGGGAAAGGTAAACGTTAAAAACTTATATGCATACCATCAATAGACCAACATTTTAAAAATCTAGCTAAATTTAGAATATAAGATAGTTTAAAACGTAGATACTAGAATAAGTAAATATTATATTGTATTTTAAAATTAGGAATAAAGTATGAGTTATCAATGAATAGTTAGTGGTTATATACAACCAAATGAATTAGAATTTATGTTAGATGTTAATGAAGATTATTTATAAGGTACAATTAAGGTATATGTTAGAATTGAAAGATAACAAAGTGGAATTTTAAGCTTATTAGATTTGGATCAAATATAATGGAATTAAATTTTAAAAATTATTACCGAGTAACAATTTGTTAAAATTAAATTGGGGGAAATTTGTAATGTTTAAAAAAAAAAAAAAATTAATAGTAAATATAACTTACCAATAAATAACTTGAATTGAAGTAAACCATTAAATATGGATATTATTTACAAATCTTCTCATTAAATGAACAATACATCAAAAATTTCTTTATTAGAGCCAATCCAGTAAATCGTAATACACACAAGAACACAAAAACCATCTTGATAAGATGAGTTCATAATACCAGTAGTCGATCCAAGAATCAAAATCCAAAACACTAATTTTTTTAATCTAAAAATAAAAAATTAAAAAAAAAAAAAAAAAAAAAAGTATTAGAATATGTTAATAATAAATCATAGGAATACAATATTAATAAGAAACTAACTATATTAGTTATATTAAGTTAGTTAGATCATAAGCTAAATAAGCAATAATTAAGGTTAATAATAATAATGATTTTAATAATTTTTTTATAAGTAGCTATAAAATGAGAATAAGTAAGGTATAGGTTATTTAAAATTATTATATGAAGTAGAGAATATTTAACTGTATACAGTCGGTAATATAAGATATAAAAATTTAAATCTCAACAAACTAATTTAAATATTTGAGCAAATTAAATGAATCAGAGACAATGATTATAATTTGATAAATAAATTTTACTTACCCTAAACAATATTTTCAAATCCAATTAAGTATCAAATGATGAGTCTTGTAGTATGATGTATCGGATGTCAATACAAGTCTAGTAGTCCCAATGTCCTGAACATCTCAGACTTGATAAAAATACACTATTTAAGACAGAATCTAAAAAGAGAGATATTGAAATATATTACATGATAGAATAAAGCTGTGAGAAAGTGATGTTTGTGTTTACAAGCTAAGACTATTTAATCAAGTTTGATCAAAGACTTTATGAATGATAAATTCAATGAAAAACACTATAAATAGTGATGTGGTGATTAAAAACGTTGACTATAAACTTTAAAAAGGTGCTTGTATGAGAAAAACCTAAACTTAGTATTAGATGTTTAATTGATGTTTCTATTTGTTGTAATTGTATGTTTTTGTAAAGTAATTAATTTTAAGTTGTTTTTTGATGTTTTTGGATGTTATTAATTCGTTTACTTGATAAATTTTGTATGTAAATCGCTATGACATAGTAAATTTTAAAAGCAAATAAAAGCTAATATAAGCGGTTTCATTGAAAATAAAAGCTATCTGATCATATTTTAATATGTAAAATTTCATTTTTTGTTAAAAATATTGGCCAAAAAGAGATATTAGCTCACAATTGTTAAATTTGATATCAATAATTGTCAAAATGGCTGACATTGTTTACTCCAAAAAGCCAGCTGTTTTAATAAAGAAAGATTGATTTTAAAATTCTAAAAATGTTAATTTATAATGAAATAAATTGTACAGATTTAATTTGTAATAATTTTAAGGTCAGAAAATGTATAATTAAAAAGTCAATTTTTCAAAATTTTGATGTAAGAGAGGTTATATAAAAACAAAACACGCTCGAAAAGGCAGCCATTATGAAAATTTGACCGAGGGTATATAAGCCCTTGGAAAAGAAAATTCGGGAGCATTCTAAATTTATCAAAAGGCCAATCCACGTCAGTATTTTTGAAAATTATTGTAAAAACAATGGCGGATGACTATTAAAAATTAAAAATGGCTGACAATTAACATAATCAATTATATAAAATATTGTAAAACAAAGTCTATTGGAAAATTGTAAATAGAAATTGTACCAGCTAATAAAATAAAATCCTAAGAAGAAAAAAAAAATTAAATATTTTGACTAACCTGTAACTACAATATAAAAATTCCGGAAGAAACCAAGGAGAAATAATATCCGGTGGTCATAATCCTGTTTAATATCCATCCAAGGAAACATTTGTACGTGTTGTAGATTACCATTGGAAAGGAGGCTGAATCTGGAAAGCCGCTACGGAAAATTTCCATTTATCACCGTCAATTAGCAAGTGCTTTGGGGTATGTTTTTTAACTATATTCACTAATATCATTTTCACAAATATTATAAACATTGTGAGTAATATATTTCGATATCATTAAACAAATTTTCTATAATCTTGATCTGAGAACACTATATCACTAAGAATTTTATAACAATTAATAGACACACGACACGCGTCCCAACAACTTTCACCCCAGAAATTACTGTTAAGTATCACGTGTTTATGTGTGCGGGGGTTGATGCGCACAAAATCTGCCATAGCCGTATCATTGAAGAGATCAAGGGTATATTATTCTTTTAGGGAAAACAAAGTTAATGAATAAAATATTGTTAAATCTTACATTTGAACTGACTACTGAGTTTATGAGTCTATAATGCTAAATAATTGATTTTGATATATAAAATTTAATAATAAATGATAAACAAAATTACATATTTTAAATTTGATAACATAATTATTTTTTCAAACAGAAGGATCAATAAAATAAAGAAATTTTAAGGTGTTTTAGATTAAAAAAGGATTAAATTAAAATTGAAACAAATTTAAATATAAATAATAGCCCCACAAAACTTTAAAAATAAAAATTTCAAATTATAAAACAACAAAATTAATAATCACATCAATAATAACAATATTTATGCAATCTGTACATACATTATAATTGTAATTTATTACAATATATATTATTGTGGTTTGATAATTATATAAAAAATACATAAATTTGATTTTGGAAAATATTGAAAAAAAATTATTTTATATTAATGTCAGGTTTATGTCAAATGAGATATGTTGACATAAATCAGGAAATATCGATGTAATGTTTTTTTTTGAGTTTTTTGTCATTAGAGTAAGTGGGATGAAGGGAGTGACAGTGACAGTTAGTTGAAGGACAGTTTTGAAAGAACAGAAAAATAAGGATTATTATGAGAAAAAAGAACAGTTACCGTTTGAGATGAGAGGTTGCGAGGTGAAGGAAGTTTGACAAAGATTGAAGGAAGTTTTTTTTAAAGAAAAAAGAAAAAAGGAAGTTTGATAAGGATTGAGAGGAGTTTTTTTTTAAAGGAAAAAAAACCAGTACCTAGAAAAAAAAAGTCACAAAAAAAAACTACTACGAATGAATTTATTTTGGAATAGCAGCAGCAATCGTTATTCCCACTCTAATATGTATAATTATCGGAGCAGCGTATTTTTTCCGTACTTCTAATCAAAGAAGAGTTTGAAGCACATGATTGAAATGACGACCAGCGGAAGTGGTCTGGTTTGCTTTTTCTGATTCAAAGAAGAATAGCACGTCAAATACAGCTGGTTGAAGTAATCGTGCAAGGACGTTTTAGTAAAGTGGAAAAGAAAAGTGGAGAGACAATATAAAACAAAGACAGTAAGACGAATTTAGTTAAGGTTAGTAATAAATTTAATTAAGAGTAGATAGGAATAGATAAGAGTAGATAGGAATAGATAAGAGTAAATAGAGTGTTTATTAGGTAAGTTTTTTTTCTGTAATAAAAATTTAAAAAAAAAAAAAAAAAATTTTCAAAAAATATTTTTAAATCAATAACATTTAAAATTAAAAATTTGAAATTTAAAATTAAAACTTAAAACTTATACAAAAAATCATTTGAGCTAGCCGAGGTTTTGAAATTTAAACAAAATTTTTTTTATAATTATAAATTCAAACCATAATATATATATATATCTACCGTAGTTTATCGCACCCTGATATTTTTATATATTTACTGGTACATACAGAGACAAAAATCGTTTAAATATGGCAACATTGTTAAGTGTCGCGTTAAATAATGTTAATATCAGAATGTTATGTTAAATGTCGCGTTAAATAGTGTTATGCAAATATGTATACATTGTTACTTCCAAACCAATTAAGGATTGTTTTACAAAAATATATCAGCTGGTTTTATACTAAAATTAGATTTATTGGAGAATGTAATTATAATTAAGTAAATTAAAAATACATAATATGTATTTATATATATGTATTATATTTGTAATTTTAGATTTAGGGAAAAAGTTATAGTTATAACTTGATATAAAACAAACTTGTAGACACGGCGGTTGATGTAGGTTCATATCCTGCTAATCTCTAAGGGCTTAAATATTAGCAGAATATAGGTATAAAGATATATAGGCATAAGTAGGTAGATTTATTTAAATGCTATATGTATAATATGTTGTGTTTAAATTAGTATTAAAGCTGTGTGATTTGTTTTTGGATAAGTATTTTTTTGTTTAAGGTACTGTTTTCAGTACCTATTAGACAATAGACATGACGAATAATTTTGACATACCTTTCCATAATGTGGGTACATATTTACTATTTACGAAAAAAAATTTAATTTCGGCAAAAATCTTAAGCTTAACGAAGTTTAAAGCCTTTTTCTAATATTTTTTCAATAGCGCGCGAAAACAGCTCGTATGTGACAAGGCGTCGACTCTGACGAGTACAAGGGCGTAGCCAGATAGGGCAGCCCCCCTAGCTGGGCATAATAGCTTAGTCCGCTTGGTCGCTTATGTCCATCTATGTTGGCGTACCCATCTCTAAACAATGGAATGCGGGGATCCCAGACGGCCATAACAGTAGTAAATTCAGCAGTTCCTGTTAACTTCTTTCTGGTTTCTGTTCTGTGTTCAGCAGAAAACATTTATCTATAAAACTCAATATACGTTTCTTTGATAGTCTCGAAACTCAAACGAATCTCTATTCTGTACAAAGACTGCTTTGTCCGCTTTTAGTTTCATCCCAGTTCTATGTTGAATATGCATTTTTTTTATTTTAAAGAGAAATCACAAAGCATTTGCCAATATTACCATCTAGAAGGTTTCGATAATTAAGCTGAACTAAGGTATAAACTTTAATAAATTATAATTTCAAATGGTTATGGAGGCCGAATAGCAAACACATGCATTGTTAAAACTTCTGACTTTTCAAAATGTTTGGAACCCAATATGTGGGTCATGGCAGATAGAGGTTTTAACATATGTGGAAGTGTATTTACAAAAAAATTGATGTATGTATGTATGTATGTATTTAGTATGACCTCCGTGTTGTACCTGGAGGTATGTTAACTAAAACTAAAGCAGCAGAAACTAAATAAAAAGCATGCTTAAGAAATCATGTTTAGTGGGTGATAGATGGTTATGTGAATTCAACATGTTAAAACCACATCCCTGTCTTAACTTACGTTTAGTTAAAGGTTCTTGATGATGTGATAACCATAGCTTGTGATTTAATTAACATAGAAGATTCTCTTATTAAATAAAACACAAATGAAATTTCTGCAATTTTATTTTTATCCTGTACTTTTATATACCAATGGATACACTTGGGTTTTCCAAAATTTAACAACACTTTCAAGAAAGCCTGACATATTTATATGGCTCATCAAAAAGTTATACAAATAATTTCAACATTGTTATTACTAGAAAAAATTCCATTTTTAATATAATTGAGAAAGTTTTGTTGCTTATAAGACATTTTATCTCCATAATGCTATCTTGACATTCCATCAGGAGAACCTGCTATCAGTGGATGTTTTTGGGATATGAGTAGTCCAGTATTCTTGATTTTTTCCTTATTTTCTTGTTAACTATTTTTCGAACTTCATGTTCTAAATACCTACCCTTTTTATTGCTGATGTGGCTGCTATCTTCCCCCATGAAAGTAGAAATCAGAGTACTATCATTGGTTTGACACCGACTCAATTCACACGCTCTAGAAGCTATCACCTCCCATACCTCAGTTTAAACAAAAGGTTATTTTTGGATTGGTCCCTAGTTTGTTTCAATTATATTAATAAGATCAACACCCAAATTAATTTTACTTAAAAATAAATCACAACACCTTTCCTTATATATAAGCACAAGTTGGTGCATTTACACACTATTACAATTATAATCTTGTTGATACCTACTATAGTAGCTCACAATTGTCAAGTTTTCTCTTTCTTCCTTCTAAAAATGTTTCAAGAACTGTGGAGTTAGAAGGCAATATAGAGGGCTACCTTTAGATAAATCTTTTGCAGATATAAATTTCAAGGTAGGTACCAACTCTGCATAACTTTGATTTCTGCCAGTTACATTGAACTTCTGTGCATGAAGGTTCTTTGCTTCTCCTATGGATCCACATAAGCAGTGCCATGGCATGTTGACATCCGCCTTGGGCAGCAACACATGACATTCAATTGTTATTATTTTTTCTACATCTTCATCAACCATCAATGTAACAGCATATAGTTTTGCAAGGACTTTATTCTTTGGGCAAATCATGCACTTAACTACACAAATGTTTCCTTTCTATTTTAGTTGCACATAACTGATTGCATTATCTCCATATGGTGGTCTTGAAAACCAGAACACCTAAAATAATTGAAATTAATTAGAACAAATAGGTACACATTGGCTTGTTGATTTATCAGGTATTAAGTATTTACTATAAGGAAAAATACTAAAAGTACCTACTAGTAGAGATATGTATTCCTTTTATCGGGTATTAACGAGTTTTAATACATCTAAATTAGTTGTATTTACTGTAATACAAAATTTACTTACCTGGAAGATTTCACGTTTCTAAACTCAGAAGAGCAAAATTCTTTATTTGTTGCAAGGAAATCACCCAACATTAATACATCAATCCTGGGTAAATTTGAGCTATTTGCCTTAACAAAGCTTGGTTCCATAAGCCGCATTTTCAAAATGTTTGTAAATTAGGTGAATGTCAACTTCGGGTTCTAATTATAATATAAAATAAAATTTTAGTTTCACTGCATCCTGGGATAATAGCCTCCCACACTGTTCGTCCTGGCGTATAGTGGCCCCGGTGTATAGTGCAATCTACTATTTGTCCGAGCCTCCGGACAAATAGACAGTCCCCAAACAGGGGAGAATGAATTATGAACAGCCGTTTATCTAGGCGTGACGTCATGCGCTGTAATTAGTGTTTCTGTTTCAATCAAAATGGTGAATTTTATTTTAATGTTTTATTTTATTGAAAATCTTAATTATCTGAATTGCTGAATAAAACTATTTCTATTTTTTATAGCCTCATGATGGTTATATCTTATCGAAACTAGTAGTTTTCATCTGATCAACTTTGGATAATAAAATATTGTAGTTTTGGGTTTTATTGAACCCTTTTAATTGGATTCTAATCCCATTCGAGATATAGATGAACTCTTAGAGAAAAAGTACAGAAGTTAAGACAAAGAACAAATAGGTATAAGGAAAACAAACACTACAAATAATACCTATATTCGCCTTCTCATAATCGAATCTCTTCCAGTAATCCCCTTTGTTTAAATTACCATGTAATTTAAAAAATTAACTTGGAACATCTGAACAAAGTAGATATATATTTCAAACTTTTTGAATATTTTTTTTATTTAATTATTCTATTGTGATATTTTATAAGAAACGATTTTTTAAGAATCAGTATTATTTAATAACAAGACAAAAAACGAGAATTCAGAATTTCATCACTTTAATTTATCGATTGAAATGGTTTGTATGTTTTATGCTCCGCTTACATTAGCGGGTGAAGATTCGTGTCGTGTTGGCGTGACATAAACATCGTGTTCAGGGCATAGGCGATATTATTGTCTACTTTAATGAACTCTTTTTCGATACTCCACTCCATAGTGTACAAAAAATACAGGCAAATCTTGCTTCAAAGTCTGGAAGACACTGTATTGACGTAGGAGTAGCCAGTCAAGCGAATATTATCGCGACAAATCCCTTGGATCCACGACAGTTTACCGACATCTCATCGATACTACATCGTCTTCGCCCGAATAGACCTACCTCTTTATTGAATACTCATGCGCAAATATTTTTGAATTTCCCCTTCCACTGCTAAAATATGACTACTTCTTTCCATGGAACACAACATATTGCTACCCAGGAATACCACTGCTTGAATGAAAAACCCTTGTAGCTGTCAAAATAGCTTCTATTTGCCGGATTGACGCGGCAGCTCAGGCCATAAACCACAAAAAAGAAGTTCCAATTTTTATTTCGTTTATTATTATTAGAGCGTATAACAATAAAAATACTGCGATGATCCAAAAAAACAAAATACAGATCTACTCAAATAAAATAAACAATGAACTAACCTCTTATGGTCTTATGGATAATAATATACGGATTGATAGGCTTGCCAACATTATTTTATAAGGGGCACGAACATTTAGGCGGAACTACGGGAGTGGGAGTTGGTTCGCGCATGAGTATTCAATTTGAGCCATTAACGAGATGGGTCTATACTACGCGATGACACGCATTCGCGAATATTCGCCGTATCCCGCTAATGTAGCCCAAGCATTAGCAAAACAATATGCTAACGACAAAATCCATCCCTGAAGAAATTTAAAAAGTCCTCAGACAAAAGCCGAACACTGCCGAGAGGTTAGATTGTGTAAGTGGGTCTATAAAACTACATTTACATTCAATTACGGCCTAACTTAAGTTTGAAATTTGCCTGCTTGATAAATGACATCGCTATGTATCCATTTACATTAGAAATTTTAAGCTTAAGCTAAAGCAAAATTTCGCGATGCCAATTGTAAGTTCTAGTCTGATAGAAGTACGTGCAGAACCCTCCCTTGCAAGAGAGTCTGCCTTCTCATTTCCCTCCAAGTCAGAATTGAATCCAGACCAGCAATACTTTATTGAGTTCTCCTACTGAGGAGAGTCTTTTTTAGCAGTCTAAAACCAATTTTGACGTTACACGGTGAGAGCTAGGTGCTTTTAAAGCCGCTTGGCTCCCCGAGAAAATTTTTATTGTTCTATGTACCTATGGGATTGTTTTGCTCCAATCTCTCCACAAATGAAACAATGGCAATGGCGTAAATTTCCGACTGAAATACGGTTGCGTAGGATCCTAGAGAAGTTAAAATTTCTTTGCTAGGTCAGCGCCCCTAAACACCAGTACCGAATACCGTACACCGGTACCTACTCAGAATACCGTTTTCGCGAGATATCGCTTCTACAAGTAGAAAACGATGGTGCACAATAGGGCAGTTTTAGCGAGGATACGTTTGAGGCCTCAGTAACCGTTGTCGGTATCGTTCTGCCAGGTATACAATTTGTTATCCCCACTAGCGGTAACTGGAAGAGATCGCTAAAACAACGAATGGTTACGGTTACTAGCTGATATTTGACATATTAGGGAATTTGTTTTTGTTTTGGAAATGGAAATCGCTAAAACAACGAATGGTTACGGTTACTAGCTGATATTTGACATATTAGGGAATTTGTTTTTGTTTTGGAAATGGAAATAAATCCGCAGTTACTTTCAGTAATTTGGGAGATATTTATAGACGAAAACTTGTTTTTATAGACGGGGAGCTGGCTACAGAAAACAGGGTCGATAAGGTGCGCGCCATTTCATCTTGTAAACTGACGGGCCCAACTTAGTACATCACCAAACGCCACTTCTTAAGGTCAGCACAGGTCGGATATGAAAATGCCAGCCGGTTTTCCCGGACGAAAAAATTGGGTGAAAAACCTCATAACGTGCGCGAGTGAAACCTTTTGCAACGTGTAGTTTGAACCTCAAGTAAGAGCGGTGTAATAGCGCAAGAAGTTTTGCGGGCCGGAAAACCCTCGTAAGAAGTGATCGAAAGTGTCGGAAAATTCATCTGAAAAACCTCATACCGTGCGCGCGCGAAACTTTTTTATTAGGTTTTTGGGGTCTCAACTAAGAGCGGTGTGATAGCGCAAGAAGTTTTGCAGGCCGGAAAACCTCCGAAAAAAATTGAGGAAAATCAGCGTACATTTGAAATGAAAATTTTTCGTATTCGGCTTGACGGAAAATTTTTTTTTATGTCTCCATTCGAAATATCTTTTCGAGCTACCCGAAATTAAAAAAAAAATCATCAGGAAGAAGAAGCTCCCTGAAATATAATCATTTTTTATCGCGAGCGTGATTTTATAGCGCTTACTCATTTTCCACCTGTTCGAGCGCCGCAAACAACGCAAAAAACGGGCTTCTTCTTCCTGATGATTTTTTTTTTAATTTCGGGTAGCTCGAAAAGATATTTCGAATGGAGACATAAAAAAAAATTTTCCGTCAAGCCGAATACGAAAAATTTTCATTTCAAATGTACGCTGATTTTCCTCAATTTTTTTCGGAGGTTTTCCGGCCTGCAAAACTTCTTGCGCTATCACACCGCTCTTAGTTGAGACCCCAAAAACCTAATAAAAAAGTTTCGCGCGCGCACGGTATGAGGTTTTTCAAATGAATTTTCCGACACTTTCGATCACTTCTTACGAGGGTTTTCCGGCCCGCAAAACTTCTTGCACTATTGCACCGCTCTTATTTGAGGCTTAAACCGCACGTTACAAAAGGTTTCGCGCGCGCACGTTATGAGGTTTTTCAGATGAATTTTCCGACACTTTCGATCACTTCTTACGAGGGTTTTCCGGCCCGCAAAACTTCTTGCGCTAGTACACCGCTCTTACTTGAGGTTCAAACTACACGTCGCAAAAGGTTTCACTCGCGCACGTTATGAGGTTTTTCACCCAATTTTTTCGTCCGGGAAAACCGGCTGGCATTTTCATATCCGACCTGTGCTGACCTTAAGAAGTGGCGTTTGGTGATGTACTAAGTTGGGCCCGTCAGTTTACAAGATGAAATGGCGCGCACCTTATCGACCCTGTTTTCTGTAGCCAGCTCTGGGACTATTAATAAATACTCTTCAAATTGGAAATTATGTTAATGTTTACTTAATGGCTGAGAGAAACACAGAAGAATGCCCATGAACGAATTTGTTTGGCTTAATAGTTATAATAACACAGCGTTTTACGAATTATTTAAATTAAAAAAAAAATTGTATTTCAAATACTTTTTGAAGTTGTATTAAGGACTGATACATAAGAAATTCTTCAAAAACAACTACACTTGTGTAATCTACACCCAAGTAGTTAATTGAAACTTCTACTTATCGGATTCTTCCATTTTATGTTGTTTGTTTTTAAACAAAATTTTTAGTAACCGTCTGTAACCTACCTTTTTACCTGTTGAACTGTTTTAGTTCAACGGTATCAAACAATGACGTCAGCGTTTACATCGTAACACCTTCCCCCCTGATACCATTTGTCGCTAAAACAACGCGGTTAGTGTTCGGTTCCTCAATCGCTTCAACGATATCCTCGCTAAAACTGCCTAAAATTCCCCATTCATTTGTGACATCAGGCTTAAGATATTCTTTTGCATTTAGAGATATGTTTCTCTATTAATTACATCTTATTAGCGTATAATTATTAATTATTCTATGTATAAATGAATTTTGTCTGAGTGCTAGCGAAGTCGCTTAGGATAGTATACAAAAAAGAAGAATTGTATTTATATATATAACGTATTTCATTATATATCATGTTTCTTGTCATAGTCGGCTGAAAGGGGCAATAAGGTGAATTAAAGGAAATTAAAAATTGTATATAAAATATAAACCTGGCTAGATCGAGTTTTTATTATAAATTATCAATATTTTAGAATCTACTGTTAGGGTGGACAGATGTCTAGGTACACTATCGATTAGGAAGTAAAAAACAATATCATACGTTGGGTAGGTATAGTATCTATTAAGTTAAAAAATCCAAACTGTTCAATACGAACTCCTCCAATTTACTGAATGATTAATCAATAGTGGTGGGTTGCTATTTCACGTACTGTTACTTTGTAACTGCTACAACGCTGTCACAGTCACAGTCTGCTCCAGATTAAATAAAATAGCAGTGACAATTAGTCACGTTTTGCTGTTTTGATTTTGAGATTTTGTAGTTTTTGTACCACATCGGTTCCATTCATTTAAAAGTTCATTTGCTTGAATAATATCAACTACACATGTGTAATCTACACCCAAGTAGTTGATTGAGATTTCTACCACATCTGATTCTTCCATTTTATATTGTTTGTTTTTAAACACAACTATTGGTAACCGTCAGTAACCTACCTTCTGACCTGTTGAACTGTTTCAGTTCAACGGTATCAAACAATGACGTCAGCGTACTACGTCATAATACCTTCCCCTCTGATACCGTTTGTCGCTAAAACAACGCGGTTAGTGTTCGGTTACTGAATCGCTTCAACGGTATCCTCGCTAAAACTGCCCAATTGTCAGGGACTTTATCTTGTTCGCGACAGTAACATTTAACATCCTTTGAGACGAAGCAGTGATAACTGATAATGGTGGTGTACCTTTATTTTTAATATGCGATGGATGTCGCTGTATTGTAAATCCCTAATACATCCCTTTTGCGGCCAAAACTTTTTCAACATAATAAACGGATAAATGTATTGAGGATCAAAAATATGTATAATTTCTAGTAACTAAAGGACTAAACTTTTATGATATGAATACAATAATACAGCAACCAGCATGTTCGGTCGCGATTACACTTTATAATATTTGTAAATAGCAGATTCATTTTTATGTGTAACAATATGGCCAAGCTAAACTGCTCCAGAAAATCACTGCTTTTTGTCACCGTGACAATACTGGAGCAGTAACGTCTTGTCACAGCTACACTAAAATAGCAGGTTGGCCCACCTCTATTAATCAATAGGTCGGTTTCAACATAACAGAAAGTCCTTCATCGGTCATTTCCATTTGTATACCTGTCTAAGGTCGCACCTACATTCGATCCGTATTTCTCGGATCGGGAGAAATACGGATTTAATGTAGGTGCGACCTAAGGTGAATACTAGCTTTGTTCGGATTTCGCCAGTGACAGTTTTCAAACGGTCAGAAGCACGAATACATATAACAAGGATGTGAAACTCGAGTGGAGGGGGTAGCAGGAGAAAAGGCGCCTATCTGGGCAGGGTTAAATTCTCGGTCGTTGCGTACTCCGTACTGCGCAACAGGCTGTCTTTTTCTTTGTGCGAGCGAGATAACCAACCGCATGTGTTTTCGAATAGTTATGATCGTATGATGTTCGAACTGATGCGCAGTACAAAGTACGCAACGACCGTGGACTAGAATCCGCCCAGATAGGAGCCGTAAATTCAGCCACGGGCGCTTATAGCTCGGCAATCGGCATAGGAGTTTCACATCCTTGTTATATGTATTCGTGGTCAGAAGCCTGCGCAGGATTCTGACGTTTTGAGGCACAGAACTCAAAGCTAATAGTATCTTCAATCTACATTTAGAGAAGAAGAAGTTAACGTTTTTAAAAATGATAGTTATAATTTCTACGGCAATGAAATAAAAGTAGCAATTTGTTTTACATATCTTACATTATAAATGGTAATAAAAAATTTCACTGGTAGATACTTACGACTATTTGCCTCTATATAAAAAGTCAGATAACTAAAGAAACTACCTATGATATCTATATAATATAATAATAATAAAACTGAAAAAATTATCTTGTATAACACTATTATAAACACTATTTTGTTTTAGCAACAGTAACAATCCGGTACTATTTACGATATAGCACAGTACACCGTGTCAAATAAATATTTAGATCAACAAATTATTTAAAGTATTTTTTAGTATTTAATATTTATAAGAAGCTCTAATTTATTTAAAATCAATTGCCTTAATATTATAAATATGCTCCGACTATGGTACTAGGAGTTGATTATATATTTTTGTCTTTATGTCTTTGGCGGGTATCTATCATATATGTATATACATACGCTTCTATGTACAATGTATATACCCTTATTTCATTCTTTGTATGTAAAGACCACGAGTTTAGAGGGTGTATTGTCTCTGGTGTAAGTTATCCGCAAGTTGTAAATCGTAATTAATCGAATTCATCCACGTGTTTTTTAAGATTTTTAATTCTGTTATAAGTTTTACAGGTATTACAACTAGTGCTGGTGAATTAATTTGTGGTTTTATACGAAGTAAGTATTACATTTGTTACTGATTAATAATTTGATAAAAGGATAGTTCCAAGTTTTTTGCAGAAATAAATTATACCTGAAATAGGTATAAAATAAAGTAGGTACAAAGTTATAGAAGTTATGTTTACCCACACCCACTAAAAAAATAACTAAGTATATAACTTATTGTTTTCATGAAATGGATACATTTTTAATTTAATTGTAGAATTTGCCATCTGTAATCTCTGTTATGCATAAAAAAAGTAAAATTACGTTCATTTGAATTCGAAGTAAGTACTACAATAGAAGGAACTGAAAAGTATGATCTTTTAGCAAAATCAACAACTGATAAAAAATCTATTCTAGTTACTTGAAATTCTTCTCTTATATCATGAATATATCCAAGGACTTAACTCTTCCTCCGTTATTTTTTTATCTGATTGCATTTTCTATATTAATCATACATGTACATGTACAAGAAACATGCTAAACTACTTTTTTAATATTATGACTCTAAACCTTTTAAAATTAAAAATTTTCATAAACTATTCCCAAAAGATTAGACTGCAAAAAGATTACCTCAAATATAACAATACAATATAAATTTGCACTTGAACCTACTTGATCTTTTTGCTACCCCTTTACATAAATTTATACATTGTTTTTTACTCAATACTTTTTACAATTAAATAGATATAACTTCATATATTTTTATTGTATTCATCTTTACTAATGTAATCGGTAGTACTTACCTACTTGTAAAAGAGAAAATTAAATTTTCTAAAGTGTTTCACTTTAATTATAAGTGCTTAATTAGCTGTCAAAATTAAAATTTAAAATGTTTTTATTTATATTGGTATATTTTAGAAAAATATATTAAAAATTAACAAATAATTGAGTTGAGTTATAAAATATAGTTTTTTTCAGCTTTCAAATATGTTTTGTCTGGTTAGATATGTGGATGACAATATTTTGCATATTGTACCTTCAAACAAATTGCAAAAAATAGACAAAGAGCTGTACTGGGCACCTTATAAAGGAATGGGATATTATAAAGCCAAGGTCATATGTTACAACAATAAACGCTCTGTCCTGGTAGCTAAGAAAAATATGTTAGAAGATAAAGGTAATATATTATTATTAATACCTATTTAGCTGGTAAAAAATAATAGCTGAATTATCCACTATGCATAAATTTGAGCTACTTTAAGCTATACAACCCATTTACAATAATAAATGACATAATAAAGCAGCATAACTAAAAACACTGAATAATTTTTTTGTATTTTATAGATAATAGAATTACAAATGAAATAATCCATTTATTAAATATTTTTGCCAAAACTGAATTGCAGAAATTATTTTGCAATGTTCATTTGGGAGTTTTTAATAACTATTAGAATTGTTTTAAATGTAAATTGGAACAAACATAACATTCTAAGAACATTAAAAAATAAAACTTTTTATCAAAATGTCCACTTTTATTCAAAAAATACCAATATCTTTTATAAACTCAATGACAGATGTTTCAACTTGTGTTTCAATAAAACTATGGATTGAAATATTGAAGTTACATTTTGTTTTTTTGAGGTAATGGAAAACAAGATTTATTTGTTTATTAACAACTTTAAAGTGTTGATCTGCTAGATGTATTTTTAGTTCCAGTTCTTCAAGGAAATGTAAATTTTGTTTTTTATCACAAATGTGTAGTATTTGAATATCTTTGGTGTGTATGAGTGAGTCTGGATGTTCAAATAGGTGTTTTGTATAGTTTGACTTGTCTGGTTGTTGTAATCTTCATTGAATTTTACTTTAAAATTTCTTTGTGTTTGACCTATGTATACAGCATTACATTTTCGACAATTAATTTTGTAATTTGGGTAACTTTTGTACCAATATTATTTTGTGTTTTAAATATCAATGCTGATGTTGCCGAGGATATTATTTTTTAAATTGTATTGGAAATAATTCCACATATATGTAATATTTTTATAAGTTTTTAATTTCTTTAGTTTGTTTAGGAAATATTAGTTGAACCTAGTGACCTTTTCTCTTCTTTCTTATTAATTAATTTATTTATCAATTGTAATGGATATCCATTAGATGTAGCTATTTCTTTTATTATCTTAATTTCTTTATCAAAGTTATTTTTGTCCATTGGAATTGAAAATGCTCTATATATCATAGAATTATAAGCTGCTAATTTATGTGTTTTAGGATGATTTGAATTAAGTATATTGAATAATTTAGTGAATTAATAACTTTTTTAATTCTTAAATATAGAAAATTAATTGAATTATTTTCTTAAATTTCTGAAGTAGAACTAGGATGCAAGGTATTATAATAATTAAAAAATATATCTGTCATTTGCTACCTACAAAATCTCCTAACAAATCATCAACATATCTATACCAAAATACAATATTATTTTTATAACTAGAATTAAAGATTTGGTTTTCTAAATTACCCATAGAAATATTTGCTAGAACTGAAGAAATAGGACTTCCTATTGGAAAACCCTCATTTTGAATATATACTTTGTTATCAAAAGTAAAATAATTTGGACTAATGCATACATTAAATAGATCAATTATATCTAAAATTATACCTGGATGGATATTTCTTTGACCTAAAAGCTTTTTAAGCTTTAGGAGATATTTTAGAGAACATAATTTAGTATTTAATCTATAAAAAAAGATTTTTAGTAGAGCTCAGAAACTAATTATTTTAATGCCTTATGGATTCATCATAGATTCTAAAGAAAGATTGTTCAATCAGTTTTATTAAGGCTTGAAATATCCAGTAAATTTTTTTGCGTAATTATTTCTGTTTTTTTTATTATCATTTTTATATTATTTTATTAATTGTTTGATATTTTATAGCAAAACAAAGTATCAGTAATTTGGAAAACAAAGAAGAAGAAGAAGTAATCCAAAAATCAGAAAATCAATCAGATTCCTTCAGAAAAAACCTTGTAGTAGTTTTGAAAAAAGATGAGAAAATATTAAACCAATCTTTATCACCAAAATCAAGCAACAAAGCTATTTTTAATCAAACAAAAAAAGTTACTGATAAAAAATCTACTCATAAAAAACACTCATGTTATTATTGCAAAAAATTATTATATCAGCTACCAAGACACTGGTTCAGTGTTCATCAAAAAGAACAAAAAGTGAAAGAAATTTTGTGTTTGCATTCAAGTAATCCAGAACGAACAAAAAAAATTAATGAGCTTAGAAAAATTGGAGATTTTGTCTACAACAAAGATGTCAGTGATGAGAAAAAAATTGTTATGAGAGAAAGTAATATTAAAAATATAAAATACCTTCCATGTGTCTCATGTTTGGGATTTTTCAGTAAAGATAATTTACGACACCATAAAAAAATATGCTCTCCCAACAAAGGAGATCGGGCTTTACAAGCAAATTCTAGAAAATTAACAAATTACATACATGATAGAGCTTCACATACCTTAAGAACCCATATTGCGCCAAATATGTATCAAGATGAAGTTAGCAATCATTTTCTTTTTGATGAAATAATAATATTGTATGGTAACTATTTGTGTATTAAGTATACAGAATCACATTTGAAAAATTACATTAGAGCACAGTTGCGTTTATTGGGTCATTTTATGATGCAAGCAAAAACTATTGATTCTAATATTAAATGCTGCAAAGATTTAATGCATCGATTGATAAAGTAGCTGGTTTAGACAAAGATACTGGTCTGTATAAGCACCCAACAAATGCGAGAACTCTAAGTACGGAATTAAAAAAAATTTTGGAAGTTGTTCAATCCGAATGTGATAAGAAGGAGGATGAAGATTTAATGAAATCCACAAAAGCTTTATCACGTCTCTTTAAATTGGAACTTACTCCATACATAAGTAGGGTATCTAAACTTAGTGAAAAAAAGTTCAAGAGATCTAAAAAAGATACCATTTTACCAGAAAACAAAGAAATTGAAGATTATATGAACTATTTATTAAAGAAAATTGTATTACATCGAAGTAAACTAGAAGAAAGTTTTTCCTTCTATAGTTGGAATATATTATCAAAATGTATATTAGTAGCATTAGTTGCATTCAATCGTAAAAGACCTGGAGAAACACAAAGAATAGAAGTTGAGGATTTCGACAGAAGAGAACTGGTAAGTCAAAAGGATATGGATATATTGAATGAAGAGGAGAAATTACAAGCAGGAAAATATGTTCGTGTAGCCTTTCGTGGTAAACTTGGCAATTCTACTGCTTTGCTTATAGATAAGAAGAATATTTTACCAGGAATTCAATTATTAATTAAATATAGAATAGTTGCAGGTGTTCATCCAGAAAACAGATTTCTTTTTGGCTATCCTAGTAAGGATAGGAATAAAACCTTTGATGCTTACAAATGCCACTGTGAATTATTAGCAAAAAGTGGTTTGATTATTAATTCATTGACATTCACAAACCTAAGAAAACACTTTGCCACTGAAGTTGCCAAAGATACTCCATCTCAAGAAGAAGAATTAAGGATATCAAATTATATGTCACATGACTATAACATTCACAAGCGAATATATGACCAGAGCACTTCTTTAGTAGATATTACCAGAGTTTCAAAACATCTGGAAGCAACTTCCAAGGACCAAAAAATATCAAATACCATTAAAAGACATAAAAAGGCACAAAAAAATGAGAAGAAGGTAGAACTAGATAGTTCAGAAGAGAAAACTGCAGCTGTTACTCAAAAACTCAAAAGAAAAACATGGGATACAAGCGATGATGAATATTTTCCTGATTTTTCAACTGAAGAGGATGAGGGACCTAATCCAATGGAGGTTGAACGATGCTTAGGTATAAAAATTTTCTATTTGCTACCATTTTTCTTAAATCCGTCAGTCTAGTATTCTTTATTTGATTTGACAACATATTTGGATACCTGTACATATCTTTTTTATTTTTGCTTCTCACCGAGAAATTACTAAAATTAATTTATTGTTATTCCAATTATAGATGTTACATACACCAATAAGTAAAAGATTTTAAATTTATTATTTTTACAGGTAAATTTAGGTCTAGAAAATTATGGTCTTCTGAAGAAAAAAAAATAACTAGGAGGTATTTTCAAAAGGAACTGACAAACAGTTTTTCAATTGAGGTAACTAAAATTAAGAAATTTAAGGAGATGAACGCTAATGTTATGGCTAATAGAAGTGTCGCTATGATAAAGCAATGGCTGGAAGGAGAGTTACACAGAATTGCTAGGAAAAACTCAGGTGTAACAGGTAAGTACTAATCTTGATTGATTTATGATTTTTAATTCAAATTCATTTAATTTTTAGACAAGCGTCAACGATTTTCAACTCCCGAGAAGGATTTGCTAGAAAAAAGCACTGAGAGACATTCACTAGACAAAAGTGAACCATCCTTGGATGAGTTGCAACATCTTATTGATAACAGTACTGTATTTGAAAATAGAAGCGCCCAATCTCTACTTAGAAGATTTAGATACATGCAACATCAAAGAAATGTGTAGTAGAATTTATTTTAATAAAGATATTTTATATAAAGATATTTTAAAGTAAAACCAACCCAACCTGAGACCACAAAAATTTAAAACAGCGTTATTAAACTTCCACTATTTAAACTAACTAAATCGACACCTTGTTTAAATCATTTGATTTTTTGATATTATTTATCTATGGGGTTGACTTTGTTGGTATACTTTTTAGCAAATTATTTATAAATCACTTGTTTTTATTCTGAGTTTATCTTTGTATCAAAACAATAATTTGTTTATATAGGAATTATTTCAATTAACAGTTGGGTTTTAGTCTCGTCAAAGATTTTATTTGATTTCTATACAATGTCATCACAAATCATCTCAATGAAAGATGGGCGTTGCCTAAATTAACTTATGTATGGTTAGTTACATACGACCTGAATTTAAGTTCAAGTAGTTTTTAAACTTTTATAATTTACCCAACACGAAAATAACAAAAATTTTATGAACTTGAATAACAAAATTTGTCATCAGTCATCATAGTGTTGGGTAAATTCCAAAGGTATAAAATAAAAGAATGTATTAGAGATTAAAATAACAAATAAAAAAGATATATGTATTTATAATAATCAAGTATACATTAGCCAATAACTGCAATATTAAAATACATAAATATGTTTCTCAATTCTTATCAATTTTTTTAATAATTATCTTGCCATATATCCAGATATGTAGTAATGAGTATTAAGGATTGCCTCATCTTCAATGTAAATGATAATATTGCAGTATCTTCCCCACATCTGATTCATACATGCTCGCACTATATTGTAAACTTAAAACAATCAGCATTCATTTTACGAGTACAAATAATACCCTTTCATTTAGGTGTTAGTGCACTGGGTACAATTTGAGCCAACTTTGGAAAGGAACCAGCTGATGGGGAGCCTAAAAAAATAAGTTTAAATATTAGTTACTACTAAATTTTATACATTTGATTGTGTTTGTTTTTCTGTTATGTCCTACAATCAGATCTTACAAAAATAAAGAGTAAATACAATAATAGTTTGAATAATGCTTATCACAAAAAAATACTCTTAACAAATTCTAGAATGTGTAATCTTTTCTATTTAATATTAAGGGGCAACTGAAATTTATTTGAATTAATTTGGCATACATATGAATGTAAAAAAAATATTTTTAAATTTGAAACTACTTTTTAGGAATTATATGCACTACTAATCTCCTATTGTTGATTTTAATTTGTTTTATTCAATAATTAACATATTTCCAAATATCTTTTATTTAATAAAGCCTGAAAGTATGGAAAACTCATTTATGTTTTAATTAAAAGAAAAAATAATTGGTAAAGTTTTATTTTTTTTTATGAAAATAATAATTTACATTTTTTCTATAGTTTAAGAGCTAAAAAACTCACCAGCACGTTTTAAGGTAGTTGTACTGATGATAGGTGAACATTTTCTGCTAATGCATTTTTACATAAATAAATCATCTAAAAATTTAAACACATAAAAGATGTTTGCACGGTTAATAGAAAAAAAGGAAAATTATTCAATATTCCAATTTATTTTACCTGTTATTTTTAAAGTGGAGGGTCCTAACAATATAGGTCGATTTATAAACTTTACGTTCAGATTCCGTTTATATCTCAACAAAACCCAATTTTTCTTCTTCTATTTTTGGATAGTATCTTGGAACATAAATTTGTTCCGTTGTTGTCAATTAAAATTGTTTCATTCATCATTATATTTTTGTTCTGTGAATTTATCTAGGGCTGTAACCCTAGTGTACAATAAGTTCACAAACTGGCACAAATACATTCAAAAAGCACCAAGTAAATGTTAATTTTTCATATCTGTGCACTTGGCTCTGTAGGTCTGGAAGTTGATGGCATATCTCTTTCCTGTGAAGATCAATATCCTAAAATTGCAAGAAATTGTTAGGAAATACAGGTCGACAAACCAGTAGCAATGATAATAGTACATAAAAACAACAACCTTAGTTGTGTGTTATAACAAGAAATTACCAATACTTTTAACTCTAGAGGTAGAAAATCCAAAGTTTGAACTTACCAGGAATCATTGTAGGAATTGCTGTGGTCTTCAAATTTGTTTTGTTATGATAGGGTGAAAATTTATCTTCATTACTAAAGTGCGTGTCATACACCCTGTACATATTGCTTCTTCTGTTCGTATCAATATCTAACTAGCCTGTAAATATGAAAACACCAGAGGACAGGGATTCTGTATCCTATCGCTTTCGATAGCGACATGTCGTTTCAAACAAACGGTATTCCGTGTACACATTTCTATACGACTTTAAGCACAAGTCATGTCGCTTGAAGGCGATACGTTTTGAGGTATCGCTTCAATAAAACATAACCTATTTATGACAAAATATTTTTTATTTGTTGTGTTCTGTGTCCGTATTGTTATTCATTGTTGTATTGTATACCTTTAAAAGTAAATTTTCATTTTATTGATTAATATGAGAGTGGCAAACCAGCATTGGGAAGCATTTTTAAATGCTGTTGAAAATAATCACAGCCTTATAACCAACAACTTTAATGGGGCCCAAGGAAAAGGTGAAGGAAACGCTTTTTGGGCAAGTCTTGCTATAAAACTATATCTTCAACAATAATATGAAGGATATATTGAGCCATTTCTTTTGTTAATCTAAAAGACTTTTTAAATAGATCTTCCCTTAATTCAAAAGAGTTTGTTTCATCTCTTATTTGCCTCCTCATAACATTGAAAGTCCGAATATCTTCTAGAAATTCTACTCTTTGAATGATTATGTTATTTAAAAAATTAACTTGAAGTATATGAAAAAATACAAACTTTTTAAAAGATTTTTTTATTGTTTATTTAACTATTTAGCGGAGAAATATTTTATGACAAACGATTTTTATAGCAATCAATGTAAGACCATATAATAAGGCCACCAAAAAAAAAACTAAGCATTTTATGTTTGAGAAAGGACTTACGTTAAGCTTAACTCCTATTATCTTCATCCAATAGCCAACGCAAGTACAAATAATTAAATAAAAACAAGAAAAATAACAATAAACATCTCAAAACCAACTTTGTAATCTACAAAATAATAATATGCTAAACCAATAAACCATAGAAATAGAACATAAATGTTAAATTGCAAATCAAAATCCCTAAAATGTCTGAAGAAATTTAAAAACTCCCCAGAATTTCTACATATCGTGTTGATAAAAGCCGAATACGACCGAAGTATTGTCGAGAGGTACACAGAATACCCTTTTGGCGAGATATCGCTTCTACATGTCGAAAGCGACTGTAGAATTCGACATGTCGAAAGCGATAGGATACAGAATCCCTGTCCAGGCTTTTCGTAGCTTAAATTTAACAAAGTTTGTTGGAAACAAAAAGCATATATATTTTAATTATTACTTAATAACAAACGTCTAACAGTTGCATGGATTTATACCTTAGACCATAATATACAAATAGACTGGCTGTGACGTCATTTTTCTGAACAACATACTGAAGCCGATATTACCTCTGTCGCATGAAGTTCGTGGAGCTACGGGATGAGGTGTGTGCGCGGTACTGTTTACCAATAACAAATATCAGCGGCGCAAATATCATTTAATAGGTACCTAACAAGGTTTTAACTCTAATCAAAATTCTTAAATCATAACCAACCCAAAATTAATACAACGAAAACAATACCACAATTAGTTTATGAACAGGGTAAGATTAATGTTTACATATGATTCGCAATGTTCCGTGCTATAAGAGACAGTGCAGCCGAAGATATACGAAAACAACCGAAGAAGTTTTATTCAAACGTGGATTTGTTTGTAAACATATAGTTATAGAACACAACATAAAGTTATTTTGGCTTCACAACAAGGACAGAAAATTGACGTCTATTTGTATATGGTCTAAGATTTATACAAATTGTTTTAGTCCTAGGCATAAACAAAATCATAAGACAATAATGCACTTCTTTTTTGATTATCAATGTTGTTCATTGTAGGCTTATGATTATGTTTATATTTAAGAATAAAAAAGTCTGTATTAATCCTTATTTTACATATAATAAAAATAAATAAAACCTTACCTAAAGATCCTTGGTTCAACTCGTGTGGATTGTCTATATATCCACACTATTTGCACAAACTACTATTAAACTATACATAATTGAATATCGTAAAACATTTTGTTATGAAACTCTCCAATCACAAAAATCTTTTAGTATTAGACACAGGTTTGTTATAACAAACGTTAATTTAACAGACACGTAAGAGTCAACGCGAAAACTCAAATATGAACTAGGTAGGTAATAATAAAATACCCAGTCATGGTCATGAATTATGGGATATCTACACTTTATGCCAAAATGTGCTTGAACACAATTAAAATGCTTAGATGGATAAAGTATTGTATTTTAACTGCATTAGATATGTATTCCCAAAAATATAGATACCCTACCACAAAAACATGTGTAACATTTATAGATTAATAAATAATATGTATAGTATACCTAATCAAATACTTTCATATATTTTAAAATAGTTATTTTAATACGAGTATGTATAATTACAATTTGTATATTCAATCAGTTTCCTTCTAATTTATAATAACGGAATTAATTATTATGTTTACAGCAATCACAATTTATTTTTTATTTATCTACATCAACATTTTACCAATAAAAAAAGTATTGTTATTTTTGTTTATACCCATTAATTTATTTGGAATTAACCAATCCATTAATTAGTTGGTGATACTTTAAATCTAGTGTTTACCGAACCTTTCATTAAAGATATAAGCATATTACTTTTAACGAACCATTTATTTCTTGTACTAGTTTTTCCAACTAACCATTAACACGGCAACACCGCATTGTCTCCATATACACCGATAGACTACAAATTATTAGCGCGACGTCGCGGTATACGCCACTAAGTCGCTGTAATATACGGTAGTTGCTTGAAATTGTCGCTTTACAACACGGTAGATATATATATATATATATATATATATATATATATATATATATATATATATGTAAAGGTAGTTTATTTGCTGAATAATTAGGTATTAAACCAGATATATTGGGGTGTACAGCAATTAGAAAAAGTAAACTCTTTATACTTTTTACCGAGCTTTCGGAAAATTTATTTCCATTATCCAGGTATGTATGTGAGAATATTAAATTTTGATTTTATAATGGTAAATATGTTGTAAAAAAATTTTCTTTTTAAATAATAGTTTTAAGTTTTTACATGAAAAAACATGTTATTGAAAAATGTGGCTAACAATTTATAAAATTTTTTTTAACTTACATAATAAATGACGTTAATCCTTAATAAAATTCACAAATAAAACCATTGCACGAGAAAAACAATATTTTACTAATAAAAAAAAGGGGCGTGTTAGTATTTAAAATTTTTAAAATATATTTAAAACATTATAAGTAAATGGAACGTTAAAATCAAAACTAGTTTTTTTAAAAAAATCCAGTTCCCCTCCTCGTAAAGAGTTGGTCTTTTATTCGAGAAATATTTAGCTACTGTATAACAATATTAATTACCTGAAAAGTATGCAACCAAACTTTCCGAAATCTAAAAGAGACACGATGGAATTAAAAGAAAATTATAAATGTAAAGAAGCAACTGTACTACACGATTAAGGTCTCAACGCAGATGCACTAGGTTAATACTCTCACTATTAATTGCTGTAACTCATTGATAAGGTAATCATACAATACAGAACCCTAAACTCCAGGAGGTTTCAGGTCAAACTTCCCTCCAAACCTATGAAATTCTGCCACCATTCCACAGGACAAGAGGAAAATTATGCTTCCTACAGTTATATGAGAAATGGGTTTAATCACAACATACAGTTTGCGAGTAACTTCACCCAGGGTGGTACTAGGTTAACCCTCTCACTGTCTATTGCTACAACCCTCTGTGAAGTAACCACAACCTGCAGTACCTCTAAAATTTATAAAAATAAAAGGTCAGTTTCTCAAATTGTCCAAGTAGATTCTGTCACAATTACTTGGACAAATCGAAAAGCTGTGTAATACATTCTATATGGTGTCTGCTAAATTAGGTGATGAAATTTTTTGTTGAAATCAAAATTAAGAATATTGCAATAAATGATGCTTAAATTATTTATGTCTGAACGTTTATTAATTGATAGTGGTTCGTTATTGATAAAGACCATCTCTAAAAAGTTTCTTTTGAAGTGGTTATTTTCACATGCTAGTATTTTAGGATCATCAAAATTAAAACTATGACCTGTGTCCAGGTGGTGAGTAGTTAAAGCACAAGACTCCTTTTTTAATTTTATATCACTTTTATGAGAGTATATTCTATTTTTAAGTGGTCTTGAAGTTTGACCAAAGTAGACTGGTTCGCAACCCTCACAATTTATTTGATAAACCGTATTGGATTTCCAGTCCTTGGGTACTTTGTCTTTGGGTTTTGAAAAAATGTTATTAACAGTTTTAATGGTTTTATTAGCTATTACTAAACTTTTTTCTTTATTTAAAATCTTGGTTATTTTAGGGGTTATATCTTTAATATATGGTATCCCAAAATATCTAATTGGTTGTATTCGTTGTTGGTTATTGTCTGTGATGGGAACCATATCATTTCTTCTTTGGTTGTTTTGTGTTGAAAATAATAATTTTCTTAACAGTTGAGGAGGATAAGAGTTATCAATTAGTAAACGGTAAAGTCTACCCAAACTGTCATCTTTTAAGGAGGGATGACAAATATTAGTAATTCAATGTTTAAGGGCCTGTATGACGTTTATTTTCATTTTATTAGGATGGTAGGAATGAAAATTCATGTATCTACCTGAGCTAAAAGGTTTTGAGTACCAATCAAATGTTATAAGGTTGTTATTTCTAATAACTTTTGTGTCAAGAAAGGGTACGCTTTTATTAATATCTTCTTCTATTGTGAAGTTTAAGTATTGGTTATACGAGTTAAAAACCCTCAAGAGCTCATTATCAGTATTGTTTGGTATGATAAAGATAATATCATCTACACATTTCTTAATGAAGGGGATGTTAAATTAAAAATGGAACTCTAATAACATATTTTTTTGATGCATTAGTTTGTCAGGTGAACAAGCTCCCGGACTATAGAAAATTCAAAAGTACCGCCGTTATATTTCTTGACAGTTGAACGTGTCATTAGAAGGCGCAAACCTTCGTTGTTTTCAAATGTTTTTTGCTATTTCTAAAAAAACTAATTTTATCACATTGCTTCGAAATTTCGATCGATTTAAACAATTTTAATAATAATATAATGTAGTAATTTTAATAATCCTTTTAAAATAATTTTATCCAGTGTACGTTTCCATGTAGGAAGAAAATAATAATTTTTGTTTGTTCTTCGATGTTTTTCTATAATTGTATAACTACTCAATTTGCAAGTAAGTCTTTAAATAAATTTGATGTAATACATAATTTAACACATTGGTTTTGTATTTTGTAGCCTTGATAAAGATAATAAACATTATCGAAAGCTCGGTGGAGTGAAAAAAGAGTATTCTTTTACGAACCCACAAACCTGGCTGTATCCTCAAGTTAAATTTCCGCTTGTTTTTCAACTAGTCAGCCAAGACTACCAGATTTGTTGTATATATATATTGTGATGATTATTCCCACCTACTAAATTTAATTTATAAAAATTAACTTTTAATTTTAAACTTTTTTTCTAAATTTGTAAGGAATGGGATAAGTTTTTGATTTAAAATTTTGAATGCCCTTTACCTCAATTTTGTGTACATACCTATCAGCTATTCGATTTTCATGTTACTAAATTTTTATATTGATTCAATAAATCTACCATTTCTTTTTCTTTATTTTCACCACATACTATATCTATTTTAATTTTAAAGTCTTTCATCACTTAAACCTGCTTGTTGTATTTGATTTGTTGATTTTATATCAATTTCTTCGCCAATTTCAATATTTTTTTTAAATTTAATTATCTCTTCCCCAATTTGTATTTGCCCATGCTCATAATCAATGACAAACCCATGTCTGTTTAATTCATCTGTCCCTATTATTGCATCATGCAATAAGTTTTCTATCAATAAAAATTGTAATATATACTCTCTTTTATTAAATATGATTTTTTCACTTATTCTATTGTTTACTTCATATAACTTTTTGTTATTGGCACCTACCAAAATTGTTTTCGGTACACTGTAACATATATTCTAAATTTAGTTCCTTTATAATTTTGGAATTTAATAAGGATATTTTAAAACCAGTATCTGTTGAAAATTCTAAATTTTTCTCTTGAAATTTTCCTAATATCTTTATTAAACCTTTTGATTCTTCTAATGTAAAATTCTTCTCAATATTTACAAATTCTCTTGGATGTTAATATATACCTGTACAATATTGAAAATTATTTTCTTTTATTTTGGTAGGTTAGTTTCTAAAAATTTTGTTGCTCAGTGCATATTTCTATCTCATTTCGAGAATTATCCCTTGGTTCTGTCTGGTCTAATTGAATATGGTTAATTTGTTGAACATTCCTATCATCTATACTCATTTTCCTTTTGTTTCTATTATCATTTTCCCTATCATTACTTCTATTATTATCATGTCTGTCATAAAGTCTCTCTGCACTCCTAGTTTCATATCTATTTTGATAGTTATAATTACTGTTTCTATTATTATTTAAATTTTGATTTCCTTGATGGTATCGTCTATTTCTTAAATTTCCATAATTGTAATCTTGGCATTGAGTGTTATAATTGTTGTTATTTTAATATCTGCTGTTTTGTGGATTTTTAGAAATATTGTTTCCTCTTGGATAATTATTTGAATTATTATTTTGCGTGTAATTGCCACCACTGTTATTAAACCTGTTTCTAACATTATCGTTCGTCCTTCTTCTTTCTTGCATAATGAGAAATTGGTATAAACTATCCATATCCTTGTAATTATAAAGCATCAATTATTATCGAAGTGCTGTATAATTAACCTTACTATATCCTCCTCAGTAAACATACAATCCAAATATTGTGATGTACTATAAATCTGCATGGCATATTTATGGTATGAAGTTCCTTTATTAGGATTGTATTTTCCTCCTAACAGCTCATCTTTTACCAATTATTGTTGAGGTGGTCCCCAAAAATATGCTAAAAATTTTTGAGAAAATTCTTCAAGATTATTTAATTCATTTTCCTTATTGTTGAACCAAAGCAAAGCCTCTTCTTGTAAATTACTGTTAACTGTATCTTTAAATTTATTAAATGGGATATTTTGAGAGTATTTATTTTTTATAAAGTTTATAAAGGGTACTGGATGCTGTCTTTTAATATTTCCGGTAATTATTAATTTGTTTCCACTAGTTATAGTCATAAATGTTCTTAGGATATTCCCATTATCTACACTGTTATTACAAGTATTAATTTTATTTTCATTGTTTTTAATTCTTTCATCAATATCTTTAATTTTTATATTCATTTCTGATTCATGTCTATTTATCCTGTTACTTATGATGGTTGTCTCTAAATCAATTTTCTTTTCTATTCTCTCATTTTCTTTTCTTATAGCTTGTCTTTCCTGTACTATACCTTCCTCGATTATATTAACTCGACTTTGGACTTGATCCATTTGTTTTCGGTTGGTAGCAATTTCTACTGAAAGATTTTCCATCTTGTCCTCCATTTGGTTCCTAAATTGTTATTTCTTGCCTTATCTCATTTGAGAGTGTGTCTGTCTTCTCATCTATCTTATGGAATAGTTTTTTTATATCATTTATATCTTCTTGTCTTTTCTGTTCCATTTCTTTCATATAATTTAATATAATTTTCATTTCCACAGCCTTTTCTTGTTTTTCTAGTCCATCTCCTTTTTCCTGAACATTTTCCAATATATCTCCACTTGTTTGTCCAGATTCTTGTTGCCTGCTGCTTTCCTCTTGTTCTTCGGCAGTATTTTCTTGCGGATTTTTCGGGTAGTTTTCTTATATCTATATTCCATTATTAATATTTCTATTTTTTTTTTATAGTAAATTTTTTTTAAACCTTTTTTTTTATAAGCCCCACGTTGATATATTGTAAGGTTCCTACTCGGGCGCCATTTGAGAAGATTATCCTCTTTCTACTTAATTTAATTTATGAAAATTAAGTATTCATTTTAAAATTTGTTAAATTAAAGTAGTGTTCTATCAAAATTTATTTTTAAATAATTTTTTTATAAATATAAATTTTTAATAAACAGCCAAATAAAATTTATTCTATCTAAACTTATCTCTAACTCTATCTCTAACTTATCTAACTTATCTTAACTATCTAAAGTAACTTTAACTACTGCAGTGTCCTTTTCTCTTCTATTCTTCCTAACACCTTCTATGCCAAATTTCCTTGTACCTCCCAATCATTTGACCTCTAGTTGTTTTTATCTATTAATTTTAGCTTCTTTCTCCTTACTGCACTCCACTCGGATAATTAATAAGACTTACTGATTTTAATTCTTTTATGTTATTTTTTTTATATCTTTAAATAATTTCTTCTACATTACCAAATAAAGTACAATTTTTCTTGTCGCCTTTTATAATAGTCAAATAAAAATTCTTCTATAATTCTCTCTGATTTTTTAAATCAATTACCAACTGTCACTGCTTTTCTATTTTAATAGCTTTTTATAACTGCTTATTTTCTTTACCATTAATATAAACTTTTTCTATTCGACATTAACTTCCTTTTAAATTATACTTTTTTTATTCTATATCACTTCTTTTAAAAAATTAATTTCTGCTCTACTTGACTTTTTAGTTCTCTTCTACTAACTGTCAAACTTTCTTTTTACTTCTTCATCACTATAACCTACACTTCTTATCTATACTTAAAACTAATACCTAGTTACAAACAAACAAAAATGTAATTTCAATATGTCAATCTGACGATGCTAGTTATAGCGAAACAGCTGTAATTGAATGTTAAAGCGAATTTTTCGAATAAATAGTGGAAGTTTAGTTTAACCGTTCAGTTTTTTATTGTTCTTAGTAATCAATATGGATGCGCTCCCATGGTCCGTCCTGGTACTCCCAATGGTGATGACGAAATTTCGGTGGTGGGTGTGCATTTCGTACAGTCGTATCACGATTTAGTGATGCTTTCTATAACCGTGTCATGCCTTTTATTTTCACGATTACTAAATATGCTACATGCAGATCATTAAAAACTGGTTGGCGAAATTTTAGTGGAACGAAAACCATATGCTCAAAAGACAAGCAATTCACAGAATTGTATTTTAACTCAGAAGCTTTGTTTCCAAAACAAGAGAAGCTTTGTCCTGATTCCAGCAAACTAAGTATTTTTCTGAGAGAAGGGTATTTAATTATTTGTTGAGCCATGTTCTCTATGCAAAATGGAGAAGTGGAAGCTGCTGGGTTTACCATACAATAAAATGATCAAATTCATGAAATTCTTAATTTTCTTTGCCCTCATGTATAATTTGAAATCTTGAGATGTTGATTGCAGCAGGTAATGATACACGAGAACAGTAGTCAGCATTGGCGCTGAGTTTTGTCGGTTTGTATAACATTGTAATTGAAATGCACAAGATAACCAGCATTTGTAGTTCCCCATTCGACTAATACAGAGCACGGGTAGAAATTTTTCAGGAAGCAGTGGTCAGTAGTATAAACAAAGTATGTTCTGGACCACTACTTCAAGTTTTCACCGCTAGATGGCACGCCGTGATGGCGCTACTGTGTAAGAGGCCGTTGAAGATCCTCTGGCTATGAAACTGAAGAAGTGGTTGATGAGGAATAAGATAAAATAAAAAAATGTGAAAAGGGGATGGTGCTAAGGGGATGGCATAATGGCACTAATTTAAAAGGGGATTAAAAATGGCGCCAGCAAAAATGTGTAAATTGAAAGGGCGATAAACGATGGCGCCACCTTAAAGATAAATAAAACATGGTACCTACTTAAAAGTGGCTAGAAAATGATGTCTGAGTTGCCAACTTAAAAGGGAGATGGCGTTGTTAGGCGTGTTTTAAAGATATAAATAATAATATTTTTTAACAATGTGGTGAGTTTCCTAATGGATCCGTTAAAGGATAGGTGTCAGTTAAATGGAAAAATTATATTGGTTAATGACAACTTTGATAAACGATTTAAAAATATTGGTATTTGGAATAAAGTATTTAAAAGTCGACAGCTACCACAAGCACAGTATCCATTGCGAAGAATTCAACCTTTTACAATCAAAACATGAACGCAAGTAACTCCTCTAACACCAAAAACGATGCGAAGAATGAAATTGATGCTTTATTGACAATCACCTGTTTGTTTGTTATAATATTCAAAGTTATAATTAAAGTTGTTATGCAAAAAATTTATTTGTAATATATCATTTAACGAATAAAAATGTAGTTTTCATTTCCAAGTAAAAATATAAGAAGTGGTTTCAATTATGATAAAAATAATTTATACATCTATCAATAATCAACAACCAATTTTGTTTTTAAAAATATTTTTCCTGATTTGTGGTATGGGAACGATAGTTTGTTGTTAAAAATATTTTTCCCGATTTGTGGGTGGGTCCGATAGGTGTTAACCACTAAAATTTAATAATATTGTGTTTACTAAGAAAGTGGTAAAAGTTTTGATATCAATATCGATAACCATAGAATGAATTTGGCAAAATATTTTCCAATATATAGGTATAAATAGAAGGTGAAACCTCAGTTGTAATCAGACAATCGATACCTACAGTTAGTGACAACAACAATCAAAAGTAAGCACATATTATATTTACTTTCATAACCATAATCATTATCATAAAGAATTTAATAATTTTAGATGAATTTTTTAAAGGATATAAATAGCGCATGCAGTGAGCTTGTTGAAAATAAGCCGAAAATAAAAGTCTACAAATTGAAGAAAAATGTACCCTACAAAATTTTAAAAGGGAGAATTGTAAAACATAAAAAATTTGGTGATTCAGTGTTTCTGGAATTGGAGGACTACGTGACATTTTTACCGAAAAGGGTACCTTCCAACCTCACATAAAGAAATTCAATTCAGGTAAATTCCAGCTAACGTTCACTGGAATACAAAAATTGCCGGACCTCCCTCAACCAAGGACATTATTTTTAATTACTGAGTTGAAGGTTAGTATTTTTCATCAAAAAAGTTTTGATTATTAATATTATTTAAAATTATTATTTTAGAAGGAAGAACGAAAAGACATAGATAGCGCAAGTCAAGACATCGGCTACCCTGTTGAAGAAGATGAGGAAGGAGAAACGTTTATTTAACCCTTTTAGTACGGTTGTCGTACATACACGACACCGACTTTTTTGGCAAACGGACGGCTGTCGTGTATGGACGACAGTAGCTTATATCCATGCTATACGTCGTCCTTTTCAGATACGATACAAATAAATTTTTGCTTTTCCCCATCGGCGCCTGTCGTACCGTTTCGACAGTTTTTGCTTGTCAGACAGACGGATGTCGTGAATTTTTGACAGTGTCGTAAATGGGCGACATCCGGCAACATAGCAAAGTGACGCGTACTGTGCCACACCCGTGAGTTTTAGCGTCAGTGTGTTGGGTACTTTCGTTATAGAATGTCATCTAATGATCAAGCTGGTCCTTCGGGCCATTGTGGATTGTCTGATATGGACGTGAAAAATATTTTGAATGCGGTGAACGATAGTGATATGTATATTAGTAAGGAGGAACCATTTATAGACAGTGGCAGCGATTATGTTCCTGACTCTGAAAGTAAATTGAGCTCCGAAGAAAACGACGAATCCTTATTGGACGATGAAAACGCCGCAGAACAACAGAATTCAATTGTTTCTGCGTCTGATATCTCTGATTAAAGTATACGCCAGGAGGAATTTCACATAATATGGGATTCACGTGAATTTGTTCCCAAAGTTCATCAGTTTGACGACACCAATAGTGGACTACAAAATGAAAATCTAAAAAATAATGAGAGTAAGATAGAATATTTTATGGAATTATTCTCGGAAGAAATAGTCAACATTATTAATGAAGAAACGAATATTTATGCTCAACAAGATGCCAAAGGTTGGAAAAACGTCGATAAAAATGAGTTTTACAATTTTATTGGCCTTTCAATGTTGATGCCTCACGTCAAAAAGTCTGACATAAAGGATTACTGGTCTACTAATAATTTAATTGGCACCCCTTCTTTTCGCCAAACGATGTCTCGAGATCGATATCTAGAAATACTAAGGTATTTACATTTTACTAATAATCAAAATGAACTGGAAGGTAATCGATTGAAGAAGATAGAAAATATTCTCAATATGATACAAAACAATTTCAAAAATAATTTTTATCCATTTCAAAATATAGTCATTGATGAAAGTATAATTCTTTTCAAAGGGAGACTGTCTTTTAAACAATATATTAAAACCAAAAGGCATCGTTTTAAATCGTTTTTAAAACTTTACGTATTATGTGATTGTGAAACGGGCTACGTTTTGGGATTTCAAGTATATACTGGCAAGAGTAGAGAAAGAAATAATAACAGCGGTCTAGGATTGTCAGGCGAAGTTGTAGTGAAACTTTTGGAGCCATACTTGGACAAAGGCCATTCATTTTACAGCGACAACTACTACACCAGTCCAATTTTGTCCAATTATCTTTTTGTTCACAATACAAACTCTTGTGGAACTGTCCGCGTAAATCGTAAGCACATGCCAATTTTTGAAAAAAAATTAAAGAAAGGGGAAACAGAGTGGCGTAGCAGTGATTCAATGCTTGCACTGAAATGGAAAGACCGTCGCGACGTGGTAATGCTTACTACCATCCATGAAAATAAGATGGTTACCCTTCCCCAGCTAGACAGACTTACCAAAGAACATAAGATCAAACCTTTATGCGTACTGGATTACAATGAAAGAATGGGGGCAGTTGATAAAAGTGATATGATGATGAGTATTACAGATTGTACTCGAAAAACTTTAAAGTGGTACAAAAAATTATTTTTCCACACACTGGACATATGTATGCTGAATGCACATGCATTATATAAGACTCAGAATACCAGTAACATCTTGTTTCCTGCTTTTCATTTAGAAGTCGTTGGGCAGCTTCTCGAAAAGTATTTTAAATCTTTTATTTTCGTCTTTTTCTACAGTGTAATCATTTTTTATTTTCAGATATCCAACCAAATACCAAATGAAAAAAAAACATGCAAACTACCAACGTGGCAAGGCTATCAGGCAAGCACTTCCCTTCAGAAGTCCCTCGCAAAAATGGGAAACTGCAAATGAGAAGATGCTGGGTCTGCTCTCATACAACAAATACCAACAAAAAAAGGAAAGAATCGAGATTCATGTGCAGATTGTGTGGCGTCGGTATCTGTGCTGTCCCATGCTTTCAAAAATACCACGAAAAAATAAAATATTAGCCATTTTCTTATTTTTTTTTATTATTTCTTTAATAAAAAATACTTTGTCTAGAGTGTCGTTTATATCCGACAGCCGTCTGTCTGCCACTGCAAAAACTCCCGTCCGTGTTGTAATAATCCAAAAGGAACCCCCCTTCCCCGTCCGGGTTGATATGAGGGAAAAAGATACAATAATTCATAAAAAGTTAAATAACATATCGGAGCTCCCCGGTATATTAGTTAAAAAGAAACTAAGTAACTTTTGCGTAATAGCGACAGGACATTGGTCAGCGAAAAGTTATTTCACAAGAATGTATTTGAAAAAAAATGTAGGACACGAAACTAAAGAATTTACAAAAATTGCGGTTCTGCAAAACAAAAAAAAAGTCACGTAGGAGCTAGCCGCGATGTGTAAGACAAATTTTGCTGGCTCAGCTCGTGAGGTACTCGGGGGAAAAAGACTTTTGCTGGAGACCAAAAAAAACGAAGAATGGGGAATTCGATTTGGACGTCTCCAGAGGCTAGATGCCTATCGAATCCTCCGTGTTGAGAACATGGGGGGAATTCGATTTGGAGCGTTCCATGGGCTTGATGCCAATCGAATCAAACGCGTTAGGTGTTTAAAGGTGTTAATTTGGAAAGTAAGCTAAGTGCTAAATTTCAATAATTTAATTTAAAGTAATAAATTTAAATAATCGATTACCGGGCCGAAGTAAGACCTCCCAACACCAAATACTGCGGAGGCCGAATCCACAAACCCTGACTTTAGCCTAACATCCGCTCGGCTAGGCTAAAGTTTATTAAAAATTAAGTTTAAAATCTTTTAGCGTATTACATCCGGTAATAACAAAATAAGAATCATTCTTTAGCGTATTACAGTGTATCATACTACCTACTTTTGGGTGCCTTACTGAAAGGGTTAAGGATCTGTAAAATAAATTGTAAGTAACTTTTTAATTTAAATATGAATGTTTCAAGCGACAAGTGATGCATTTGTTTCCATAAGCAACAAAGCTTTAGAAGTATTAAGTAAGGGTAATATTAATAAGGATTATAATAATAGGTGGCTAAAACACCTCCATAAAAATATCCGTCTTTGTAATAGAACTCTGTTAAAACAAGATCATTCAATTGGAATTCAAAGAAAAATAATGACAAATATTGGACATTTAAAACGATGTTGTGTTCTAATAAAACGCTTAGGTAAAACAAAATTAGGTCGAGGGGTAAATGGTAACAGGAGTGACCGCGTAGTGTGGGAAAATGTATCTTCCGCTTTTAAAAGTAGAATTTTAACTGGGGTTATAATAAATTTAAGGCATACCAATTTAGATAATTTTTTTGCTGACTCATTTAAAATTTTTCAATTTAAAATCAAGTATCTTTTTAAAAAAAATTATCAAACGATGAAAGTGAATTCAACATTTTCAGGGGAATTTATAAAAAACAATAATGATTCTAATGAAGATGAGAAAGACTTGAAATACTTTACAACAAAAAATGAAATTGTTGATATGGGTACAGACTTAAGAGTATGGTTTCAAAATAATATTTTTGAAGAAATAATGTTAAAACTATCAGAATTCCAAGAGAGTGGTATTAATAAATTTGATATTGCTTTGGATGATGCTTCATCCTTTATCGTATTACCGAATGAGATATCTAAAAAACATGCTTGTGTTAATGTAAAAAATTTTGATAAAGCATGTTTTTTCTGGGCGGTTACATCCACTTTATATCCAAGTAAAACGCATAGTGATAGAATAACATCATATCCACATTATAGTAATATTTTGAATGTTGATGGTTTAAATATACCCATGCCAATATCTGAAATTTCTAAATTTGAAAAAATAAATAATATTTCGATAAATTTATATGGTTTGGAATTAAGAAAGACTAAAAAAAAATAATTATATCAAATATTATTCGATATGATGAATTAGTTGTTGCCTTTGGAAATATGTTATGTTTAAAGTACAGATTGGAACATCTATATAAAATTATACGTTCTAAATTGCGTCTTATTGGCAGATTTCTCTTGGCAATTAAGGAAATAGACAGGACCATAGATACTTTTACCTCAGATATGTCAGATTGACATATTGACCATGCTATTTCGATAGCGAAACGGCTGTCATTACATTTAAAGTATTTAAAGAATAAATAGTGAAAGTTAATTCAACCTTTTAGTTAGTTATTTTGTTGATATGGCGCGAAAACTTTGTTTGTGAGGTTACTTAGTTGTGTTTTGTTGCAGTAGAAGTGCATTTACATGATCATTTTATATAATAATCAAAAATCAAAAGAGTCATCCAACAATTGATAAGTTTTAAATACAGTTTAATAATAAATAAATTCTTCAGACAATGAGTGGGTTTCGTGGAAAAAAAATTGGTTAACTTAGCTCAAACAAATTCCATTCCTATATTTTCCGATGATAACATTCAGTTAGGCAAATTTCCACTCTAACAGACCATCATGACAGAAACATAAAAAATGTTGTGATAGTGGGCAGTTTGAAAAAATTTCAGAAAGTTGTGTTATTGTTGACAATAATAATGTGCTCCATGATATACATTTTCCTAATGTTTTAAATGGTAAGATTTAAATTAAAGAGTATTTAATTTATCTACTACAAACGATTATTTTTTTATAGACACAAACATAGTAGAACATCAACCGGAAACAACAATTCTAAGAATGTATAGCGTTGAGGTAGAGGAGACAGAAAATGATCATCAATTTGTGGGCACTGATGAATCTCTTATCTCAAATATTTTGTCTCAAGAGATCACTAATAATTATACTACTGCAGGTAAAAAAATAAATTGTATTGTTCTTTTTCAAATATTTAGTCAAACTAATATTATTTGTCAGATGATACAAATGCAGTGGTGGTTGAAATGAAACCTGAAACATCCATATTAAGTTTAAATAGTGTTGAAGTACCGGGAATAGACCAACAACTCATATACAATGATGTTGGATTTACATTAGACCACGAAATAACAGAGGATGACGCCTCAGGTAAAAATAAATTTACATTGTCCTTTTGGAAATGTTAATTAAAATAGACTGTATCTTAGATGCTTTTCAGATTATAAGAGAATATGACTCATGTTCCACTTCACACATCGCACCCCAGTGGGAATAACGTCACAACTAAAAAGTCAACAAATTTAGGTTAGTTACTTTTCAAAACAACAAATTTTTGTCTCTGGAATAGTGACACTTCTGAAGTTTCAAAACTGAACACTAGGTGGCGCAAGTGTTATTCTGGTAGGCAGTCATTTCGGTTAGCGCCAACCAAGAATAGTGTCACATTAGACTTGGTACAGTGAGGTGGTGTTTAAAGTTGCTGAAATAAGGCAGAAATACTGACACTTTTTGATTTGTGACGTTCTTTATGATTCAAGGTAAGGAACTTATACATTTCTGCTTGTCTCTTTTAGGGTTATTACATTATTCTTGTTTTTAATGCATGATAATTTGTGTATTTTCGCGTTTTATTTTGAGTTGTGTCACTATTGATCTGATTACTCACAATCAAATTTTGGATTTTTCATTTATTAATAAAAGATGTAACCTTGACACTTTTTCTATACTAATTAATTGTTTTATTTTTAGGTCCATTATGGCATTGTCGAGAGGTAAGAAAATGTTGCTGTTAGCTGCACAGCAAAACGCTAACACGGAAAAAGTAGAAAATGAAAATACAGACTTAGACGATGTTTGTGATAAAACTAAAAACTTTAAAGATGAAGATGCTGCATCTGCAGGATGTTCAAAGTGGGTAACTGTTCCCAAATCTAAAACTAGTAGTGATATAAAAGTACGGTTATGTAGGGTCAATAAAAACCAATCACGGCGAAACACTTCTTTGAGTGGGGACTCAAGCTATGAAGAAGATGTTGACGACTCAGACAGGGATCCTAACTTTACATATTCTTCAACTGATTCTTCAGACGTTGAAAACAGAAGTAATAAAGAGTTAGATGAAGAGATAGATGCATTAGAACTACGCAACGCAGAGATGGAATATGAAAATACTATAAAAAAAGGTAAAAAGAAACGTGCAAAGCCTCAACTGTGGCAGAAAAATAACAAAAAACTTTGCAGAAATACAGGAAAACAATATACTTCTAATTCTAAGAATCCTCAGCCAATCAGAGAAGGAAATCTGCAACAGCCTTGTTCAAATATTTGTAAACTTAAATGCTATGAAAAAATTAATCATCAATCAACAATATTTAAAAATTATTGAGAACTTGGTAGTTTGCAATTACAGCGCGAATTTATTTCGAAGCTTATTACAAAAGTGAAACCGAAATATCGGTACGAGAGAATAGGCAGTACACGTAGTTTCGATCATGCTTTTCATTTTATAGTAAATGGCATCAATGTACGTGTATGTAAAAAAATTTTCAAAGCAACGTTGGATATTAACGACAGACCTATCAGGACAATATTAAGTAAAAGTAATGATGGGTTCATAGAAGCTGATAAACTAGGAAAACATGGTAACCACAAAGTTATTGATCCTACAATCAAACAAGGTATACATGACTTTATAAACAGTATACCCAGGATTGAAAGTCATTATTTGAGAGAACAAACTACACGCGAGTATATTGATGGTGGAAAATCAATTGCAGGCA
This sequence comes from Ophraella communa, assembly GCA_035357415.1. NCBI lineage: Eukaryota > Metazoa > Arthropoda > Insecta > Coleoptera > Chrysomelidae > Ophraella > Ophraella communa. The sequence goes on along the minus strand of CM068979.1, from coordinate 15,944,831 downwards.
TGCACCGCGATTATGTTGAAGAAAGTAAAAGTAAGAATAAAAAATATGGCAATTTGACTTTATTTTCAAGAATCTTTAATGAACAATTTAACATCTCATTTTTTGTCCCAAAAAAGGACCAATGTGAGCTATGTACCGCTTACAACAATGTAGCTAATAATGAGAAGCAAAAACTAAAAGATCAGTATGACAACCATTTGAAAGAGAAAAAATTGTCTAGACAGGAAAAGAAAAAGGATAAACTACGTGCAGAGAACAATGACAAACTCGTGGTTGCAGTTTATGATCTGCAAGCGGTTTTGCCAGCTCCCAAAGGGGACGTGTCGGTTTTCTTTTACAAATCAAAAATTAATAGTTACAACTTGACCGTAAGTGACCTGAAGCTAGATGATATGCAATGCTATTTTTGGCATAAAGCTGAAGGAAACAGAGGTTCCATTGAAATAGGTACTTGTGTCTATAAATATTTGGAGTAGATTTCACAACTGAAAAATGACCAGGACCTAGAAATAGTTCTGTACCCCGACAATTGCTGTGGGCAGCAAAAAAATCATTCATATTTGGTATGTATCTTTTTGCTGTTCAAAAACTTAATATCAAATCAATAACACATAAGTTTTTGATCACGGGTCATACCCAAAATGAGGGAGATAACAGCCACCCAGTCATTGAAAAGGCTGTCAAAAAAGCCCAGAAATCAGGCCCCATCTATACCCCACCCGAATACGTCAGAATAATACGACCTGCCAAGAAAACAGGAAACACAACAACTGGGATCCAATTTTAATAAAGTTGTCCAAAAAGAGGATGAATCAGTCCCAAACAAGGTCCAAAATGAAAATGTAACCGAAGTTGAACAAAATAGCACACAAAAAAACGAAAGTATTGACACTGAAGAAAAAGACATAGAAAGAACAAAGCAAGCCAAACGAGTCAATGAAAATAAAAAAAAGAATGGTTAATATTAAAATTGGCGATATAAAAATTTTGAAGGTTTTAAAGAGTGAACCAAGAGTCCTTTTTGTAAAAACTTTATACGAGCAAGGGGAGTTTATGAAAATTAAGGTGAATGATGTAAAGTTAAAGCGGGGAGAAAAGAAAAAAAAACCTATCGAAGTAAGGAAGATAATCTGTCCTACAGCATACAGAAGTAAAATTCCTATTACCGAAAGGAAGAAGCCAGATATACTTGAAAATGAAATTATTGGCAAAGAAAGGTACAGAAAGAAAAAGAAAAAAATACAAGTTGGCGCGAAGTCGTAGATTGGAAGTTAAATAGAATAAAATAAGAAATATGCATTTGGTGAAAGAGGGCTGTCAAAATTGTAAATTTAAATGCACACAGTTTATTTCAGAAGAAGAGAGACAGAAAATTAATAAAGAATTCTGGTCTTTATCCTGGAAGGAAAAAATAGCATATGTATTGTAACATGTCTATCGTCATGTCACCGTGCACTATTATCGACCGTAAATGATACCGCTATTATTACCATTAAAACCGACCCTATTTACTGTTAATGCTACTGTACACGAGACACCCCTTATAGACGCTAACTATTTATCCGTTTGAACGAGGCCAAATAAAGAACGCTTTCCTTCTGACAACTGACATAAAACACAAATTCCGTCTTGAGCTAGTCTATTTAATGAATCGCTAAGCAATTCTATTCCCTTTTCAACTGATACTGTCGTCCGAAGAGTTTGAACAAACCCCCAAGCACTCATCTTGTGAAATTGGTTGTCGGTATGTAGATTTTTTTTTCTTTTCTTTTCATTGTTAGCTATTTAATTATGCTTCAATTATAATAAAAAAAACATTTTCTACACAATTACACACACAATTTCTACACATATTTGAAAATTAATAAAATGCATCAGAAGCGTGCTTTCGAACACGTGGCTTCAATAACCGTTCAAGGTAAGCTATTACTTTTAGACAAAATATAATAATTAATCAGTAAACCGCTATACATTATATTTTTCGTAAGCTAAAAAACATAATTTTTGTCAAATTTTAAGTTCATAAAAATCTTAGAGCGTAGTCCTCAACTACGCTATTAAAACTTGCTGTAGAGTCAAACCAATAGTAGTTATTAAACAAAAACCACTTCACTATAATATTTTTAATGTTTTAAAAAATCAATTTTTCACAAATATGCATTTAGTACAAATATATGATTGTTTCAAAGTTTTATTAGAACTAATTAAATACATACCTTTTTTTATTCAATCATTAGTCTATTGATAATTTTTTTGCATTATAAAGAACAGGACCGGTTTCACCGTCCTGTACATTAATAAGTTTCAATATTGCTTATTTGTTTATTAAATTTATGGACGCTGTGTTGGAAGACTTAAAGATAAGAGAATTTATTTGTTGAAATTTAGTAATTTGCTGTCCTATCTGAAAAGTCTGTCCAATACCAACGCCCACACACATAAAACTTTCAGAAAGATACAACACAAGTTGGAGTGAAAATTACCCCTAAGTGGGAGCCTGACATCTCCAAATTGGAGCCAAGCTACAGTTAATCTAAGTTAGAGCCCAGTTACCGCCTATGTGTAGACAGCCCTTCGAACCACTTCTGAGATAAGAAAAGTATTACGTTTTGAGCAGCCAGAACCATCACAGAAACTTTCATCCCTCCACAAAGAAGCTGAAGCCGCCCTTCTAGACAGCACAGAAACTCAAAGTTAAGTCCTCTTTTTACAACTCCAGTTCACAGTTCATTATCAGCAAGCACTTATATTTTCAATAAATAAACAATAGTTTTAACAAACAGTTTATTTGTATACCTTAGACTATAAGTCTTAAGGGTGTAGCGTGGTCGGTATTTTATTTCAAGTAGCTTCTTTATTTGTTTAATTAAAGTAATTACAAGGTGTTTCTATCTTTTTCGCCTTAGTTTTTGTGTAGTTTGTTTACTTAATCGTTATCGTTCAAAAGATAGTGGCGCCCTTTTTACTTATACATCACAATCCTTCCTATAGTGAGCATTAACTTGGAGTCGAACCACCCCCTGGAGAGTGTCTCTTAGCCGGGATCTCTTTTGAGGAGTAATAGTGTTGCAAATTGGCGCCCTGCCTCTTTGGAAGAATATGGTTACAAATTGGCTTCCTGCCTTTTTGAAACCATTTATAGTTGCAGTATTAAGTTCAACGAAAAACAAGATACCAAAACGAAAAAATGAAGGATCTAGAAAAAATAAAACATTTTCATACCATTTTAAAAACACAGAAGGTGTGAGAAAGCGAGTCTGCAAATTTTTTTATTTGACAACTTTGGGCTACAAGAAAACCAATGATTGGGTCCTGCAGTCTGTATGGTCAAAGACAGGAAGCAGATAAACAATTCTTTAGACAAGCGGGGCATAAAGCCCCCTCCAAACAAGTTGTCAAATACAAGCATAGAGAATCACATAATGTCCTTCAATCCCTCCATATCTCATTACAGACGAGTCCATGCCCCTGATTGCTTGTATTTGCCCAGCGATATTACTTTAATGTTTCAAGATTTTTGTCAAAAGTTTCCTAACTTTATTTGCTCGTACGAAAAATATAGGAAAGTAGTAAAATGCAAAAATATATCCTTTGCTAAATTAGGAAATGAGGAGTGCGAAATATGCGAGTCGTACCAACTTCATAACCTTGAATATAAACCTGAAAGTTTAAATGAATATTGTGAAATTTGTTGTACTTGGAGCAAGCACATTAAGAGGGCAAAAGATTCTTGTACACGGTATACTTTGACAAGGAAAACAATTACGACGAAAACACTTTGTGCGTTTCAGTGGATCTGCAGAAGATCGTCATGTTGCCAAGTTTGAAAATGTTCAAACGGGCAATTTTCGCCCAAAGACTGACAACATATAACGAAAGTTTTGTTCCAGTAGAAAAAGTAAGAACTGGACGTTTTCCATTTGCTGTACTATGGCACGAAGGGATCAGCGGACGTAATCAAGAAGATATCCTAAGTGACTTTAATGCATTCTTTCTTCAAAATAGGGATATAGAGAATTTTATTTAATGGCTCGACAATTGCTCCAGCCAAAATAAGAATTGAGCATTATTTTCCTTTTTAATATATATTGTTAATTTTCAAGGTATATCAGCAAAAACGATTACTTTGAACCAGATGGAAGAGTCTTTCAAAAGACAAAAGAAAATTTATGATTTTGAAGATTATGTAACTAACCCTTACGCAGAGCGAAGACACCATGGTTTGAGCTTCGATATGGGCGTATAACTGCCTCAAAAATATATGAAATGGCGGTATGTAAAACACCAAGTGACAGTTTAGTCAACCAAATTATTGGAGTGTAAAAAAAATTAGTACTGTTGCGATAAATAGAGGAAAAAACTTGGAAAAGTTAGTTCTGTTGGAGGTTCAGAAAAAACTTAATATTAAAATAAGAAGCTGTGGTTTCATTATTTTAAAAGATTATGGTATAATCGGTACCTCCCCTGATGGCCTTACAGAAGATGCTGTTATTGAAGTGAAGTGTCCTATACCAAATAAAGCTTTTAAAAACTATATTAATTAACAAAAAGTTCCTGGGACAAATTAATTTACAAATGTTAGCAACAAATTTAAAAAGAAGGTATTTCTGTGTTGCTCATGCCGATTTTGAGACAACAAGGGATTATACAGTAATAGAGGTTTCATTAGATCAAAACTTTGCCCAATCAGTTATTGAAAATGCAATTTCTTTTTGGAAAAATAATGTATTTCCCTTATTATTAGAAAGCTATATTTAAATAAAAATATAAAATAAGTAAACATTTAACTAATTATTATCCAAAATGTTTCTATTTTCTTTAGGGATGCCAGTATACATTCGCAACTTTCTTTCTATAACATCAACAAACATCTTTCGAAATTCTATTTTCTTATTTTGTAATGTCTGATTATCTTCTGCGAATTTATTATCTTTTTCACTACTATCACTTTCGTTGCTTCTTTGACCTGGCTTCCAAACATCTAATTTTTCTGCAGGTACCTCATTGTCTACGCTACTCGAGATGCTACTATTACTATCAAAATGCTGTATACTAAGGCCTTTAATTTTTTTCTTTGGAATCTCAGGATCATTAAATTTTATGGGAGACGTGGCCATATTTTTGAAATTTTTTGCTCTTTGTCGAGGTTTACCTGTATAAGCCTACTTCTTTACCAGAGGGGTTTGGCCTGACAACAGAAGTCAATTTTTTGAGGAACGTAATTTTAGCACAAACTTTAATATTTATTCTTACCTTAAAATGATCTTCACAGCAATAAAAATGTGTTTTTATTGAAACTTCTTTGAGTTCTCGTCTCACTGTACTAAACCACTGCTTCTTTTTTTGTAAATTGTTAGGTACACCTATGAAAATCTTTTATGGGTTATTTTTTGAAGTATTTGTACATTTAGGCACAACACACCACTTTTTTCTACTGAATTTAATATTGCCAGAGTCTCCCACAATGATAAAAACGCAAATATTCAGGTGACAAGGTTAGAACAAAGTACGATTTTTAATTAAAAGATGATAGTAAAATAATTTGTAAGACAACAGTATGAGTTTCGACCTTATTCTAACGAATGCATCTGTTGGAATAATGCTCAGTTAAGCATAAAGGCGTGCAAAAATATAATAAGTCATGAATAGTTTCAAAACTGATAACTCGAGTGTTTAGATGACGTGTCTGTTAGAGGTGTAAACTAGATTTTACCCTTAATTTTGTTTGTGACATTTGGTCATCTGGACCGTGAAAAATAATATATTAGTCAAACTTAGAAGGCTTTGGGTGAAACTATGGCTATTTCGGCGATTATTACTTCATTTTCGAATTCTACGGGGTCATTTAGTGGGTCTACACTACTTTTTTGCAAATCAGCAGACATAAGATTTTTTATAAATTGCTAGACCTCCAATTCTCTACTTTCGCGCCAATATTTTTAAGACAAAAATTGTCATTTTGCATCATTTTACATAATTTAGCATCACTTGAATACGAAATTACACTTTATCGGGTGTACTCTAATATTGTTTTTTTTTCAGACAGAATGTGAGGTTAGCTAATGCAAAGGCAAACTGAAAAAATATTTTTCTCTACTTATTTAATAGTGCACCTACTTATTCAAAAATGAAAATCAATTGACTTACACAGTACTTATTATCAAACCAAAACAAAAATTATTGTATATGTTATTGATTGCATTGTCATGTCATGTGAAACGGAAGTGACTGGTGATCCGTAAAAAATTTGTATTAGTTTTAAAAACTAATATTTAAAAAAATTCAATGCCAGTAGTGAAAAAAATGCTATAGGAGCACTTTTAGCTTCTTCCATGATCTGGGACTGAGTCACAGAATTATAACCTACACAGAAGCGAATCTTACTGGCGGTCCGTTTGATGTTGTGGTGACCGTAATATTTGACCTTGAGCACCACTTACAGAGTTATACACTGAGAAAAAGGCAATTTTACTTACACAGATATAAAGTCACAGAATTATAACCTGTAGGTTATAATTCTGTGCCGCCAGTAAGATTCGCTTCTGTGTAGGTTATAATTCTGTGCCGACTGTCATTTGTTAGTAAACTTTTGATGTTTAGAGTGTTAATATTTTAATTAGTGTTTGTGTACTTATTTACAAGTGATTTCATTGAATGTGATGGCTTCTAAAAGCGGAACTAGATGTGCTTTTTTGAATTGTTCGTCCAAAACAGGCAAAGGAATTTCCTTATTTTGTTTTCCGAGTAACAGACAAAAGTAAGTTCGCTTTGTTAAAGTTTAATAACATATTTCTCTAATTCTTTTATTCTTCATTTATAAGCCTAGACTAAGACTTAGATAGTTATTTTTGTTTTTTCTTAGAGCTAAAGAAAAATAAGTTAATTTTAATTATTTGCAAAATAATGTATTCTGTCATTGTTTTTATAATTTTATTATTTCAGTGTGGAGCTATGGTTAAAAGCCTGTGATAGAGAAGATTTACTTGATAAAACACTCTTTAAATACTACAAGCTGTGTGAAAAACACTTTGAAGAGCATTGCTTTGTAGGGAAAGGAAAAAAGCGAAAACATCTTGTGTCTGATGCTATGCCCACATTATTTGCTCACTTTGATGATGAAGAGCCTAAGAGAAAAGTTCTTATTTTAAGTGGTTAGTATTCATTACATTATATACCTTTTTAATTTGCTTTTATGAGTCAAAATATGCATGATTCACTTTAAATCTGGTAGACTGTTACATCAAAACTTCTATTGTTTTGACATTTCTATTTTTACTGTTGTAAAAGTATTTTTCATAGATATTTCTTTAAAGAAAACAAAATTTTAAACTAAATATAAATTAATTTCTTGAGAAAAATCTATGAAATTTAAAAATATTCATTGTATTTTCATTTATATCATTATATTTCAGACAATACTCTTGTAGCTACACCCCAACATGTCATTGTGGATTCCAATAAAACAATGAGATCTGAATCTCCTGTACCAGGTAAATCTTATTTTTATTGTAAACAACCCTCAATTTATTTATAATATTATAGTTTATTTTATTATAAAATTTATGCTTACGCAATCCTAATATTGTAGGTAGAAGGTAGACTGTATGAAAAAAACTGTAAAGTGTGTATATTATCAATATACATTTAAATTTTTTTTTATAATACATTATACCATTCATCTACAATTTTTGAAAAAAAAAAAGTGTACAGTTTTTACATATATTTTTATAATCATATTATTCCACTAACCATTGTTCTTTGCATTCTAGGGCCAAGTAGTCTGCATACTTTTGAAGAAGTTGCCAACAAAGTATTGACATCTGAATCTCCAATACCAGGTGAGCCTTCAAGTTTTTATTAATAATATAGAATAGAATCATAAATTTTCATTTAAATTCTAATCTCACTCCTCAAATTATCTTTTTGTTCTGGTTTTTGTAAAAAAGATGTATTTAATTATTGTAAATTTTAAATGGAAGTTCCAATCATAACAGAATATATTTTACTAATTATTGTTATTGCATTTTAGGACCAAGTGGCTTACAAATTTCAAGTGATGCCACAACATGCCATGAACCTCCAATTTTATCTCCAGTTTCTACTCAAACTACTACAACTTTGAGCTCTAATAGCCCAAGAAAAAGGAAACTCAAGAAAGTGGTAAGAAACTTAAGAAGGTCATCAGCTACTAAAAAATTACCACAAGGCAAAATAACATGGAATATAGAAGATTTCCATCATATGTGTGATGAGTTTTTGGCAAATAAGAGTCTAGCTAGCATTGTCAAATTACAATCAACTCTGAAAGTAAAAAAACCCAAAGGTAGAAGGTATTCTGAAGAATTTAAGAAATTTTCTCTAACATTATACTTTTTGGGTCCTCGAGCTTATGCTTTTATACAGAAACTGATGTATCTACCCACCAAAAGGACTTTATAAAAAATGACAAGCGATGTAATCAATGCACCCGGCTTACAAAATGAAGCTGTTTTTAAATGTATTGGTTTAAAAACAAAAACAATGTTGGAGCAAGAAAAACATTGTTTACTATGTATGGATGAAATGGCACTCAAGGCAAATCTGTTTTACCATACTGGACGGGATGAACTAGTAGGACTTGAAGATGTAGGGAACGGAAGAAAAGAATTTTTATATGCACAAAATGCTCTTGTTATAATGGCAAGAGGCCTTTATTCAAAATGGAAGCAGCCAATAGCCTACTTTTTTGGCAAATCACAATTTGAAGCTACCCAATTAAAAATTGTAATTGAGGAATGTATTAGGAAGGTTACAAAATATGGGTTACATGTTGATGCTCTGGTAAGTGACCTTGGATCAAATTTTATTAATTTGACAAATATCCTCAATGTCACACCTAATAATCCTGAATTCCAAGTAGATGGTAAAAGCATAGTTTACCTTTTTGACACTTGCCACCTCATAAAAGCAACAAGAAATAATCTGTTTCGAAATGAATTTTGTTTTGATGATAAAAAAACTTCTTGGAAATTCATAGAGAAATTTTATAATAAAGATAAAAACCAGGTTTATAGAATAGCTCCCAAGCTCACTGACTCACATATTCATCCTACAAATTTTGAAAAAATGAAGGTAAAATTGGCTACCCAAGTGCTAAGCCACAGTGTAGCAAGTGGGATGAATATATATATGAGCTTGGGTGCCCTATCTGCAGAAGCTTTGGGAACCATTGAGGTCATTGAAAAATTCGATAAGCTCTTTGACCTACTTAACTCTTCCAGTAAGGATGTAGTTAATTCAGCAAAGAGTGTTTTTGAAGGAAATGACATCCAGATGAAATACCTTTCTGAAATGGCAGAATTTATGGAAGCTTTAAAAATATTTAATAAAGCTGGAAAAGATGTAACTTCAGCTTCAAAATTTAAAAGAGGCTGGATAATAACCATAAATGGTTTAAAGAAGCTTTGGATGCAATTAACTGAAGTAAACTTTAAATATTTAAAAACGAGGAGGATTAACCAGGACACAGTGGAAAATTTTTTTGGAAGCATAAGGCAACAAGGGGGTAACTCTGTTAATCCCACCCCAATACAATTTGAAAGAGCATTCCGAAAGCTTTTTTGTCAAAATTTTCTACATTCAACGGGCGTGAATTGTATTGACGACGAGGATAAATTATTAGCTTCAATTAGACAAATAGATACAAAAAATTTCCAGTTTGAGGAAAATAAGGAGCTTGAAAGAAAAGCAATACAACTGCCTGATTATGACTATAAAAATGAGGACATTCTTAATCAAAATCCTTTTGTTTATGTTTGTGGTTATTTATTAAAGAAGGCCTTAACCATTCATTCCTGTAATATCTGCCAGTCCTTTTCAAAAGAATCTGCAGGACTAGATGTTAATAAATTATTTTTATATTTCAAAGCTTTTGATAGAGACACCAATATTTATGGAGGATTAAAAGTTCCGCCAGAAAAGTTTATACATTTTGTATACAAAATGGAAAAAATATTTTCATCACAATTCAACGATATTTGTAAAGAACGAGGAATATCTCATAGTTTATTGTGTAATATTAAAAATTTGACATTTTCACATCCATGTGAAAATTTTCCTGTGGAATATGTAATGAAATTATTTGTTCGACTAAAAATATTTTATACAGTTAAATATGCAAATAGAGAATTAAAATGTAACACAAAGAAAAAAAAACAGAAAAATTACTATACTTTCTCATGTTTGATAAATTTTTGTATGATTGCCGTCTATAGGTTATTCAACTTTTATCACCTCTGAATTTTCCTTTTTAGTTAACAATAATTTCATTACATTTTCTATCAATAAACTTTGTATGTCATATGCTTAGCATCATGTGGTATCAAAGTATTATTTCAATATTTAGGATTGTATACAGGACTATATATGAATTTTTGTTAAAAAATGTATTTGTAAAATGTTCAAAACTCGTATCGTGTGAGTGTATAATATCCATTTTAACTATGTAAAATATATTTTAATAAATAAATAATTGCCTTTTATTATTTTGAACATCCCCAATTCCATATAATATACAATTATAATTTCAATTGTTTATTAGTCATGAATAGTGTAAACTAAAAGATAAACAAAATTAACATGTAGTTAGTTAAAAACCACACATTTATATTCATAAAGATCAACAGCGAAAAATTTTAAAAATATCAGGTTAATAAAATTTTGGATGATGATAAAATTGGCTTAGTTGAAATAATTATTTTGTAATTTTAAATATTAATTATCCAAATAAGACTAATGTTTCAATATTCTTTTTTAATTTCGCTCTCAAAAAATTAATCAAATAAAATTTTTGTGAAGTTAACTTTATATCTGTGTAAGTAAAATTGCCTTTTTCTCAGTGTATAACTCTGTAAGTGGTGCTCAAGGTCAAATATTACGGTTACTGTAATCTGCCCAAGATTCGCTTCTGTGTAGGTTATAATTCTGTGACTGAGTAGAAAGTCATTGAAACCCTTAGAGTAGAAAAAGAGTAAAAAAACACAACTACAACATTATGTTAAACGAGGTCACCCAAATGCGCGCGGTATATTGCAGCATTGAAAAGGATCAAATTTATTCAAGATTCTAAATTTCTCAAATAATTTGAATATTTTCAAATCTAGTTACATTTTATATATTATATTATATTTTATAGAAACCGTAACAATCACGCGGAACTTCTATTTTTTAAGTTACTGTTAAGAACAGTTGTAAAAGTAAATACAAAATGAAATATTATCTCCTTGTTTGTCTAGGATTTTCTCATTTGCGCATGCACTCAACCAGCCGATTAAATAAAAGTATTCTGTTTTTAAGTAATAAATATGGAGATAGACTCACAGGTGTCTGTCTCGTTGTTATTATTACTGGTATCGAAAACAGAATCTTGGTTTCAGTCTCGATGATCGGGAACATGCATATTCTCGGTCACGATATATTTGGTTGTTACTTGTAAGAAAATTTCACACCTGGACTTTTTAACCAATAAAAAGCCTTAATTTTGACTAGTTACCATGGCAACTAAAAAATTTCCGGAAATTTTTTCTTGGCGTCACGATATTTAAGTGGCTATTTTTTGACAGCTGAAACCATAGAGAATACTCAAACCTCAATGTACATACCATACACAAATAAAAATTTAGTATATTTCTCGAGGGTACAGACGTTTAAACTGTTAGACGAGAAAAGATATATGGATTCCTAACAACCGACAGCAAGTTGAAGATGAAGTTGAAGCAAATCTGCACCAAATAAGGAACACCAGTGGCGTATCTATGAGAAAGGTTTAAGACATAATCTTATTTAAATATCAAAAAAAAAAATTTATCAAAGAAATTTAAATTAATACTGAGATTACGTCGCTTTATCACATGGAGCAATAAGTAAAAGTAAAAGTAATAAATAAAAAAAAACTTCCGGTGTACATTTATTGCACTTAAGACATTAATTTAACACATTGATCGCCGTTAATTTTTTATAGAAAACATTAAAAAAAAGTAAAATTCAATTTAAATTTATATTTTGGAAATTGAATAAAAATTGATTTTTATATTTGAATACTGTTTTTTCCCCAAAAAAAAAGATTTTTTGGATGTGCGGTCACCGGTGCCCTTCACGGCGCCACTGGAATAATTTCATTACGTATGCCGAACGGGTCATCCTGCCGGTCACCTATCTCTCTCAGCTCAAATGTGCGACCACGAGGGTATTCGAAGCTCGATTATCTAGCGCTATACTGTTTTAGTGTCTGGCTACTCTAGGTTGCATCCCGTGTGAAAATTTGTTATTTTATACAGAAAAGCGTAAAATACCCCAAAATGGAGTGAAAAGATGTGGAAATCGATGAAAACGTGTTGCTACAACTAGATGAAATCGAATCGCAGTATTATAGAAATCGACAGGCATCTACCGAGAGCAACGATTCAATGATCCAAATAAGAAAAAAAAACGTCGCTGTATTTTATCCGATAGCGAAAGTGAAGATGATATAGAACCATCCACATCAGGTAATGCTCAAAATACAACAAAATGGTCGCCAATGGTCTAATTATATATATGGGTCTAGTGAAATTACCCAAAGTGGGTGACTATTGGTCGAAAGACCCATTGTTTGGGCAACAGTTTGCGAAAACAACAATGAGGCGCAATAGATTCGAAATTTTATTACGTATGCTTCATTTTGTAAATAATGAAGAGGCCAATCAAATGGATCATTTAAATAAGATAAGGCCATTGCTGGATACTCTAAATTTCAATTTTCAGCAGTATTATACTCCCAATGAATCCATCTGTATTGACGAGAGGATGTGCCGTTTCGAGGACGTATTATATTCAGGCAGTATAACAAGCAAAAAAGACATAAATACGGTATAAAATTATTTAAAGTATGTACTATTCCTGGCTATACATACAACTTAGATATATATACCGGTAAACACTTTGACAACGTAAACACAACTCCAACAAATGTTGTTATGAAACTTTGTTCAACAAAGGGCACACGTTATTCACGGACAACTGGTATACCAGTGTCGACTTGGCTGAAAAGTTATTAGAGAATGACATGCATTTGGTTGGAACGATTAGAAAAAACAGAAAGAATATACAAAAAGAAGTGGTGAAGGCCAAATTGAAACCTGGAGAGTTCAGTGCTAAAGAAAATGAAAAAGTTATAACGATCATGAAGTGAAAGGACAAACGCGATGTTTTATTATTATCTACGAAAAATTCAACAAAATTTGTGAAAACTGCTAACAAGAGAGGTCAAATAAAATACAAGCCTCAAATTGTTAAAGATTATAATGAAACCAAGGGTGCTATTGATTTGTCGGACCAAATGACTGCTTATTCGTCGCCACTGAGAAAGACAATTAGGTAGTATAAGAAGTTAGCTATAGAATTGCTATTAAACACTGCACTTGTAAATGCGATGATACTGTAACTAAGAAAAAATATCCGTGGTTGAGTTCAGAAAAGCAGTCGTTCAATATATTTGCACCGAAACCGATCAGACTGAAACAGCTTCTACTTGAAGACCAGGACGTATGAAACACGAACTGAAACGTAAAGATGGGCCAGTCAGAATGACAAGGAAATGGTGTAATACTTGTTATAAGAATAATGTTGTAAACCATGATAGAAAGTATGCTAAAAACAAAACAAAAAAAAGTGGCAACTTATTGCTCCGAATGTCCTTCCCAGCCGCACTACTGCTTGACGTGTTTCAATAAAAAACATCGTTACTGATTCCATTTTTTCATTGATGTTCCATAATTATGTTTGTAGTAGTTTAAAATTAACACTCTTTTCATTTTTGTAACGTTTTAGAATTAATAAAATAAGTCTTTTTTTCAACGCAAATTTTACTATACACATCTGTTACATGATAGTTTGTAACCATATTATTACGTTGGATGTCAATTTGTAATATGATTTACATGTTGATAGTGAATTTATAAAAATATTTAGTTAACTTTTTTGAAAAAATAACAGTATACCAAAAGAAAAAATGTAATTTACAATAAAACAACCATTAATCTTAATTTCGTCTTTAATTAGTTGTAAAAGATACTTCAATAATTAACAAAATTTATAAATGTTTATCACAGCAAAAATTATGATAGTTAAATACCTCGGCTAGGGGTGAGTAAGTTCATTACCTCTGACTATAGTACAATATTTATTTCTTTAAGAAATTATAAGGGCGCCACTGAAATCTTTTTATTTTTTATGATACTACTAAAGAAAGTTGTTTTAAGCTAAGTTATTTAAATAAGTATCATTAGATGATAGAAAGATGTCAGAAAAAACTGTCTATGAAGATAAAAAAAAATGATATGAAAATGTATAAACAGATAAAAGATAAATAGATTTCCTTGGTGTTTAGCATGAATGAAGTTAAGAATACGTTACAAAAAATAATCCACAAACAGTTCTTTAAAAATACTTATTATTCTAATACAGTTGACGATATAGATAGATATAAACGGAGATAAAAGCGAAAAAAATATGGGAACAGTAAACTTGATATACCACAATAAACTTATCTGTTAACTATAGTGGACGATCCTTCGCCGCACCTTGGGGTCGCTACGGCACTGTCTAGGTGAATCCAAATGATTATGGAAGATCACGAGTGGAGGGATGATCTGCCCCAGTTGTAGAGATGATCCAGTTAAAAATGTGCATACGAGAGCTTAAAGTTTACAAGCTCTTCAAGTTTACTGAATCTTTAAATTACAGAGATGCTTTTAGTTTACTGTATTATATTCCAACTTTTTGAAAATTACCAGTGTCAAACACGTGTTACATTTACTTTTCTGGCACAAAAAGTACAAATCAGCATAGTTCGAAATCTACAGTTAGATGCTAACGTATTTTAATAAATTACAAAAGATACATTTTTACATTAAATTTACTTTTTAACAACCTTACACACTAATCAAAATTCCAGAAATGTACTTTTACTAGCCTTTTTATAAAAAATTATCATTAATACTTTTAATTACCATAAAAAGATTCTTTGAATAATAATGAAATATGTTGAAATTCTCATCTGATATAATAAAATATAATATAACTTTCGATATTTTATAAATATTTTAACAAAAAGGAATTATAAAATTGGAAAAAAAAACATATCTGTATATGACAGTAAACCAATAGAAGAAATGAAACTGGGAATAATTATTAAAACCTCTTGAACTCGATAATGCCAACTCATTAGTAAACCTTGTAGCGTAGCTACTTTGAACTTCCAATTATAATTATAGAGATCGTATTCATTATTTTATTATTAAAAAATTTTTTAGGTAAGATGGAGCTAGCGGTACTAATTGAATTTAATATTTAGGATACCAGGTGCTTAAAATGTTAACAGGTACTGTTACAAGTTTCACAATATATTTTCAGGCGATATTGCAGGGACCTACACAGAGGCCATGCAGGTCACTTCAAACAGTACAATATACAGAAAGCAGTCCGGCAGCCCTGCACACCATCTCTAAAGTAGGTCTGTTGTGACGGCCACCGGTGACCCCCACGGCGCAATTGAAATTTCGAAATGCCGGTCACCGGTGACCCCCATAGCGATCAATGTGTTAAATTAAAGATTTACTTTTATCACTCTTTCAGAGTAATTCACACTTTATACCAATTATTATCAAGTAAGGTACTTATATTCAAATTTTAACGTTGAATATTTTTGAATATTTCTATAAAAACAGTTGCAATTTTATAAAGCATTGTAAATTATTTTAAAATATTCAAGTCATTATTTTATTTTATTAACATTTTAACTTGAAAAACTTTAATATAGATTTAAAATCGATATTTTCTTAAATTAAAATGGTCGAATTTAAGTGTGATTCCTGCCAAAAAATTATTTCGGAAAAAGACAAATACAAATTACGCTGTAATGGAGAGTGCCGCCGAAATTTTTGCATGAGTTGTACTGGTCTGGACAAAACAACAAAAATGTTGTGTCTACAAAAATATAACAACATACGATACTTCTGCAGTATGTGTGATTCTTCTACACTAAAATATTTACATGATAAAATGACAGCTTCAGAAAAATCAAACTTCTTTAGAGAATGTCGAAGCCTTAGGAACCTGTTTGAAGAAGAATAACGACCTTTTGCCGGTAATTATGGAAATGTATGATATCATAAGTGACCATGATTCCAAATGGAAGACATTATACGACAAAATAAATGTCATACACAGCCTCCATACAATTAATTCTGAAAATCGACAGGAGTCTTTGTTCAATTCGGTCAGGGAAATAAAGCAAGACATTTTCAATTTATCAAGTATTTTGATGCAGAGTCACAATAAATCTATAAAAGTCCAGGTCCACGATTCATCAAAGCAGCAACTATTGAAAGAAATAAGTGACCTACGGAAGGAAGTAAATAGATTAGTAGTTGATAAATTGGCTGCAACGATTGATTTAAACAATAAGAGTCATCAGTCTGTATTGAATAATTCAACATCCACTCAGACCGAGAACGTAGAAATGCAAGACCCCGAAGTACCTATCCTTGTGAAGTTGGCAACTCCATCTACTCAAAAATTACCTATAAAAGATGTTTAGAATTATGTAGTAGTCTCCATAAAATCACATACCTTTACAGCTGTTCAACTTGCGCATTATGTTAAGTAAAAACTTGGGACAAATGGCTTTATTCAATGCTTTCCTATGGTGAAGAGTAAGTTTAGCTCACATGCGGATGTTAAAATAGGAGTAAAGAATAAAACCCAACTCAACCTACTTAATGATATAACTATGTGGCCTACTGGTACAATAATAAATAATGCCACCATATCAGAAGCTGCTTTTTCAAATTTATTTAAAACAGCATTGTGTACGTCGACCGCAAGCCATCAAGGATTACAGGCGGATAGAATGGAAAGCCGAAGTTCACCAACTCATTCTACATCAGAAGAAAATACACCACCAGTTAAGATTAGTTCTGACAGGGAGGCTATCGCTGCTTGCAAGTCTTTTGTGTTAAGCAACCTATAGTTTGTGGTAGAAAATAGTAGGAAGAACGATGTGCCAGTTGTGGACCCGATGACCCCGCCTATAGTAAGGATGTCACGAGAATCAGACGTGAAATATGGACGATTCTTATTAGCTAGACTAAGGGAACCTTACATATTATAATCCCTTAGGTTATTTCTTGCCTTTCTACATAACCAGCCAGCCAGTGTATGCTTTGAAGGTCACACTAAAACAAGCGTAAAACTAGCTTTAACATCGGAGGGACTTCCTGGTGACGAAGACTCCTTGCGTAGGCTGTATTATCGTTTCCATAACGCCTACGGAATTGAGGAAGGTGAAGTTGAGGCAGATCTCTTAGATCCTTTATATCATCAGAGAGGGTCCTTCATCTGCAGAGGATTAGGGAAGGTCACAGTAATTATATGTCAACTGGTTCTCCAAGTAGACTCAAAAATTTTTAATATCAATGACGCGAACAGAAGATCAAGCAACCTCTAAAAAATTGGACGAAAGTAAGCTTGGTATATTTCTTATTAATATTCAGTCCTTAAGACACAAAACGGAAGAATTGTTTCTATTATTGGAAGAGCTTGGTTTTCCAGAAATAGTTGCCTTAACGGAACACTGGCTAAATATTGGTGAGCCTGTATTTGTAAAAAATTACACAACTATAGCTCGCTTTAGTAGGTGTAATTTATCCCATGGAGGTACTTTAACCCTTCAGTAGTCGCGTCACGGTCTCTCAGACCGGGCAAATTAAAATATTTGATAAATTTTCCGCTAGATGGCGTCCACGCTTCTGGCCGCTATTAGCTTCTTGAATCATAGTGCTGCACGCTTAGTACAATTTACGCAGCGGAAAGAAGTGTGTGTGCCAGAGCTTATAGTGTATTACGGTGTAGGAGACCGGTGCGACTAAACTTGTGGCCGGTGTACGAGACCGGCGCGACCAAATTTGTTTGAAAATTATCCAAAATTGATTTGGTGAGTATTGTTAATTCGACTTTATAGAATATTATTTTAATTGCAAATGGAATTTTTAGTTACCATGTGTTCCTATGAGAAAGAACAACAGTATTTAAGACGTCTTTTACATGAAATATATAACGAACAGGAAGAAAATACAGATGTGCCCGCTTTCAGTGTAAAGCCAGATTCGGACGATGAATCTAATGATGAAATTGATCATGAAGAGCGCCAAGAAGAAAATAGTGAGAGTGAACAGGATATTAGTGACCTTGAAAATTATGAGTTTGATAGAAGTTTAAATTATAAAGGTAAATTTACTTCGACATTGTTTTTTGAATTAATTTTATAATATCCCTATAATTTTAGGTAAAGAACCAAATACTGGAAGAAGCATGCCCCCCCAATAAGAGCAGTAAGAACGAGAGAACAAAATTTTATCAAACGGCTTCCAGGACCATCAACATAAACTAAAAATATGATGAGCATGGATGAAATATGGAAGTATTTTATAAATGAAGAGATAATAGGAAGAATTGTTAGGTATACTAATTTATATATGATATCGATTAGGTCGAATTTTTATCGGGTTCGAGATGCAAATCCAACGAATGACCTTGAAATCAAAACACTAATCGGTCTTTTATACATGGCAGGAATCTATAAAGCGAATCGACTTAATACTGAAGACCTTTGGCGAACCGATGGATCTGGAATTGAGATTTTTCGACTTACGATGTCCATACAAAGATTTCGCTTTTTACTTAGATGTATTAGATTCGATGATAAAAACACTCGTGAAATGCGCCAAAAAACTGATAAACTTGCTGCAATTAGGGAGATCTTGGAAATGTTCGTCCGTAATTGTGAAACAGCATATAACATGTCCAAGTTCGTCACGATTGACGAAATGTTGCCTAGTTTTCGGGGTAAATGCAACTTTAGGATGTACATACCGTCAAAACCTAACAAATATGGACTAAAAATATTCTCTTTATGCGACGCAAAAATGTTCTACACAGGAAAAATGGAAGTCTATGTTGGAAAACAACCAGACGGGCCCTACAACTTATCGAATTCTCCATCAGATGTAGTCTACAGACTTTGCCAAAACATGAAAAATTCTGGTAGGAATTTAACAACGGATAATTGGTTTACCTCAGTTCCACTTGCTAAAACGCTTTTGCAGGAATATAAACTTACTACCGTAGGACCAATTAGAAAAAATAAAACGGAACTTCCATTAGAGTTCACTAAACCAGTTCCACGACCAGAATGTTCTTCAATGTTTTAACAAGGAGTGCACTTTGGTATCATATATACCAAAACCTGGCAAAAATGTTCTCCTAATATCTACTTTCCATCATTCAGACGATATAGACTCAGATAGCGGAGAACTGAAAAAACCATTTACCATTTCTGATTACAATGCTACGAAGGGAGGTGTTGACACCGTTGATAGACTATGTGCGAACTATAACGTTGCCAGGAACACCAGGCGTTAGCCCATGGTGCTCTTTTACACCATATTAAATATTGCGGGCATAAACGCTCAAGTAATATACGTTGCCAATAATCCAAACAACAAACAAATGCGTTGGAACTTTTTGCGAGAATTAGCTAATAATTTAATAAGACCGCATCTGGAAATTCGTGCTCAAATATCTAGTCTCCCAACAAATGTAAAACGTAGGCTATCTGAAATTTATGAAGTTCAGCGTGACGTAACAGGTCAGCCAGGTACATCTTCTGGAAGATGCGCTTACTGCGATTGGAAGAGAAATCGCAAAACTAGATTTTGCTGTTTTCGCTGCAGGAAGTGTTTAGAGCACTTATCAGCAATTTGCAGGGATTGTCAGGACCACGAAAATTTTAACATATTTTATTAGAATTACCTTTAATAGAGTATTCAAATTTTAAGTTTCTTTTCAAATTTTTGAAGCATTTCTGAATGTTCGAAGTTATGTAAAATATAGGGTTTTCTTATGTATGTTATTATAAGTAAGTATTTGACAAAATATATGTGTTCAAAACTAAATGGTGTTTGATTACAGTCAAATACTTCTACTAAAACAAAAAAAAAACGAAACGACTTTTTATAACAAAATATATGATACCCCGGTCTAGGAGACCGGGGCGACCAAAGTAGATTGTGAAAATAGCGCGACTACTCCAGGATTAATAATGTCAAATAACAACAACTTTTCAGCAGTTACCAATTTCGATATCCTTTTGTCGGAAAAAATATTTGAATTTTCCATCGTTTTTAGTAAAATTTATAACCTTTATATTATTTGTATTTATA
Source organism: Ophraella communa (assembly GCA_035357415.1). Lineage (NCBI taxonomy): Eukaryota > Metazoa > Arthropoda > Insecta > Coleoptera > Chrysomelidae > Ophraella > Ophraella communa. The sequence continues at coordinate 15,924,534 of CM068979.1, read as the reverse complement.
GAACACCAGACGCTATCGTGCATATATTCTGTCAAAATTTACTAGGCTTACTTGAATCCTTGCCTGCAAAAAGCAGATTAATTTTATGTGGAGATTTTAACATTGACTTTTCCAGTGTGTGTGCTGCTCAAGAAACAATTCGATCTATATTTGACTCTTTTGGTATTAACATGCATACCAACTCTCCTACCAGATTAACCAAAACTAGTTCTAGTACTATTGACTATGTTGTGTCGTCATTTGAATCGAGTTTTGTACACTGTTCCGTTTTTAGTTCGGGTTTCTCAGACCATGAGGCAGTATTCACTAAGTTTTTAGTAAATTCTAAAACAAAAATTGCTCCACGCAAATTTTGTCGAATTTTTACGGATAAAAATTTTCTTAGCTTCAGAAATATCTGTAAAACAACTGTCTGGGATTGCCTTTCTCTTGATGTCGATACCGCCTTTGTATCTTTTATTAAAACATTGTCTAATTTAGCTGTCAAATCATTTCCTCTTAGGCCTATCAAAAACAACTGCATAAGCCCTGGACTACCAAGGGCTTGCGTACATCCTCAAAAAATATGCGTTGTCTCTCTTACATAAAAAAATTTACTGACAGTATATTTTTTCATGAATACGTGAAAATGTATAAAAAAGTTTATCATAAGACTATAAAAGCTGCAAATGACAGGAGACTGAGTGGATCCAAAATTATTACTAAGGAAACATGGTCCATAGTTAATGATTTAAGAAATAAAGTTTCCTCGCCCAGCACTATTCCTACTTCACCTGAGAGCCTAAATAATTACTTCATAAATGTGGCCAAAAACTTAACTAATTCTATAACTTCCACTATTGATCCACTTTCCTATTTACCGAATGTTAATGAGAACCTAAACAGTTTTTTTTTTCACCTGTGGTAACAGAAGAGCTTCGTAGTACAATTCGAGACATTAAAAACAAATCTGCATCTGGAGTAGATGGGCTTACCCTCAAAATGTTCGGAAATCTGCCGGACTGTGCATTAGATCTTCTAATTTGATTAATGAGTTGTTCCAAATCGGTATTTTTCCTACTTGCCTTAAGACAGCCATAATCATTCCTTTGCATAAAGGAGGTGATAAAGATCAAGTTTCTAACTATCGCCCAATCGCGCTTCGTCCTACGTTATCCAAGATCATTGAAAGGTTGGTAAAAAAAGGGCTTCTTTCATTTGTGGGTAAATGCACAAATGATGCAATGTTTTCTCTTTTTAATAATGTCTACTCCAGCTTAAACAATCAACACTCTACAGCTAGTTTGTGATTTCTCAAAAGCTTTCGATTGCGTGGATCATAAAATACTACTTAAAAAATTGCAATACAATGGATTTAGAGGCACCTCGATCAGGTGGTTCGAGTCCTTTCTTAGTGATAGACTGCAGCTTGTACGAGTTGATGAATTAAGGTCTTCATGCAAGCAGATAGAATATGGGGTTCCACGAGGTTCGGTATTGGATCCTATATTGTTTTTGCTATTTATCAATGATATTGCTGACTTGAGCATCGGCGGAAAAATTTGTTTATTCGCAGACAACACTAGCTTTTCTTGGAGTCACCCGGATATCACCGAACTGCATAGAATCGTTTCACTTGACTTAACCATTATAAAATCATGGTGTGATTCTAACCATATGTGTTTGAACGTTTCTAAGACGAAAGTTTTACCATACACATCTGCAATTCAACCTATTATGTTGAATAATTCCACTATAGAGGTCGTTGACTCTGTGAGATTTTTGGGACTAGTCGTTGACAGCTCTCTAAAATGGGATGTACACATTGACGCTTTGTCAAAAAAACTAAGCTCTTCTTGTTACGCGCTGAGAACAATACATAGGGAGCTTCACCTGTCAGCTTCCAAAACAGTCTATTTTGCCCTCTTCGAGTCACATCTCCGATATACACTTCCTTTTTGGGGTACATGTTGTGTGACTCAATTTGAACGTATTTTTAAATTACAAAAGAGAGCTGTTCGGTATACGCTGAAACTAAGCAGAACAACTCACAGTAGGGAGTTCTTTAAAAAACATAAAATATTAACACTTCCATCCCTATTTATCTTTGAATCCATTTCCTTAATTCGGAAACATTTACCTGAAGTCTCAGACATACCATCTCATAACTGCCCTCTTAGAAGTGCAGAGTATGACCTTTATTTACCAAAACCTCGCACGAAACTAATCAAAAGCTCTATTTTTTATAACGCAAAGAAAATGCACAACAATCTACCCTTGGAAATAAAGTCTATTTCATCAATAACCGCATTTCGTAACGCTTTAAAATTATACTTGGTAGAGAGAGCTTTGTATGCAGTTGACGACTTTTTTACATAAATTATTTGGGACCATCTCACGCACTGGAAGGTTAATTTGTGATATTTATTTATTTATTTTGTTGTTTTTTTTGTTGTTACTCTGATTAAATTAAAATTTTAAATTTTAATTTTTTTTATATTACTTATTATTTATCATTCTCACTGTATAATGTATACATAAAGTATATATTTATTTTATTTTTTTTTAACTGACCTTTCGCAATGTTTTATATTGTGAAGTTTTATTTGTTTGTATGTTTTATGTTTTATTTACTTGTGCTTTATGTACTTGTGTGCATACAGTGAATGGCTAAATTATGGAATATTGTCATTATTTCGAGAACCGTCGAGTTTTGAGTGTAATCCCGAAACAGGTCGATTTTTGTTATAAAATACCCATCTTAGTAAGGATGACGTCACCGATGTGGGTGTAGTGACGTAATCGTTAATTTTTTTAAATAGAAATCGGTATAATGCGACACCTCATTTGAGGGAGAATTTAATTCTCTATTTAACGACATTACATTTGTAACTAAAATATTTTGTTAAGGGTACAAAAACATTTCTTTTTTATTTAAATTCAACCAAATTACAATTAATGATTTAATTCATAACGTACCTTAAAATAACCAAATTATGCATAATAAATATTTTAAATTAAATGTTCGAAATTCCCTCCATCGGTTTCTTGACAATATGCGAATCTACGGACACATTCATCAAGTACATTGCGGATGACTTCTGGAGTAATGAGACTCATTTCATGCCTAATTCTATCTATTTTTTATCAGAGTTAACTCCTTTTCAATGATATATGCATATAATTGAAACTTTTATAATGATTTTGATATTATAGCCGTTTTTCAGTTTAGCAATTAATATGATAGATATACGTTTATATACTTTTATATCGTCTTGGCTCTTGCAAGGATTCATTTAAATACGACCATTTTGTGTCAATTGAGTTTTATTTATTTTTTTAAATCAGTCCGGTATATAAACCAAAGTTTCCTAAAAATTGATCTCTCTGAGCAAATTCGCCGAAAATAAATAATTGGTTCACAATAGTTTGTGAAGTTTTTTTAACGATTACCTTTAAAAAGGGACACTGTATAGCCAGCTACTTGTAAAATTTATTTTCACCTAAAAAATCTTACCATGTGGTACATTTTTTCTCTTGTTAGTTTTCTTTTAATTATTGCAAAAATATAATAATATATCTGCTTAATTTTAAATAAGTAAAGGTAGTTTCTAAAATATTTAAATGATAGACAATAAAAATCTTCAAATACACATTTATTAAATTTATGTTGCTTTCAATTTTTTTTATCTCATTCTGATAATTTTTTATATTATGGACTTTCTTTCTTTGATTAGTTTCAATCATGTTTTAATTAGTAAAATTATTATTGTCAGAGTGATATGTTACATTTTAAAGATCACAGTGAAGATTAACTTGTAACCACTACCTTTGATTATTTTAAATAGCTTGCTTTTAATCTTTTTGCTATTATTTTTTTATTTACAGCTTTTTATATTATATTTTTTAATAGTTCTATAGTCCTCCACTTTTCATCTGTTAACTTTTTCTTTATATTTAAATAAATATTTTATATTTGTAAGGTGTTGTTTTAATAGTTATCTCAGCTCTTCACAAGTGACAATTTTTGGAATAATTTAGTTCCAGCAAATTATTCTGGCGCCCTACCATCAATAATTTAAACAATAACGCTTGTATAGCCTCAAAAACGGCCTTACAAGGGTCTGTCAATTGTGAACAGCGAATTTCCATCCCTGTTAGTTCATTGCTCTTAAAAACTAAAATTCTATGGCTTTAACTCCTTGAGTTGGAGGCATAAAATTAGCACTATAAACTATTAGCAAATTACATCAGCTAATCTAACGTTACAAAAATTGGCGCCCAACGTGGGGCCAGATCTTGAGTAACCATTAAGACTTCGAAAGAAACTCTGAGGTTAATTTTCTTACTTTTTACATTAATCTTTATCTACATCTTATATATCTTATCGTATATTTCATAGACTGATTTTAATGAATGGAATATCTTTTTCTTTTTTTTTTCTTTATTAGAAACCAAGTGAATTTTTTTTTATTGTTACTCAGCTCTTTCAGATATTTATCTTGTATTTAAATTTTGAGTAATATTTTACTAAAATATCACAATTTCGATTAAACGTAGATTACTTGCATACTCATGAACTGGAGAACGAAATTTAAGCTAGAGGTTTAGGTGTACCAGCTACTGCCAATGACAGGAGAAAATTATTAAAAGGTCAATTAAGGCAGGAGGCCGAACACCATTCTTCTCTTGCTATAATAGACTTGCCATTTGACATTGAAAAGACTGGAATTTTAGAATCTTTTAAAGATTTAACTTCTAAAATTGGAGCATTTACAGGCACTAGTTCAGATGTTAAATATGTTAGATTAACTCATAGATTAGCTCATTCTAGTCGTATCTCCAGATTAAATTGTAGTGATGACAATAAGGAACAATTTAAGAAAGCTCATTTACAGGAAGTTTGTTCATTGGAAGGTGAACTTGACATTAAAGTTCATGTTCCAATAGCAAATCAAACTATGGCTGGTAACTAATTTTCCTTTTGCTAAAACAGTACCTGTATATAAATGGAATGTTCACTTCTCAGGTTTAAGAGAAAAATAATCAGTAAATAGTTTTCTAGAAAGAGTTGAATGTCTCAGAGCTGCTCGTGGAATCTCTGACACTGATATTTTTGCTTGTGCCGCTGATATATTTCAAGGAAAAGCTTTCACTTGGTACCTTAATAATAGAAATAAATTTAACTGTTGGGCAGATTTAGTTGCCAAACTAAAATCTAATTTTTTATGTGTGATGCAAGCGATACTGGACTTGGTTGTGTATTATTTCAACTAGAAGGTGAAGAAGGTTTAGAACATCCTATTGCCTATGCCAGTAAAACACTTAACAAGTGCCAAAAGGTTTATACAACTAATGAGAAAGAATTATTGGCAGTTATATTTGGTGTCGAGCATTTCAGATACTATCTTGAAGATCGTCATTTCTAGGTCATAACTAATCATTCTTCTTTAGTTTTATTGAATAATATGAAAAATCCATCACCTCGTTTAGCTCGTTGGATTTTAAAATTGGCTCAATATGATTTCAAAATAATTCATCGTAAAGCTAGTGGTACAGTATCAGCTGATTTTCTTTCTAGGACATATGATGTCAATTTATTAGATTTAACTGAATTGAAGCCAGATGAGTGGTATAAAAAAATCATTACAAATGTTAAAAATAACCCTGATAAATTTCCTACATTTAGAGTTGAAAACAATATTTTGTATAAACATATCTTTGATAAATGTTCTCCATTAAGTACTAGTAATAAATGGAAAATTGTTGTACCTACTGATAATCGTTTAAAAATCTTGCAACAATTTCATGATCATCCAACAGTTTCACATTTTGGGTTATACAAAACTTTAGCTAGAATATCAGAATTATATTATTGGCCAAACATGAGAAGATCAGTTTATGACTATCTGAGAAAATGTAAGACTTGTGCTGCGTGCAAACCCAGTAATATACCTCAAGCTGGATTAATGGGCCCATATCGTGATATTAATTTCCCATCCCAACTTATATCTTGTGATTTTTTAGGTCCATATGTGAGATCTAAAAAGGGTAATCAATATGTACTTGTCGTTGTCGACTGGTTTACAAAATTTCCTTTTGTTCATCACCGACCTATTGATAGTTGTGTGTGTACGATCACTGTGCCTTTGGTAAAAGTTGTATTATTTGAGTGGAAATTAATCAAATTAAATAGTTAAAAGTGAGACTGCGGAACTAACTATAAATACGAGTGCTATTACATACCTTTTAAATGCATTTTGGGTATAAATGTAGTAGATAAACAGTATATACTGCATTTGTAGGCGTTTCTTGGTATGTTTTTAACGAACTTTTTTTTGTAAATACCTCATTAAAACATCATAAATATTCCACCACAGTGGAACTTTAAAAATTTAATAAATCTATCATACCTACATACGATTATTATTATTAATATTGCTATAAAATATTCCTGAAGAATTAACCCTGGAATCACTATTGCATGAAATTATAAATTCTAGAAAAGAATTGAAAAATGCAATAGAGGCTTCAGAGGCTAAAATTGTGCTTAAGGTTGAGGCTTTAAATGAAAAAATAAGAAAGTTGGAAAAAACAAATTTAGAGGTGCTAGATAAAGTTGAGCAGCTAGAACGTTTGACCAAAAAAAATAATGTGGTGGTGTTTGGAATAAAGGAACAACTGAAGGATACATCCGCTGTAAGCGTGTGCGAAAAAATTAGCGATCTTTTGTCTGACACCACAGCAAGTGGATAATATTTATACCCTGGGCAAATCTGTAAATGCCCCTATTAAAATAGAATTTATATCAAATCTGCATAAAATAGCTGTACTCAAGAACTGCTCTAGACTAAAGGGTACAAATATATCTATTGCTCAGGACCTAACAACAATACAGAGGGAGACAAATAAAGTCCTAAGACATCATTTGAATAAAGCCAGAGAAAGGAACGATAATTGTTACATAAAGGGTGATTACCTGTATATAAACAATAAAGCGTTTACAACTCACGACTTACTAGAGAGTGAGAATCGAGGCTCTATTCGGCCCAATAGTGCCTCCACTACTCCTACACAGCAAATTTCTCAGGAAAGCAGTCAAGAAAAGAAGGAAGAGACATTGCTAGAAGGACAGGAAAGGAAACAAGAAAGACTGTTATCTGAGGCGAAGCTTAAAGCTGTACTACCGAAACAAACCTTAGAAAGTTCAAGTAGGACCACGCCTAAAAAGCCTGCAGAAAACTCTAAACCAAGAACCAGGTTAGGTTCAAATAAAAAAAGCAAATAATTATTTAATAACTGTACTCCCACAGCTCAAAATATTGTGTAATGTTTTTGGCGCATGCTTTTTGCTTAGCTTAATGGTATTTTATTTGTTGTTAGTATTTCTGCGCATTACTTCTTATCATGCGTATTTGTAAAGTGTGTCACATAAATGCTAGGTCAATTTTAGGTAACTTAGTGGAATTTAAACGTGCTGTTCATGACAACTATGATATTATAACCGTCTCAGAAACGTTGCTTAATCGCAATATATCCAGTAAAAGTATTAATTTTTCTGGTTATAGGTTATTTCGTAAAGATCGAGCTGCTGGCCGTAGGGGTGGTGGAGTTGCTATTTTTGCAAAAGACGTATTTAAAGCTAAAATAATACAAGACTTTCCGATTAATGATACTGAACAAATCTGGATATATTTTAATATTAATAAGACCTCTTATGCAATCGGCTCTTTGTATAGACCTCCTGACTACTCTCCAGCTGCATTTTTATCAACAATGGAAGATGTATTTAATGAATTAACTCCTGTGTATAATAATTTAATTTTGGGTGGAGATTTAAACATTGACTTTCTAGATATTCACAGTAGCTTCTTCTTAATTTTAGAAAACCTTATAGATATATTTAATTTAAAGCAAGTTGTGGATCAGCCTACACACTCTTCCCCTACTTCTTCTACTCTATTGGATTTGATTATTTGTTCTAATGAACTAAAATGTGGAAGTGTTAGTGTGAGAGACTGTTCTACTTTTTCTGATCATCATTTAGTTGCATGTAACTCTGTTATAAATAAAATAAAAACATCTCCTAAATTTCACACATTTAGAGACTTTTCTAAATTTAACGAATCGCAATTTACTACTAATTTGACTAATACTGATTTTAATTACATCTATCAACTTTGCATTGCTGATGATAAGATTAATTACCTTTCTGATGTTGTCTTAAAATTGTTTAATAAACACGTCCCCATTAGAACTATAAAAGTTTCAAAAAGAAAGCCCCTTGGCTTACTTCAAATTTAAAATTTATGATGAATTTACGCGATAAAGCTTTGAACAAATATAAGAAAACTAGGTTTCCTCAACACTTTGGGTATTACAAAGACTTGAGAAATTTAACAAATAAAACTATAATGTTAGAAAAGAGGGCTTATCTTCAGTTCCAACTGAAAAACGCAAGCAAAAAAAAATATATTTAAGGAATTAAATCAGTTGAATATCTATAGTAAATCTCGTACCATAGTTCCTGAAGCTTTATCGGAAGTAGAAGAAATAAATAAGTTTTTTACTACCATTACTCACTCTTCCAAAATTCCTGATGACGATATAATTTCATTTTTTCAAAATAACGTTAATTACCCATTGAGGAGAACGAAGTATATGAACAATTATTGTCGATCAAATCTCAAGCGACTGAAGCAGACGGGATTAGTATGAGAATGCTCTTATTATGCTGCCCTTTTTTACTACCATACATAACTAACATATTTAATTGTATCATAAATACCGCTTCTTTTCCACTTATCTGGAAGAAATCTCTTGTTGTTCCTGTTCCTAAAAAAACATCACCGGAAAATCTTTCTGACCTACGACCAATAAGTATCTTATGCTGCCTTTCTAAAATTTTTGAAAAAATCATTAATAGACAAACTAAAACTTATTTGAGTAAATTTGAATTGTTACCCCCATTGCAGTCGGGATTTAGAAAAGGATTTAGCTGCACTACGGCTTTACTTAAGGTGAACGACGATATCCATAGTGCTTGTGATAATAGTTTATTAACCCTACTAGTTCTTCTGGACTATTCTAAAGCCTTTGATATGATCTATCATTCGCTGCTGTTATCTCTTATGAATTATCTTGGATTCTCAGGCAATGCAAGAGAATTTTTTAATTGACGTCAGGCCGTTACTCTAAGTAATAGGTGTTCGCAATTTCGTAATATTCACTCGGGTGTACCTCAAGGTTCAATCTTGGGACCACTTTTGTTTGTTATATACACCTCACAATTTCCGTCAGTTCTAAACTTTAGTCATCTACATTGTTATGCCGATGATACCCAGCTGTACTACTCTTTTGCAGAGAAAGATATTAGTGAAGCATGTCTAAAAGTTAATCACGATTTATCATCTATTGCTGCTTTGTCTGATAAATGTTACCTAACTGATAATACCTTAAAATCATCCTTTCAACTTTTTGGGCGTTCAGCTGCTAAAAAGCGTTGTTTAGACAAAATTAACGTTTCCATTAATGGTGATACGCTGCAGCTTGAATCCAGTGTTAAAAATGTAGGTCTTAATTTTGATGGCACATTAAGATTCTCATCGCATGTCTCTTCTGTGGCTAAAAAGACTTATTGTAACCTAAAGTTATTATATTCCAATAGAAGCTTACTAGACCGGAATACCAAGAAAATATTGTGTGACTCTTTGGTTTTATCTCACGCAAATTATTGTGACGTTGTTTATGGGCCGTGTTTGTCGAGGGGCGATAGTTTACGCAGAAGTGACCATGTGACAGCCATCCTTCGGCAAATAGGTTGGTTAAATATGGCTGAAAAGCGTGCTGTACATGCTTAGACATTGTTTCTAAAGATAATGGCCTCAAAAACTCCAGCCTATTTGTACAACAAAATATCTTATCGTACCAATGTACATAATATAAATATTCGGTTTAAGTATAAGCTCACAACTCCACACCATAAAACCAATTTATATAGAGGCTCGATTTCTTATTATATGCCTTGGCTATTGAACCGGTTACCCGATCTATATTTTAGTTTTAATAATTCAAAATTAAAAAAAGTCATAAAGCAGGACTTAATGGGTGGAAAACTAACACTTCCTAATATGTAAAATCTATTTAAACTGTCGGTTATTTCCAGTAAATGTTATTTCTTAAATATTAGTTTTGTACATTTTTTTTATTTATATTTTATATATTACATTTATATTTTACATTGCTATTAATTTTTATTTTTAATGTGTAAGGGTAAATTAACTTTTTTTTTGTACAGGTTGAGTGAAAGAGCAGGATTCTAATGTTGCCTCGCATATTAGAAACTGAACTCTGCATTTTGGCCACATTATGTTTTTCTCCTACTAATGTCACTGCATTGTAACTATATTATTTTAATGTGCCAATAAAATTATTATTATTATTATTTAATTAAATCAGTGTCACTATCACTATCATCCCCTAACTGTATAATTACCTCCTTAACATTACTTGAAAGTGTGGTATATGATTGTTCAACTTTAATTACGTGATCTACACTGTTTGTCTAATTATTTACTGGTATTTTATCTATTTCCCTGGTGATAATGCCTAATACAAAACTATTTAAAGTCGGTGAACTGTTGTTACGTCTAACCTGCGATTTCAATTGATGCCAAATATGTTCTACAGGGTTAAAAATGCAGTAATATGGTGGAAGCCTTAAAACTGAATGTCCCATGCTATTTGCAAACTTATCATAAACATATTTTTTCTCTATATTAAAACATTTTAATACTTCAAGTAATTGTTTTTTTCAATAATTTTCATGAAAATAAATATTATTGGCGTGCATAAATTCTTGAATAATTGCTTTGGTGTCGCTTGAACAAGGGTGTTTGTTTAATTGCCTACTATGATAGCTAGCGTTATCCATAACAATAACACTTTGAGGAGGAATATTGGGAATTAACTTATTTTTAAACCAGTCTTCAAATAAATGTGCAGTTGTGTCGTTATGGTAGTCAAGAGAAGAGTCTTTTATATTTTTTGCACTCAGTGATAAAGCATTTGGAACCCATCCGTCTTTTGATCCCTCATGTATAATTGTTATCCGCTTACTTCTGTTGGTTGGTGCTTTTGTGTTACATTTACCACTTGAATCGTCCCAACCTTTTGATACCGTGTCATGGGTACCGTACCACGTCTCGTCCAAATAAATGATCGACCTTCCTTGACTTCTATAAATATCTATTTTCGTAAGATATTCTAATCTCCATTTCCGAAGTCGTTGCGATTCCATCAGCACTTGTTTTTTCTCTATCTTCTTAAATTTGAATCCTAGTTTTTTCACAGTCTTCCACAATGTTGTTCTGCCACACTGTATGCCACTTTCGTCCATTTCTAGCCTCTTCATTAAGGTGTCCAATGTTGGTGCATTTTGCTCTTCATACATTTTATAGATTTTTTGTCGAATTAGGTCTTTATCACTTACATCAAGTTTTGTGGCAGTACCAGAATCGCATCTTTTCTTTCTCTTGACTATAGGTTTTTTAACAATATTGCGTATGGTAGACTTTTGTATTTTCGTTAACCTGCACGTTTCTTCCAAAGCTGCTTGTATGGAAACATCGTTTCTTAAAGTTGAATATACATATCTTTAGCATCAACAGAAAGATGCATTCTCTTGCTGCTTGCTGTACTACTTGCTTGCTGCTCGTTGTCGCTTGCTTCATCGTCAGATTCACTCCACGTTCGCCACATTTTGGAAAATACTAAGCCATTTACTGTTCTAGGGGCATATATATACCCAAACTCCTTTTTAAAACATTCAGGTAGGTATAGGTACAATAAGGTATGTAGTAAGGTAATTAATGTATATTGTAAGGTAGGTAACCATATTATTCATATTATTTCCTTAAAAATTCAAATTGTAATAAAAGTTACCTAGTACCCAAAATTATGGTTAAAAATACTAACTACATACCTATTTGCATATTTGTACAGATTTTTAGACAATTTATATCTATCAATTTTTCAATTGCTTCTTAATGTAAAAGTAAAAAGTCCACTCCGGCACTGCCTGCCGGGACTATAAATGGGACATTCGAACAAAACATGCTGTAACGACTCTGGTGTGGACATATTACATACTGAACAGATTTCTGTACAATTAATTAGATGGAAATTTCCTTTGTAAGAAAATTTTAATGATTTGTTACTAGTTGTTCTGATTTGTGCGATAATTCTCGTTAAATAAAGAGGTGCAGGTAATCGTAAATAATTATTCTCTGTTTCGGTAACTGATAAAGAAGGATATAGAAGGTGGTGGATGTAATTATCATAACCATTTTGTTCACTGTTTCCCAGTTTGCTGCCGTCTCTAGCATTTTCCCAATCGTGTTTTCTGGCGTAAGTCTTCCTACCTTTGTTTCGGCGTCCTTCCTCTGCTCCTCCCAACGGACACATTCGAAAAACGTATGCTCTGCATTGTCCCTTAACCCACAGTATTGACACTCTTGCGTATTACTTATTTTAAAGCGATATAGGTATGCCTGGAAACATCCATGTCCTGTCAGGAATTGTGTGAGGTAGAAGTTTACCTCCCCCCACTTTCTTTCCATCCATGGTCTTAAGTCAGGTATTATCCTTCTTGTCCATTCAGCCGTACCTTTATCGTTCTGCCAATACTCTTGCTATATATCCAATATACGTTTCCGCGCTGTCTTCTTAGGTACTTTATTTGTTATCATGATCCTTTCCTCCACCAGTAAATCTATTGGGGGGGTTCTTGCAACTACCAGCAGACCCGTGGTCGGTGTTGTTCTGTAAGCGCATGCTATTCTTATGGCGACTTTTCTCTGTACGCTCAGTAGTATATTTCGGTAGGTTTTCTTTTTTATGGCTCTCTGCCAAATAGTTGCGCCATACAGAAGGACCACCGAACTCAGTATTCGTCTGCTGCCTTCTCGAGGTCCTCCAACATTTGGCATTATTCTGCTCATATGACCTATTGCTTTATTGGCCTTTTCGGCGATTTTTCTGATGTGTAGTCCCATTCTCATGTTTCTGTCCAAGTGTATTCCCAAATATTTTATGCTTTCCTGGCTGTTAATAGCTGTATTTCCGATCGTCAACTCGATATTTTTTATTTTTCTCCCAGCTGCCAACAACACTACCTGTCTTTTGGGGCGCTAGTTTCAGCTTTTTTTCGGTCATCCATCTAGTTATATCCTCCAAGACCCTGTTGGAGATATCTTCAATTTCTTACGATTTTTTTGCTACCACTATTACAGCCAAATCATCTGCATATCCTATTAGATTGACCCCCCGAGGTACAGGTGTTTTAAGGACTCCATCATAATAGATGTTCCACAGTGTTGGGCCAATAACTGAGCCTTGTGGGACACCACAGGTAACTACCATTCTTCCCTTGTTTCCCACAATAAGTACCCTGTCTTCTAGATAGCTGGCTAGGATATTATATAGATACGCCGGTAGCCCTCTATTTCTAATTTCTTCGAGGATCCCGCTCCAAGGTGCCGAGTTGAAAGCATTTTCGACATCTACCGTTATCATGGCACATCTTTTTCTGCCACTTCTTTCATTTGCTTCATCGGCGAACCTTTGAACCTTTTCCATTGTGGATCTTCCCTCTCGGAATCCATATTGTTCCGTTCGAGGCCCCCATGTCTTTCCAATTCAGAATTAAGTCTCCTCAGGATAAGTTGGTCGAGGAGTTTCCCTAATACGTTAAGGACGCATATTGGACGATAAGTCTTCCGATTCTGACCGATTTTATTTTTTTCTATTAATACCAGTCTTGCCTCTTTCCATAGCTACGGGAATTCTCCCGTAGCTAGACTGTGACTCAGCGTTCTACGACAAGTCTCCAAGTGTTCTCTTACTGTCGCTTTAATTATGTCTGGTGTCAGGCCATCTGGACCAGGAGCTTTATTTTCTTTGATATTTTCATTGGCCATAACTAATTCCTCTCAAGAGAACAGTGGTACATCTGCTTTACGGACGCGAAGCCTTTCCCATTTTCCTACCTGGTGTACTAGGAAGAGTGTTTCAGCAAACTCCATTTGTTCCTCATCAGCCATACTTATTGGCGGTGAGCCCCTCATCTTGTTCGTGACGATTTGGTAGCCTTTTCCCCAGACATCCAGGTCCACCTCTTCCACCACTTTCTTCCAGGCCATTTTTTTCGCCTGCATAATACTTTTCTTTAGCTCGGCTTTGCAATTCTGATACAGCTCTTGGTTCAGTCTCTTACGGAGATCGTTATTCTTTTTGTTTTCTCTAGTCATGGTTCTTCTCGCTTGTACACATTTCTTTCGTTTATCGGCCACTTCCCCTGTCCACCAGTACACGGGTTTTCTGTTCCTTGTGTTTCTTTTCCTAGGAAATACTTTATTACATGCCTTTGTTATAATTTCTTTAGCTTCTATGTTAGTATCTTCTTTACGTTGTATAAGTCTCCCCACCTCTTCTGTCATTTTCTTTAGGTCATCTTTTACGACTCGCCAACCCTTATTACTTTTTACCCATTTAGCAGCTTTCTTGGTACTAAAAGTTATATCGATATGCGATTCGCAGTCTCCTCTGATAAACGTTGGTTTGTCTCCTACATTGTGCACAACCAAATCTTCTTCACCCAACCACTCTGCCAAGATTTCACCTCTTTTGTTCTCTGTTTTCGAGCACCATAGGTGGGACTTTGCATTAAAGTCTCCTCCCACAATAATTTCTTTATTGTACCTTTTCATATCCGTTCTTAGATCGTTTAGAAAACTTGTGAATTGAGCTATATCCACGTTAGGGGAGATGTAGCATCCATAGATTACCGCCAGTTTAGTATCGACCCATACCCTCGCCTGTACCTATTGCATTAGATCCCTTCATCATTTTAATTGCCACATCCATGTTATTTTCGACTAACCACTGGCTGTCAACTACTTTCTTCCTATTTGGTTCTGCCATGATAATTACATACACCATCTCGTCTTCCGCAGTTCTGTAGATTAAGTCCATCGCTTCCCGCCCCTTATCGATGTTCCCCTGTAGGATTTTTAGAGCAATGACTTACTTTCTAGTCTGCCCCTCTTCTCCTCCTTTCGCGCATGTGTTAGTTTTCTATACTCCGGACATCTCATCGATTCCGCTTTGTGTCCCTCAATGTTACATAAGTAACATGTCTGTTCGTTTTGACATTCTTTCCTCTTGTGACCCTTACCCCCGCATTTGTAACACATATCTTCTGCTGCCTTGTTTTCACATGTACTGGCGACATGCCCTACCCCATAGCATTTAAAGCATCTTCGTATTTTATCCACTTCGCGTACTCTCCATCTATTCCATCCTGTCCCTATTCTTTTCTTTGCTACTATATTTTCTACCGCCTTTGGGTTCATTGTAGCAAAGGCATATTTATAGCTATTTGCATTTGCCTTTTCCGCTATTTTTACTTGCAGGCCGTCCAATAAGTCTTCCTTCTGTCTCATCTCATTCCTTATTACTTCTGCCACTTCACTTTCTACCACCGTTTCGTCTATGTCTAGAATCATCAGGGTTTCGAATCTTTGTTTTATATCAACCTTTGCGATTTTGTTTAGTTTCCCTGTTAGTGATTCTCTAAACGCATTTCTATTCTTTTCCTCGTCTCCTTTTATTTTCAACTGGACACTACCGTTATTGGTCTTCATTATTTTGTCTATCCGAATTCCTTCTGTGCCGACCTTCTTTTTCATATTTCTAATTATGTCTGCATATGACGTACCAGTAAGCGGTTTTAAGATTATCGTATCTTCATTTCTGGTTTGTCTGGCACCGCCTCTCTCCCACTTCGAGCTGCCACTACCACTTGTATATATTACGGTTTCCATCTCTTTTTGACGACTCGTATATTCTAGGATCTTTCTTATATTTGTTACGTCTATCTGTTTAGCAGCCACACACATCACTTTGGTTTCCCCGTGGTTTTTGATAAGGTGTACCACTTTTTCAAGATTTACCCTTAGGTTTGCTATATCTCCCCCTTCTGTTGTTATCAGATAGGTGTATCTTTCTGTGGAGCTTTTTATTAGTTCTTCATCGTCTACTGTTCCGCTCACTGTTACGCACCCTATCAGCTTTCCTTGTTCTAGCTGCCCCTCTTCAACGATTTTTGACATTTGTGGGTTCCTTTCTATGATACTCATTATGGATTTATCTATTGGGACCACTATGTTTTTTTCTTTCCCTGTTAACTCATTTAGTCCGCATATTTCGCTTTTTTTGAATATTTCCTCGGGCCACCTAGCTCGCATTATTTCTGGAAATGCTTGATCGTTGAGATCCTCCTTTAGGTTACGTTCAATTTCCTTTATTTGATCCTCCTTTTCTATTTGTTGTTCATTGTACGTTTGTGTACTTACATCTACTTTCACCGGGGTTTCCCTTGAACTTCCTTGTGCCATTCTATCCATTTGAACCGTTTCATACTCGGATTGTGCCTCTTAACGTCCTTTTCTGCATCCATGGAGGGTTCTAGCTCCTTGTATTTTCTATCTAGCATTACTACTATCTTGTTTAAGTCTTTAATGGCCTTCTTTATTTCACTCTTTGTGTTTGGGGTTTCTTTTATAAAATCCGTTAGGTCGTTGCTGTTTTTGGTTAACCTTGTCATCAGTTGTTTGAATTCTTTCAGATTGTTGTTATGGGTCTGTATCGCTTCTTGCTTTCTGATATTACGGGGATCGGGTGGAGTTTCTTCCCTTGGTCTTTTATAGTTCGACATCTCGGTTCTGTTAATGGTAAACACTTCGTCTTCTGCTTCTTCCACGGAGCTACAGGTGGGTCCTGGAGGTGTCCTCCGTAGGCTATCGCGTCTAGCAAAGGGGTCTGAGACATTTATCCCGTCTTTTGTGCTTCCAGTAGCAATATTCGGCACGTGGGCCTGGTCGCCTACCTCACGTGTCTCACGGTCGTTGGCTGACGATCGGCCGGGGCCCGCTTGACCACTCCTGTCACCGATCGGTACTGAGTATCCGAGGCTCTGCACCGTAGTATCCATATTCTTAACCTGTTTCATTCATGCAATTGTCATCGTTATACTCTTCTGTCAGGGTTGCCATACCTTAGCCGATGGGTCCCAGATTTGTAGCGCCGGGAACTCGCCATTCGCCCTTCCAGTCGGGTAGGACTTGTCAGTGTGTTCAGATGTAACTTGGGCTAGTTGGATGTTTTACTGGCTTTTATTGGTGTCACCTAATCGACAACAGTGACCCCACCAGTGCCCCGCTGACCATTTTGAGCTGTTTCTTTGCTTCACTCCTCCCCTCCCGTTCTTTTCGGCGCGAGAAAGGAGGAAGTTACTGAGCCACTTCACCAACGACAAGGTCTTACAGCTCCCCTGTTATGGGGATTTAATTTTCAGTTGGTAGTGGTAGTGCATCATCAAAATGTTTTTGACCTGGAGCAAGTACTTTTGCTTCCCGTAAAATATTATATAATATGTAATTAATGTAATTAATTTATCTGTAGTTTCTGGGGCAGTAGCAATAGGTAGGAAAAAGAGTCTGAAATAACCGCATAAAATTCCGAAAGTATTTTCAGTTGTTCTCCGAGCTCTAGATAGTCGATAATTATATACAGCTTTTGATGGATCATGTACAGATTGCTGTCTTGGATAAAGTTTCATCAGGTTTTCGTGCAGAGCAAAAGCTTCATCCCCTACAATTACAACAGTACAACAGTATTTGTCCCGGGTATTTCTTTGGTGCTGGTATATTAAAAGTATTATTTTTTATCATTTTCCCTATTTGACTCTTTAGGTAGATACCAGCATCTCCCTCTCTACCATAGGAACCAATATTAACAGCAGTGAATTTACAATCCGCATCAACGACTGCTAACAAAACGATTGAATAGTACTCTTTATAGTTAAAATATAATGATCCACTTCGTTTGGGAGCCTTTATTCTTACATGTTTCCCATCAATCGCTCCGACACAGTTCGGGAAATTCCATTTTGAAAAAAATTGGCTACTGGTTTGTCTTCGTTGATTTTCTGTAGGCGACGGTATAGTTAACTCAAATATCCTTTTAATAATGGCCTCAGCTACTTCTCTTATTATAACACTTATCCAGGAATGACTAACTCGATATTGAAAAGCAAGAGACCGAAAAGATTCTCCTGTGGCCAAATGTCTGAAATAAGAAATCAAATTACAATTTGTGTTTTAGGTTCTGACTGCAGTAAACGAAAGACAGACAATTTCAATGAAGAGTTACTTGACATTCAAAAAACGAAAATTGATTTATTAGAAAAAGAAGTTAATAGTAGCAAAGAAGTTGAGAGTTCAGATTTGCAGTTTTTTAGAAGTTTACTTCCATATATGGACCATTTAACGCTTTTGGATAAATTAGAATTGAGAAGTAGCATACAAGGATTGGTTTTGGAAAAATTTAAAAAAGCGATTAATGAGCAAAGGCCACCATCAGTACAGTCAAACCAACAGTTGTATTTGACGAGGGAGGTCCATCCACAGCCACAATCGCAAATGTTCATGTTTGCACAATCGCAAAATTCAGGACACACGGTAAATGAACAGCAGCGGGTAATTGGAGAGGATTCATTTGAAGAAAACCAATTCTAGCAGTCCTCGAACAGATTTATTGAACTGTTACCACCCAGGTCCTTGCAGACATCACCAGTAACCGAAAACAGGTCTACATACAGAATGCCATTTTCTTCTACTGGTGTTGAAATAACTACACCTTCAACAATTTCTAAGTCGATGTATGATTAGAGAAATTAGGCAACTACTTATAAACATTCTGTAATACTTCATGTTTTCCAAATACATAGGTAATTAAAAAAATTGGTATATATTTTTTCTGCTTTGCTTACTGTGAAGAAATAATTAGTTTTAAGTAATTGTATATGATAGGAATACTTATACATAAAATATTACCCTGTAATAAATTTCTTTTAAAAGATCAACTTATTAAGTGTACCCACTTAAGCGAGAAGGGAAAAGGTCTAAGTGGATACCTAAATGTTTCTGTTTTGTTTGTTTATAAATAATTGCCTTTAAAATGATACAGTTTCGTGAGAAATATTTTTTGTAGTGTTAGAATAAAATTTGGTATTAAATAGAACGGATCGTTTTATTTTATCTCTGCCGTTACATTACTTACCGTATTGTTACCACGAGTCTCTCTTCAGTTGAAATGGGTTTTCCAAAATTTGTTGTCTACTTTTTAATGGCTGACCTAACTTTGCTTAATAATAAATCAAATGTTTCTATTCTCATTCTTAGATATTCGAAAAACCTGTCTGGATATTTTCGCAACTGTTTATACAAATGATGGAATTCGCCGAAGGATTGTCTATATCTGTTGACAGGATATACACCATAAAGCCTTTTGCGCTTTAGAAACATTAAAGACAAATCATCTTCCAAAAGGAGAGCAATTCGACGCGAACGTGAGAGAGGCATGATGAAAACTAACATAAAATCGCTTGTCGGTGGACTACGATTGAATACGGTCGCACAATTTCCTAGGAAACCACAGACTGGTCACCGTAAAAACAGCCGTTATTAACAATCGTAAAATGACGGCCGCTAGATAACGGCACCGCTTTTCTAGGAAACCATAGCTTAACTGATCATTTATTTTTGTTTATATAACCCTATATCGTTAACAATTAAACGAGCCCTATTTGGTATCGCTTACTTATTTCCCTTACTACTGAGAACAGAGAATGTTTTTTTAGTTATAACTTATCTAGTGTTGTTTTAACTTCCTTAGTTGCCTATCATGATTAAAATACCTTACAGTAACTTACCTTCAGGAATTTGTAAATATTTACCTATATCTATGTATTTTTTTTATAATTAATCTCCATTTTTGAAGTTATATAACTTTGAAGTTAAATGAACTTGAAATTATATATTTCTCCTTATCTTTTGAATTATTCGGGGAATATTTGTTCTTTAATCAGTCCCTTCATGATTCAATATGTTTCACATTTTGGCTTACCTTGATTTGATTGTCATCAAGAGTATGACATTTCTGAAATATGTGTACTAATAATAGAGAGAGCTTATTACACTTTAATTAGTTTGTGTTAACAGTTATCTTGGGAGGAAATGTTATAAATTAATAACTCCATTAACTTGTTTAACATGAAATTGAAACTTTATCTTTATCGCTCAATAACCCCGATGATGGCTATTGAAATTGTATGTAGCTGTTTGAAGGCACAGTTCATTATCTTTATCTTAATCGTCTAAGAAAGATGATTCTTATTATCGTATCGCTTTATCTATTTTCATATCAGACGAGATGTGAAATTTCCTCAATTGTAAATATAACTTGTATATTGTTTGAAATTAGAAAATAATCAAAGTGTCATTTGACAGTTATATATATCAGGTAGAGATATTCCGTAACCACGTTGTTCAGTTGTTATTATTATTGTATTGTAATTGTCAGTAAGAGAACTAATGTAACGTCTCTCTAATAAAGTTTATAAAAAGGTTTTTCTTTCTTCCGATTATTCGAAGTTAACCCCAAATTATACAGTCCACAAATCAAGGTATTTACAACTAACAAAACTCAATCCACTACAAAGTTTTGGTCCAAACGATCCGGATTAAACGCAAGGCTGCAGTTAGTTGAAACTCAAGATATCGGAAGTTAAAGAAGTTGGTTCAAATAAAGAGACAAAGGAAACCACTCCTATAAGGCATTCAAACTCATTCAAAGGTATTTAAAGGTATTTAAAGGCATTTAAAGGCATTCAAAGGTATTAAAAGGCATCCTAAGGTATCCCAAAGCGGACTCCTCCATTCATCTTTCAAAGGAAAAGAACGATCTTTAGAAGCTTTCCAATCCCTGTGAATAGAAGGAACATTCAAGATAAAGGTCAGAACGTTTCATTTATTTAATAGAAAAGTGATTATTCATTCATTAATTTTATTTCAAACATTTCGGAGAACTGTCAAAGTTCTGTCAGTTATTAATTTGTATGCGGGATAGTTAATAGTGTTTCACTTTTACAGTTATTTATTTAATATTATCTGTATTACAAGAATTGAACAGGGAAGTTACGGAATAAAAAAGAAATGAGCTCTCAGATGAACAAGGAAAGGGGGCGTTCTAAGGGGACAATAACTCGTATTGAAAATTTTATAAATTCTCTCACAGCAGATTCAAATATAGATGTAAATGAGTTAGTTATTCGTGAATCTCTTTTAGTAAAGGCTTTCGATGATTATGATAAAATTCAGAGAGAAATAGAGGACTCAATTGATGAAATGAATATTGATGAAATTAATTTACAGCTGGAAGACAGAACGGCCATAGAGAATCGATACATTTCTCTTCACAGTAAAATAAAAACTTTAATTCAAAAACCAACGATAAATTCTGTTAGTAGCAGACCAAGGGTAGAACAAGCTGTTAAAATTAATCTTCCAAAATTAAATATTCCTATTTTTGACGGAAATTATGGTGAATGGCGCACATTTATAGATCTATTTACAACTTCAGTTCATAATGATAATTTCTTAGCAAAATCCCAAAAATTCGTATATTTAAAATCATTTTTAAAAGGGGAACCACTTTCTTTCATTGGGGAATTAAATATTTCTGATAGTAATTATGATAAGGCAATGAATTTATTGATGGCTCAATATGACAAGAAAATGCCAGCGATAAATTATCATATTAATATGTTGATGGAAGCCCATGTCATCAAAGGTTCAAACGGACTTCGTGATTTTAGTAGACAAATCAAACAACATATCAATGCTTTAGAAGCACTAGGTGTAAAAGTTATGGGTTCTTGGGATTTACTTTTGATACACATTTTTTGTGGAAAATTTGATAGAAATTTGAGAAATGACTTTGAACTCGAAAGAGATCAAAATAATTTGCCAACTCTTGATGATTTGTTTAGCTTCTTAAACAAAAGAATAACAGCTTGGGAATCGTCTGCTCAAGGGATTGAAATGAAAAAAGGTTTAGAAATTAAATCAAAATATTCAAATAAACAACCATCGGTTAGTCATTCTCATATGGTTACTGGAAATCAAGGAAGTAAAGATCAAAGGTGTTTATATTGTAAAGTGACAGGTCATTCAATTTATAAATGCATTAAATTTTCTTCTACCGCAGTTCCTACAAAAAGAGATTTCATCTCTAAAGAAAGGCTTTGTTTTAATTGTTTTGGAAAACATTCTGTTTCTCAATGCACATCAAGGGATAGATGTAGAACTTGTTCAGGTAAACATCATACTTTTTTACATGAGAACAGAAATGTTAAACATTCTAATGAAATGGCTAATACAGAAGTAAGTAGTCATTCTAACGAGTCAACTTCTCTTCCTCAGACTTATCTGCCATCGCACTCATTTCCTGTTAATTCTCAAGATTTTCACTCCCAATCTCAAAATAACTCACAAGATTCTTCTCAGCCATCTCAAACATTTACGTGTACTCAAAAGGGTAATAGTGAACATCATTGTTTGACATCTTCGTTTAAAAATCAAGTTTTACTAGCTACTGCAAGGGTGATTTTATTATCAGAAAATGGTATAAGTTTAGAAGTTCGCGCTTTATTAGATTCAGCTTCACAAACCTCGTTTATTACTAAGGAAGTAGCGAAAATGTTAAAAGTTAAAACATTAAAAAGTAATATGACAATTTCAGGTGTATCTCAAATTAGTAGTCATATTACCGAAATGGCAGAGATAATGTTGAAGCCAAGGTTCTCAAATTGTGATACTAATATTTTTCCAATAACTTGTGGAATTTTAAATAAAATAACTTGTGAACTCCCTCAAATTCAAATTGACACTGGTAAATTCCAAATTCCCTCTAACATTGAGCTTGCTGATAAAACATATAACGTTCCCGGAAAAATTGATATGTTAATTGGGGCTGATCTGTACTTTGAACTAATAGAGCCAGGATTGATCAAATTAGGGACAGAGTTGCCAGTCTTACAGAGTAGCAAATTAGGATGGATTTTAGGAGGAACAGTTTCATCTCGTTATATTAACTCAGTTTCCAATTTTAATGTTGTATTGTTTACACACAATGACCTTAATGATCTCATTCCAAAATTTTGGCAGCTGGAAGAAATTTCCTCAAATAGAATTTTATCTCGTGAAGATAAGATAGCTGAAAACATTTTTGTCTCTACAACGCAGCGCAACGACGATAATAGGTTTGTAGTAAGGTTACCTCTTAAAGACAGCATCGAAAATTTAAACTTGGGTGATTCGTTTGAATTGGCTAAACGTAGATTTTTCTCATTGGAAAAAAGGTTAAGCAAAAATGAAATATTGCGTTCTCAATATAAGGCTTTCATTGATGAATATATTAATTTGAAACATGCTAAATATGTTCCGTTACAAACAAAACCCAGACTCTGTAATCATAAATACTTTTTACCTCATCATTGTGTAGTAAGGGAGGAAAGCGTAAGTACAAAACTTAGGGTTGTATTTGATGCTTCAATGAAGACTACTACAGGGGTTTCATTGAATGATGTCATGTATAAAGGTCCAACTGTTCAATCAGATTTATTCGACATTGTTTGTAGGTTTCGAACTTTTAGATATGTTTTTACGGCAGATTTGGTCAAAATGTTTAGGCAGATACTCATACATCCTTCTCATAGACACTTACAAAATATTTTATGGCGTGATCATCCAGATGATGATTTGAGATGCATAGAGCTGCAAACAGTTACTTATGGTACAAATTGTGCTCCGTTTCTATCGACAAGGTGTTTAGTTCAACTAGCAAATGAAGGATCGATTTCTTTTCCTCTTGCATCACAAGTCTTACTCAATCAGTGTTATGTGGATGACATTCTTGCAGGGGCTGATTCTCTCGAAAATCTCAAATTATTACGAATTGAATTAATAGATTTATTAGCTTCTGCAGGATTCAAACTTCATAAATGGGTTTCAAACATTCACGATTTATTCAACGATCAAATTTCATCTCAATCATTTCCTATTAACTCTGACAACGAAGTTGAAATTCATGCACTTGCAAATCTAAATAAAGTTTTAGGCATATCTTGGCATCCGTCTTCTGATATATTCAAGGTGTGTTGCTTTTCATTTGAAAAAGGTAAACCTTTAACAAAAAGAAATGTATTTTCACACATTGCAAGACTTCTTGACCCACTAGGTTTTGCAGGTCCAGTAATAATCAGGGGAAAAATGTTAATGAAAAATATCTGGAATCGTAAATTTGACTGGGATGACATGTTACCTTCAGATTTATGTGAGGAATGGGAGATATTTTCAAAAGATATTCCTTGTCTTGATAACTTAAGAATTCCTCGATTATTATTTCTTCCCAATGAAGTGAAAGATTACGAATTACATGGCTTCTCAGATGCATCTATTAAAGCGTATGGAACATGCTTTTATCTAAGGACTATTTACAAAAACAGTACGGTTTCTTGTAGGCTCATTTGTTCTAAATCGAGAATCGCTCCTCAGAAAACAATTACTCTTCCAAAATTAGAATTGTGTGGTGCGTTACTTATGGCTAGGTTGTATCACAAACTAAATCTAATTTTCCATATAAAACTTGCAAAAACAGTTCTGTGGTGTGATTCGCAGATTGTTTTATGCTGGTTACAGGATGAACCTACTAAATGGACAACATTTGTTAGCAACCGAGTATCAGAGATACAAGATTTAACTCCTAATGTTTATTGGCAACATACATCTTCTAATCACAATCCTGCTGATCATATTTCTCGTGGTTTAAATCCAGTGTCGTTGATTTCATGTGGGCAATGGTGGTACGGACCAGATAATTTGAATAATTACAACTTAAAGCTAAATGAAATTTCCTTGGTAGAAACAAACTCTCTTCCCGAAAAAAGATTAATTACATTGGTTTCTTTAAATGATTTTTCAGAAGCGGATATAATATTTTCAAAATTCTCAAAATTTCGCCGACTTCAACGAACATTGGCCTATTGCTTGCGTTTTATAAACAATTCTTTGGTTGTTAAAAGGAAATTCTTCGGTGCACTTCATATTGAAGAATTAGATAATTCCATAAAGGTTATAGTTAGGTGTATTCAAGGTCATAATTTCGATAAGGAAATTGGACTTCTTAAATCTAAAAAACCAATAAAATCAGGTCCACTAGTACAATTAACTCCATTCATAGATGAAGAAGGTATACTTCGTGTGGGTGGAAGATTATCACAAGCTGATTTAGATTATTCTCAAAAACATCCCATGATATTACCGTCCAACACTCATGTTATGAAATTATTATATAGACAGGAACATTTAGATTTATTTCATGCAGGACCTCAAACAATTCTATCTCATATTAGACTGAAATATTGGCCAATTAACGGATTAAAATCAATTAAAAGAGAGGTTAAAAATTGCGTTACTTGTTTTAGATTCAAAGCAAGCGCAGCCCAACAAATAATGGGGTCATTACCATCTGATAGACTTTTAATTGTACGACCCTTCCTAAAAGTAGGTGTTGACTTTGGTGGTCCCATTGCAATTAAAGAGTCTTCTCTTCGAAAATCGACAATTTCTAAAGCTTATATTTCATTATTTGTTTGTATGGTAACCAAAGCAATTCATATTGAACTTGTTTCTGGTTTGTCGACAGAAAGATTCATTTTGACCCTCAAAAGATTCATTGCTCGTCGTGGTTGTCCTCAAATTATATATAGTGATAACGGAACCAATTTTCAAGGTGCAAATAATTCACTTAGAAAAGTTTACACATTTTTTAAAGAAAATAATGAATCCGTTAAGGAATTTTTATCAATTAGAAAAATTAAGTGGAAATTTATACCTCCAAATTCACCACACTGGGGTGGGTTATGGGAAGCAGGGATAAAATCTACTAAATTTCATCTTAAACGCGTTATAGGAAATAGTGTAATGAAATTTGAAGAAGTAACTACTTTACTTTGTCAAATTGAAGCTATTTTGAATTCTAGACCTCTTTCACCTATGTCAACAGATCCTAAAGACTATTCGTGTCTAACACCTAGTCATTTTTTAATAGGAGAATCATCGACATCCTTTCCAGAAATTGATCTTTCTAATGTCACGGAAAATAGATTAAAAACATGGGAACACTGTCAAAAAATGAGAAATATTTTTTGGAAAAGGTGGTCTATTGAGTACCTGAATAGGCTGCAACATAGACCTAAGTGGACACAAGATTGTCAAAATTTAAAAATCAATGATTTAGTTCTAGTTAAGGAAGACAATCTTCCGCCTCTTGAGTGGCGTTTAGCTCGTATTTTAGAGATAATGCCAGGTTCTGATCAGAAGGTTAGAGTTGTTAAAATTCGTACAGCTAATGGAATATTTACCAGACCAATAACAAAATTGTGTTTACTTCCATTTTGTTACAATGAAACAAATTAACTCGGGGGGGAGGTTGTTTGAAATTAGAAAATAATCAAAGTGTCATTTGACAGTTATATATATCAGGTAGAGATATTCCGTAACCACGTTGTTCAGTTGTTATTATTATTGTATTGTAATTGTCAGTAAGAGAACTAATGTAACGTCTCTCCAATAAAGTTTATAAAAAGGTTTTTCTTTCTTCCGATTATTCGAAGTTAACCCCAAATTATACAGTCCACAAATCAAGGTATTTACAACTAACAAAACTCAATCCACTACATATATATCTTAGCCAAGAACATTCTGTATATTAGCCTCAGCAGTAGCATCGAATATTGGGATAACAACCACGACGCGATTTAACAGCTCTCGCGAGGATTGTCTCAATGGTGTCGTTGCTGATGTGTAGATTGCGTTTGGATATGCTTTACCATTGGTCTAAATTTTCATTTTTTAGAGGATTGCTTATCCTATTATATAACTTCTCTCAGAAAAAGTAACAACTTTTTCATAATTTTTGTAAATAACTATATTAATCTTCCGTTGCAATACATATTAATATTATAAATTAAAATACAATTAATTTCTCTGGGCATTTATAATAATTTATATCATCTCTGATTTAACTTAATTTTATTAATTTTTTTTACTAGTACCTAGTGTATAGCCGAAAATTTCTCACAATACGTTTCGAAATTTTCTACCCGACTTGAGGGGGTGTGTAACAAGTAATTGTTACATTTTTTTTTAATTTCTCTTAATTTCATAATTTAACATTATTATTACGGACTCTGGTAACGTAGACACGGCTGATTCGAGTTTCCTAAAAATTGATGTCTCTCAGCAAATTCGCCGAAAATAAATAATTAGTTAACAATAGTTTGTGAAGTGTTTTTCGACGAAGATTACCTTTAAAAAGGGACACTGTATAGCCAGGTACTTGTAAAATTTATTTTCACCTAAAAAATCTTACCATGTGGTAAATTTTTTCTTTTGTTACTTTTCTTTTAATTATTGCCAAAATATAATAATATATCTACTTAATTTTAAAATAAGGAGAGGTAGTTTCTGAAATATTTAAATTATAGACAATAAAAATCATCAAATACAAATTTATTAAATTCATGTTGCTTCCAATTTTTTTTATCTCATTCTGATAATTTTTTATATTACGGGCTTAGGTGAACTAAATTGCCGGGAATTCTGTTCTGTAGTTGCGTTCGGTATTTACATCCGACCAGTCAGACTTGTCACAATCGTTCGTTTATTACATCTAGATGTAGGGGAGGTAAATCTCGACCGTTCGGTAATTAAATATCGGTCCGACTCGATCTGTTTGCTAAAGGAATTTTGACGGACGAAATAGATCAAATTGATATTGAGGTTATAAACATATTTATTTGTCCGTCTCATCCTTAGAACAAAAAGAAACAGGAAGGAGTCTGTCATATATTAACTTTAAGGAAAATTTGCGACAAAAGTCGGCCATGTTGAAGCTCCTTGTATGTTTATGTCTTAGAACGTGAAGCAAAGGAAGGAGCGTTGTCATCTAAAAGTATAGACACAAAAGGCGACATCTTGATCAACCAAGTATGACTCACTTTATTTTGGTTGTTGAATGGGTTGTTATGTACGCGAACTTTTTATATTATTTTTTGGTTAGGTTAGGTTTTTTAATTGTTTTTTTAGGGTTTTTGTGTTGTTTTTTATTATTAGTTTAATTAAAGTACTTTTATTAAGTTATAAATAGTTTACCATAATGGTTAGCTATGGAGCTTGCGGTTGCTCTAGTACCCCCAAAAATAAATCTTTAGGGATAACTTTTCATAGGTAAGTAATTTTTTTTATAATTATTTTAATACATACTAATATTTAATTGATACAAATGAAAATAAAAATGTTATACTTTGAGGTTAAGGCATAGGCGTAACATAGGTATTAATAAAAAGTAAATTAACTAAACACATACACAAAATTAAGAATATTTTTTTTTATTTCATTGTATTTAATTTGTAATATTAATTTGGTATTATAACAAAAATTTGACACATAAAAATTTGTTTTTAGTTTTCTTAATAAACCCAATTGGACACCTCTAAAAACAAGTGTTTTATGTTCTCAACATTTTACTGAAGAATGTTTTGATCGAACCTCAAAGCTAAAACTTAGATTGTGGCCACATGCCCTACCTACAATAAATGTAAAACGGTTGAAATACATAAGTATATTGTTATTAAAAAATTATTTTGGTGTATATGAGTGCCAAAAGTACCTGTATTATGTGATGTTATGCTTTCTTTTATTTATTTATATTTTTGAGTGTTATTAATACAATTACATACAATATTCAATTGTGTGTACAATTATTTATCATTTCTTACAGAGCCTTTAAAATTATAAAATTTTAGGTGTTATTGAATTCTTCTTAAATATAATAAAATGATTATTCATAGAGTTTTTAAAAATGTTTTGCTTTCAGATTATTCTTTCTTTAATAATTGAACAAATTTATATTTACTGGATTGATTTATGTTGTGTTTTTTAGGTAAGGACATTTAATTCAGTTCAGACTATTGAGTCATTGTGATGTTCAAGATGAGCCTCTCCCAGAACCATCAACAAGACCATCAACTTCTGCCCCTATTAATCCAAATACAGAAGATACCCCACATAAGATACATTTAAAAAGAAAAATAATGGATTTGCAAAGAATTGATGCATTAAAAAATACAAAAAAAAGCAAAAAATTATTTGGAAACAGAAAAAACAAATACATTCACTTAAGTGTTAAAAAAGAAAAAACTTGCTGTCAACTGACCATAAGAATATCATTTTGCAACATTTTGGATCTAATAAAGAGGTCATTGAAAGACTTTTTAGAAAAACTATTAAACAAAAAGGAAGTATGAGAAACAAGTGAGAGCATTTGCAGTGACCCAACACTTATTTCCTCCAAAAGCTTATAGATATGTTCGAAAATCCTTCCAAAATTGTTTGCCACATCCAAAAACATTATCAAAATGGTATTCTTCAGTCAATGGAAAGCCAGGATTCACTCAAGAAGCCATTAATTTTTTAAAAACAAAAGTAGGACATAGTGATAAGGAATTATGTTGTTTCCTAGTGTTTGATGAAATTTCTATTAGGCAACATTTAGAAATTGCCAATAATAAGTACTATCACCTCTAAATAGTGCACAAGAGGCAGCTTTAATTAAACAAGCACTTTATCTTTTGAAAAACGTTGGCATTAAAGTACTTAATATTACTTTTTATGGAACTGCTACAAATTTCAGTATGTGTAGTAAATTAAATTATAAATTTGATAAAAGAAATATTCAATCATATGTAGTCATAGATGAAAATAAATATTTTTTTATTGCCTGATGCAGTGCATATGATAAAATTAATTAGAAATTGTTTCGGGGACTTAAAAATTTAAAATAATAAAAATGGTGAAGTAATTGATGATATTAGCCCTTTGGAAAACCACAATGTTCTTTTGTTAAAAAGCGCCCCAGAAATATTTTTAAATGTAAGATTCAAGTTTTATTCGCAAACATAAAATGAGTTATAATGATACTATTAGAAATATGTATACGAAATTAATTTTATTCAAAGGACAATAATAATCATTAATATTTTTATAGTTTTTTTTTCACTTCCCTTGTCATTTGAATTTTAATATTTTTCAATACTAAATAAACTGTACATAGTGCGCCTAAGGTAAACCGGATATTACTGTCCGCCATATGCAACAACCATCCCGGTCATCAACTTTTGTGTTTATTGCTCCTTCCTTTACTTTATGTTCTAAGGTTTATGTTTACAGTATACTATAGACTCCGCAAGTGATGACGTGTAATTTAGGGTAGGTCATGGTCTGCGTTCCAAAAAAACTTTCAGTTCCACGTAGATTCCCATAAGAGGATTTTTGTGTTGCTTTTATTTTCGTTATAAGGATTTATATTTGTTGAAAATATTTTTTTTAAATAACAGAAGTGTTACCTTATCGGTAAGTTAAATTATTAAGTTAAGCTGGGCTACTAATTTCAAATGACGGATGGATTTATATAATAAATTTTAGGTTATGAAAAATTTTTATAAATATAATTATATATTTCTAAAGTTTTATTAAAAAATGGCTCAGTCAAAACGTGTTTTGAAGTTTGGTGCTATTATGGATTTTTTTCGCGATGATCTACAATTAATTTCAAGGGGTGAAAATGCAATGGAAGGTCACATACAAAATGTAAATTTTTTGGGTGATCTCCTACTTCTGAGTGGCAAAGTTAACATACGATGTTGAGGTTTGTTTTGTATAGATTTTAATGTTTTCTTAGGCTAAACTTATTTTATTTTTATAGGTAAATTTAGACGAAGAAGCATGTACATGTCCCAGAGGACAACTTGTATGTCATCATATAGCGGCTCTCTGTATTTTTGCTCACCACAATATATCAGTTACAGATGTAGAGTGCCAATGGAACAAAAGAAAAACTCCTGAAAGTATACTCACTATTGATGATCTTTATCCCAAACCATCTTCGAACTGATTATATTTGAACTCAGCGCTTTGATGGCTGCTTGACTATCCGACATGATCACAATCTCTTGTCTGCGGTAGTTTCTTCCAATATTGAATTCCACACATCTTTCGACGGCGCGGACTTCTGAAAATGAGAGCATGGGCGTATCATTCGGATCTTATAAACACATAATGATTTAAAATACTAATTGTATTTATATACTTGATTTGGAATATTTATTTTTAAATGTAACAAAACTAAGTAACTTCAGGTTTAATAAAAAAAAAATAGATTTATTGTTTTGTTTATAAATTAATTATCAGTGCAGAATTTATAACTTCCAGTATGTTTCTACTAACATATTTTGTAGATTTCACAAAGAACTTGGCAGAAGGCAATTATGGATTGAAATACTGTCATTGAAATAAATGTTAGAAATCTATATACAAAATTAATATTTTTGTGTTTTATAAGGTTTTCTTAAATCTACAATTTTATTAAAACGAAATTTCTCAGTTATTATGTTTTAAAATATAATCCGGGTATTATTTGTATCAGATAAATAGTTTTTAAATTATAACACTGTTACTAATAAAAATCTCTTATTTTTAGATTATTCCTTATTTAAACTTAGAATAGTTATTTTAAGTATAAGCTTGATATAAATTGTTCACAAATAAACTCGGAATAAATTCGGTATAACTATTCCCTCTTTATTCCAAAATAATGATTTGGCAACGTAGCAAAAGTCGGCACAAGTACACGGAACAGTGTCAAATTAAATGAAGTATGACAGTCTGACTATTAAAAAAAATAAAAAAATTGTTGTCGTCGGGAATCGAACCCGCATCATCTGCGTAAGAGGCGAGTGCGTAAAGCAATACACCACGAGTTACTTTTAGTTATTTTTAGATCTTTGGCTATATAATTTATAAAATTTTGTTTGAGAAAAGCATAACCCCCTCAACAGCTTCTGCTTCTACAACTCTTATCGCAAACATATTTTTTAGGTTATACTGCACTTACACAAGGCTTAGGGTAGGTATAACTTTATACCGAGTTTTTATTCTGAGTATAAGTTATTCCATATTTATTGGTAGACATTTTGCATATTCCGAATTTATTCTCGGTATAAAATATTTATTCTTGGTATAAATATTTATACTGTTTATTGGTAAGTCTGTAAAAGTTTTGGTTGAATTTTGTTCAAAATAAAAACCCTAATATAATTTTTAGATTTTTTCGGTACGTCAATGGAAACGGAAATTAAAATTGACAATTGGCCACCATATCCAAGCTCCTTTCTGGACTCAAGGTCATTTTGCATATCGTCGGTCTAAGATGCAAATGGCCTAAGTCCACTTTTGGGTCAAATTTTGTTTTTAGTGACATCTGACGACCGGTAGTCAGTAGTCAGTAGTAAATAGTGTAGTAAAAAAACGTGGCGTTATATTTTGTGCTTTTTTGAGGAATTTGGGAACAAGAACGTAAGTAAATACTTTCTATATATTAATTGAAATGTTGTTGAGTAAACGGTACATAAATTTTATTAATTTGTGAAAAAAATATAAACAGAATAAAGCTATTTTGATTAGGTATGGAGTTGGGCCAATTTCTCATTCAAATTACTGCTGCTAGGTTAATGTCTTAGGCAATTTTCTTAGAATAGTGTAGTGATGTATTTTAATTTTCTTAGTAAAGCATAATTTTAACACTAAAAATGAACTTTTTATGGATTGATTTCGACTTTCTCGGCGCAAGGAAAAGTATTGTAAATGCAGTAACATGGCAACATTTTTTTTATATTAGGCCGGGAAAGTTTTGGGTGACACATACGATTTTTTAGGTTTTGGCTTTTAACTGATTATTTTTTTTTTAGAATGAATTATAGTGGGCGAATCTCGAAAATAATGAGCTTGCTAAATTCTAAGATACAAGAAGTTAATACTTCGTCAGTACCTTCAGTTGATGATCAGGATCAAGAAGGTTCGCTTCCTAGGGAGATGGATTACTTGAAATGGTCGACAGAACACTTTTGGAAGTACAAAAAAATTTGGAGAAAGTTGATCCATTCGAGGATCCATTACCAAGTTGCAGTAGAGTGCCAAACAAAACTAGAGATGTCACAGAGGATGTCTCCTTTTGCCTCACTAAAAGTAATTTTTCTACAGCAGAGTTACATTTTCAAAATGACTACGAAAAATCTGGGAGTGAAGAAGAAGAAGACAATTCTAAAGATCAGACATACATTCAAGATGAAAATGAAACCGATTCATCTAGTGATGATGCGATTGAAAATGTCCTGCCACAGGAAGCTCCATTACAGAATCCTAATCTTGGCGAGAATGAAATACCCGAACTTGTAAGTAGGAGCCGAAAAAAAAAAACCGCACATGAATCAAAGTGAATGGATAAAAAATTCTGAAAAATTGAAGAGGCAATCTGGACAGCAGTACTTTGGAAAGCGTAAATTAGAAGGTGAATGAAATTATCATATTATAAAGAAACCCAAAACTATGAAAGCCAGGTGCAAATATAATAATAAAAAAACTGGACCAAAGTGCGAAGATGTCTTGGAAGAAGAAAGAACTAAACTGTTTGAAAAGTTTTGGAAGCTTTCATGGACTGAAAAGCAAATTTACGTCAGAACTTTGCTTGAAAAGAATCCAATTAAAAGGATTAGAAACAGAAAAGTAGAAAATCAGTCAAGGAGAGAATTTTCATATTCTTATTACCTAGATACATCAAAATGCAGGATAAGAGTTTGTAAGACGATGTTCTGTCATACTTTTAGCATTTCCGAAAGAACTATTGGAAACTGGCTTTATGAGAAATGAAAGAATATTGCATTGACTAATGACGATAGGAGAAATATTGTAAACCCAAGACAAGTAAAAATAAGCCAAGATAAGGAAAACTTAAAGATGTTTTTTGAAAGTTTACCAAAAGTAGAGTCCCACTACTGTCGCAAATCGACAAGCAAACTTTATTTAGAACCTGCCTGGAGCTCAAAATTGGAACTGTAAAGGCTTTACAAAGATGAATGGTGCACTAGAAATAATTTACGGCCCATGTCTAGTGCTTCATTTGCAAATATGATGGACGATCATGTAATAATCCAAAAGGAACCCCCCTTCCCCGCCCCGGGTTGATATGAGGGAAAAAGATACAATTCATAAAAAGTTAAATAACATATCGGAGCTCCCCGGTATCATTAGTTAAAAAGAAACTAAGTAACTTTTGCGTAATAGCGACAGGACATTGGTCAGCGAAAAGTTATTTCACAAGAATGTATTTGAAAAAATGTAGGACACGAAACTAAAGAATGTACAAAAATTGCGGTTCTGCAAAAACAAAAAAAGGTCACGTAGGAGCTAGCAACGATGTGTAAGCCAAATTTTGCTGTCTCAGCGCATGAGGTACTCGGGGGAAAAAAGACTTTTGCTGGGGACCGAAAAACGAAGAATCAAGGAATTCGATTTGGACGTCTCCAGAGGCTAGATGCCTATCGAATCCTCCATGTTGAGAAAATGGGGGGAATTCGATTTGGAGCATTCCATAGGCTAGATGCCAATCGAATCAAACGCGTTTAGGGCAAAGTTAAGTGTTTTTCTTGGAAAGTGAGCTAAGTGCTAATTTTCAATAAAATAATTAACGAATAATAATTTAAATAATCGATCATCGGGCCGCGGAAACGAAGTAATCTTTTATAATAATAATCAGTGAAATTTTATCCAAGCGATAAATCACAATATTAATTTTACCGGGGCGATTAAAAAATAGTGAGTGTGTGAGTGAACCTGAACTCGCTACAGGGAAATTGGTGAGTCAATTTAGATTATACTAACCCTTAACAACTAAGAAATTTTATGGGAGTTTGGATTTGTTTGTTAAACGATTTTCTATCGTCTTAATTAATCAGACGAATATTGTAACTTTTATCCTCAACCGGGATATATAGAGTTTACCGGGTCTCCACTGTCGGGACGTAGATTATATTCTCCGACTGAGAACGGAGTCCTCCGGTAAGGGAATTCATAAAATAGCGACTAAGGAATTAAATCATAAATAAATTGAATTGTCACGCCAGGGTCCATCAGACCATATTTTAATTATTTTTGTTGATTAGTTTTAAATCTTGTTAATGTTAAATTAAAGAAAGTTTTTTTTGTTTTTTTCTTTTTCTTTGGGAGATGCACGTAGCATTCCGCAAGAGTTTCATCTAAATTTATATTTGTATCATCAAACTTAGAGTAATAAATTTGCTAGATTCTCCCGAGGATATTGTGTATCATTTCTCTAGACTCCAGACCTTTTTCAGAGCCCAGCAACAAATCCCGTCCTTCCTAACCGCCGAAGTAAGACCTCCCAACACCAAATACTGCGGAGGCCGAATCCACAAACCCTAACTTTAGCCTAACATCCGCTCGGCTAGGCTAAAGTTGATTAAAAATTAAGATTAAAAACAATTTAGTATATTACATCTGGTGACAATAAATAAGAAATTTCTTTTAGGTTATTACATCTGGTGACAGCAAGTTAGAATCTTTTTTTAGCGTATTACAATCAGAACATAGCGCTATTTGCTCCAAAAAAAGACGAATGTGATAAATGTGTTGCCCATAAAACCAGAAACACCAGTTAAACAAAGAAGAACTCCCCACGAAAAAGATTCCGATAAAAATAGCCCATATAATTGTGATGTTTATACAATGGATATGCAGTCTGTGTTGCTATGTCCAAAATCAAACGTTTCTCTCCTTTACTATAAAACAAAGTTGATAGTCCACAATTTTACAATTTTCAACCTAAAGACAAAAGATGGGTATTGTTATCTATGGCATGAAGGCAACGCTGGCCTTACAGCTAATACATTTGCTTCAATACTGAACACTTTTTTTCAGAAACCATAAAAATGAAGGGGTAAATAAGATCATTCTGTATAGTGACGGTTGTACTGCTCAAAACCGAAATGCATTACTCTCAAGTGTCCTTTCAAAATTATCTGAAGTAATGCAAATCACCATCGAGCAAAAATATCTGGAGAAAGGGCACACACAAATGGAATGCGATTCAATGCATTCCGCAATTGAAAGAAAATTAAGGAAAA
Organism: Ophraella communa; assembly: GCA_035357415.1. NCBI lineage: Eukaryota > Metazoa > Arthropoda > Insecta > Coleoptera > Chrysomelidae > Ophraella > Ophraella communa. The sequence goes on along the minus strand of CM068979.1, from coordinate 15,888,494 downwards.
AAATTATTAATGTCCCAGCGGACTATGTTGACGTGTGTGAGTCAGCACGTTTACATCCAAAGCCATATTTAGTAGAATATATGGATCATAGTTTTTTTTTTTAATTTTGAACCTATGCAAGTCATTAATTCAATAAGGCCTGGTAGAACTTCAAATGACCCGACTGTAACTGACATCAGGGGTCTTAGATACAACACCGATGGGTCAATAATGTTTAAACTTCGTCATCCCGAGGAATGGTCGCCACTACCATGTCGCCTTAATAAAAAGGTTGCAATTCCTTTCGATAAACTGCCTAAACTTTACAAAAGTCCCATACCAATCAAGAAGGATAAATATCAGCACCTGATGGATATAAAAATGTCTTTAAAGCAAGACTATCATGGCTTTTATGATAGCTTGGTGCATTTATAACAAGGATGGGTATTCTTTTATACCTATTTGAATATCTACCTGATTCTACTTATATTTCGTTGTCATTATTTTTGTAATAAATTTTCAGTTTCTAACAAATTGTAGTTTCAATTTCTCGGTAACAGAGCATTGAAATTTCAGAGTAAGTATTTACAAAATTAAATATTAAGTGTACGGCAACAAACAAAAACAACATACAGGGGAAGACCCAAATAAAAGCGGATGCGGTCGTAAGACCCAACCAAACAAAGAAAATACCAAAAGTTACGAGGTTTAAAACAGCAGCCTACGCTAACAAATTTGGAGAAAAACGACGAGTGACATTAAAAACTCAAATACCAAAAATCAACAAAATGACATCCCACAAGAGACCGAAAAACAACTAATCACCGAGGCAAGCACTAGCATGGACCACGAGGAAATAAACCCCAATATAACACTAAAAAACAAATTTGGAGTACTCAGCAAACGAGCTGAAATAGAAGAAAACGTAGCGGAGAGAAGAGAAAAAGCAATCCCTCCACTAGTGCTACTAGGTCAAATACCGGTATACGACGAGATAGTGAAAGAGCTCACGAGAATAATAGGCTCTCGGGATTTCCGTATAATAAGAAAGAAACTAGGATCCACGTCAAAACGCAGGAGCAATTTGACAATGTTAAACAAGAACTTGAAAAAACAAAAAGTGAATTCTTTACATATACAAAAAGAGAAAATATACTGAAAAAACTAGTTATGAAGGCAGCACCGGGACTAAATATTCTGGCTATGATTCAAGAATTCCGCGAAGAATATGATATCAAGGTGGAAAACATAATAGCTCTTAAGTCCAGGAAGAGCAACATCGAAAGCCATAGTTATTTACTCTATTTCAAACAGGAGGTAAACCTAAAAAATGTCAGAAACAAGAGGAATTCAAAACATAGGAATAAAATGGGAAAATTACGCCAAAAAGAGCAGGATTTCCCAGTGCTACAGATGTCAACGATTCGGACACTCGCAAGTAAACTGCTATGCACAAGCAAACTGCTATGCACAAGCAAACTGCGTTAAATGTGGACTACAGCATGACACACGTGAATGCCAAAAAACAAAAGAAATTACACCAATGTGCGTAAACTGCGGAGGCCCGCACACCGCCAACTACACACAATGCGAGAAATACATCGAGTACCAAGACAAAATTGAACAAAGAAAAGAAGCAAGATACAAAAACAAGAGACAAAAACACACCCAAACCCAAGGACTTTCACAAGCAACAAAATTAAAGAAAATATAAGCTACGCACAGGCAACGACAAGTCAAAACAACAATAACATCAAGCAATGAAAACCAGAGCTAAGCGGGAAAACGAATGAACTAAATGAATTAATGAAAGAAATCAATGAAATATGCGACATTGACAAAATGATCAAAATACTAAAACAGCTCAAGCAAGAACTACTGTCAGCAGGCACGTTTTATGAAAAAGCCCAAATTTTCCTAAAGTATGAAGAAATCTTTAATGGACCATAAATTAATAAGTAAAAAACTCAAAATTATACAATGGAACGCAAGCAGCATAAGGAAGAAAATCAACCAATTAAGAGAATTAGTCGGAAAAAAACCCCGGATATAATAATAGTAACAGAAACAAAATGCAAAGGAAACAATGCACCTCCGTTCATACCCAACTACACGATCACGTTCAAAAATAACCAAAACGAAGCAAGGGACGGGGTAGCAATATACAAAAACAACAAAATAGAACACGAAAAAATAGAGACAAACACAACCACTATAATAACAACAGGAATAAGAATTGAAGAACTTGACATATACGCGGCATACAGAAGACCTAATATAGCAATGGAATCACTTAATACCAGAGAAATACAGAACCTGATGGAAAACAACAAGAAAGTAATAGTAGCAGGAGACCTAAATGCATGGCATACAGACTGGGGAATAAACAACAAATCCACACCCATAGGTAAAAAATTACTCCGGTTCATAAATGACAATGAATACCTAATATACGCACCCGACGACGCAACAAGAATAAGTAATATAATAGGACATGCCAACTCGACAATAGACATATACATAACAAAAAATGTAATACTCAAAAACATAAATACACTTAACGAACTAAATTCAGACCACAAACCAGTAGAAGCCGAAACAACAAACAAAATAAGACACATAGAAGCACCTGACAGAGTAATAAGTGATTATAAAAATGCCAGATGGGACCGATTCCGGAAACAAATAAAAGAAGAAACAACCATAAATAGAGACATAAATAATGAAGAACAAATAGAACAAGAAATTGAAAAAATGACAAGAATAATACAAAAAGCAATGGACGAACATATACCAACATCAAAATACACAGCAAAAAACATAAAAATTAATGAAGAAACAAAAAATAAAATAACAACAAAAAACAGGTTGAGAAGAAAATTCCAAAGAAACCCAACTAAAGAACTAAGACAAGAAATAAACGAACTAAATGAAGAAATAAATGTTAGATTAGAATCCATAGAAGTAGAACAATGGCACAAAAGAATAAGGAAAATAAATGAAAGCAGATAAAACGCATGGAAAATGATTAAAGCCAAAAAATATAAAACAAAAAATAATGAAATACCACCCCTAATAATGGATGACTAATTAATATAGAACCCCAAAGAGAAGCTAAACGCGATAGCCGAACAACTGCACAGAAATCACATGCTAACGAGTCAAACATCGGACGAAAGAACGGAAAAAATAGTCAACACCGAATATAATGAAATAATTAACAAAGAAGAGCAAGAAAACCTATACACCAGCCCAGAAGAAATAAAAAGTATAATAAAGAAAATGAAAAATAAAGCACCAGGAGAAGACGGGATCCAGGTAATAGTGTTAAAATATATCCCCAAAAAAGCACTGGTTCAATTACACTACCTAATGAATGCAACACTGAAACACAACTACTTCCCAAAAACTTGGAAAAACGCAAGAATAACACCAATAAGAAAGCCAAATAAACCAGCTAATAGACCGAGCAGCTACCGACCCATATCCCTATTGTGCACAATGGGGAAAATATGGGAAAGAATCGTATTGAAAAAATTAAACAAACACCTACAAGAAAATAAAACACTTATAGAAGAACAATTTGGCTTTAAAAAGCATCACACAACAGAACTCCAATTGGCTAGGATAATCAACAAGGCAAAAACAGAACTAAACAAAAAACGCAAAACAGGCATGGCCACCCTAGACCTAGAGAAAGCCTATGATACAGTATGGAAAAAAGCCTTAATATACAAAATGAAAGCAAAAAAAATACCAAATAAACTAGTAAAACTAATAAATAGCTACCTAACCGAAAGAACATACGAAGTAACAACAAACGGAAGAAAATCAGACAAATACAACATGCCAGAAGGATTACCACAAGGAAGTGTCCTATCACCAACACTCTTCAACATATTCCAAAAAACGAAAAAACAGAAATAGCCTTATTTGCAGACGACACAGCCATATACACAACATCGAAGCACAGGAAAATAATTACAAAAGACATAGAAAACCATTTACAAGAAATAAATCAATATTGTAACAAGTGGAAAATAAAAATAAATAACGAAAAAACCCAACTAATTATCTTTGCAAACGACCTACCAAGGAACAAATCCAAAATTAATATTAACAACAATGAAATAGAGGAAGAAACTGAACTAAAATACCTTGGAGTACACCAAGACAAAAGACTAAATTTCAAAAAACACATAGACGAAACAAGAAAGAAAGCGTTAGGAAGCAAAAGAATAATTCAACCAATTCGTCAGAAAATGTTAATATATTACATTCCCTCTATGTGAACTTCAAAAATAATGTACCAATAGTTAAATTAAAAAGACTGGACTGCTCTGTGCATGTGAGTTGCCCTAGTCCTAGTGACTCCCCTACAGCTAACACAACATTTGATTCAGACGATAGTGTTCGTGACCCCGATTATGAATATTCTGATGGCAGTGAATCCACTGAAATCTCAAGTAATCAATGGCCACTGTAGTTAAATTATTTTTCCTCACCCATTTCAGTAACTTCCAATAAATCTCATGAAATCTCCAGTAATCAGTGTTCAGTGCAATTAGATGATTTGTCCTTACCAGTAGCTTCTAGTATTTCAAACATTGAGTCTGGAAATGTCCCTGTACCAGAAATTTTTGTATTTATTGTAATAAATTAGTGACAAAATTTGCCAGACACATACAAACTGTGCATTACAATGAGACACAGATTCAACATATTTTTGGATTACCAAAAGGTAAGTTTATTTATTCCATAGGATATTATATCATAACATAAACTACTTAGTCAGTGTATATTTGTCTATAAAATACAATTAATAAGATTCTAGTTTTGTTATTTATACTTACTATAGTTAATTTACTACATTATTTGTGTGTCGCCTAAAGAGGAATGAGCTTTTAAACTAATAAATGATAGTGTAAAATAATGTTCAATGTTTGCAGCTATGTTAACTTACAGAGTTATTAGGTCATTTGGAAGATATTTTTTGTACTAAACTTGATAAGCTAATTGTTTTAGTTGAATTTATTAGAATTTTTTTTCACTTTCATCAATTCCTGGATATTTATTTTGTAGGTCTAATGAGTAATACTTGTAAATTTTTTAACAGCATTAAATAGATCAGATTTCATCATAAAAATTACCTAAGATATAAAATTAATTTTAATTTTGAAAATGGGGTCTTCATTAAAGTTTTTTTAAATTGCAGTATAAATTAATGTCGAAAATTAGCTATCTATTTATTATTTTTTGTTGTATTGCATAAAGAAAATATGTTTTTGAACTTATGAACATATTTAAGGTTCCAATGCAAGATTAAAACTTATTGAGGAAATTGGAAAACAAGGATGCTTCTATTTCAATACGCATAATGCAGCTAACAATAATCAGTTATTGGTTACAAGAAGGCCAGCATTGACATCAGAAAGAAAACCTGGTGATTTCAGTGTATGTCCAAATTGCAAGGGTTTTTATTCTAAGAAAACAATGCGAAGACACTTCCTCAAGTGTAACCCTTTTGCAACTAGAAATGATAAAAGTTTATCTGCATTATCTCAGGCTACATTTGGACAGGTACATAAAAAAGCTAGTATAATTATGAGAAAAGATATAATTCCTAGAATGAGGAATGATGATGTCTCACATGCTATATGCTATGATGAGTTAGCTATTATATACGGCAATAAATTGTGTTTAAAATATAGAATCTATATTATATGATTAGATCACAGCTACGCCTAATTGGAAGATTGTTATTGGCCATTAAGAAAAAAACTCACAGGTCACTGATTTTACATCCTTATTTCACTCTAAATTATATGATGACATTATTTTTGCTGTAAGTCAGGTAGACATTGTAAATGAAGGGGAGAATGAATTCAAATCTTCAGCAACTGCTGCATCTTATGGCACATTGTTAAAGAAGTGTGGCCGTATCCTTATAAATGAATATATTAAAAATAATGACACAGAAGGACAGGAAAACACCAAAAATTTTCTGGCTATTCTTGAAGAGGAATTTCAAATGGACATCAACAAAACAGTAGAGGAAAATCAGAGAAAGGAGGAGACAAAAGAAAACAATTCTGCCCACCATTGAAGATATAAAAAAATTTAAGTTGAGTGAAAAGTTTGATATAAATGCTTGAAGAAATTTGGGAGAGTTTAGTTTAAGTTCAATTCAAGTTTTTAATCGGCGCAGGGCTGGAGAAATAGAAAGAATTTTGATTACTGATTTTTTAGCCACCAAGACTGTTGATGAAAAAACAGATTCTGAAATTTTTAGTTCTTCTTTTGGCATTAATGTTGCCTATCTAGTACAGGCCAACTAATATTTAAATTGTAATTTGTCCATGAGAATGTTTTTCGAATTAGTAGCAAATCGTGTTTCGACGATAACAGATTTTACGGTCTAATTAAATTTAACGGGATTTTTTCGATAACCGATTCTATTTATAGAATAAGCCACTTTCCTTTAGCCCCAATCCCATCAGTGGTGAAACCTATATTGGAAATTGGATGAGCCAGCCAGACAAGTAAGTTTTTTCTGTTATTAATAATTATTAACTGACAAAAATAACGAACCATTTTTTGTACCTTCGATCCGGATAATTTAATTTTTATTAAAATTACATTTATATTTATGGTTAGCTACTGATTCGAAATTCATATTTATATAATTATTGGTAGTAATAATTCTATAGACCGTAAAATACTTTGGTTGGCTGCTACTAAAAGACATAGTATAAAATTTATTCGTTGTTAGCAATGACAATATATATTATATTTTATGTGCCTGTATACCGATTTTGGAATAATTCCTAGCATAAACTTAAAATTGTTTATTATAAATACTTTTATCATAAAATTAAAGTTCTATTAAAATATATCCATTTTGGTGTTGTTGAATTCAGGTAAAACTTGTTATCAGAATCAAGTTTTTGTACTTAATTTTAGTAATTTAAAATCGATTCGCCTCAAATCGTTATTGTTTATTTAATACTACAAATAAATTCATTTATTTAATTAAAAAATGCCTAGTGTACGTACACCCGATGAACTTAAATTAGATAGATTGATTGCGCAACGGGAATTTTTTTTCGGTAAAGCCCAAAAGTGTTTTGATTCCGCAAAGGAACTCGATAGACAACCAAATTCTAGTAGTAAATTAGAAAACTTTTCGATCCGTTACAATACATTTTCCCTGGTTGGGCAGGAATATCGCCAAGTAGTCGAAGAAATTGTAACATTAAAACAAAAAATTAAACCTGATGAGCGCCCAAATTATGAGAGTTTGAATGCTTTTGATGAGCTCTACTGTACGATTGAGTATATAGCTTCTAAATTTTTGTCTACACCGACTCAAAATCCTGTAGTAACTTTTAATGTCGCCACAGGTTCAAGAGTGCGTATGCCGAAACTTGAAATTAAAAAAATTTCTGGAGAAGATCTCTCCGTTGGGCCTTTATTTTATGAAAACTTTAAATATTTAGAACACTGTAATGCGGAATTTTCTAAAGCAGAAAAATTGCAATATTTAGTAGGAAGCCTCTCCGGGAAGGCTTTAATAACCTGCAATGCATTTGAAGCTACTCCTAATAACTATGAGTCGATTTGGAAATTATTAGAAGATACCTACAACGATAAAAAATTTCTTGGATAAAATTTTAAATTTCCACTCCCTGTCTAATGGAAGTCCAAATAACTGACTATTGTTTTTAGAAACTTTTGATACCGCTGTAAATGCCTTAAAACGTTTAAGACTAAATAATCTCTGTAATTAAATACTTACTTATATTGCTATTTCAAAATTACCTAAACAAACTATTGATGATTTTGATTTGGTTACCCCTCAAAATACTATACCACAATACGAAGATGTTATTAAATTTGTTCGCCAAAGAAGTAGAAATATTAGTAAAATTGATAAGTTTAAGCCAGCTTCTAGTTCAAGCTACCAACATTCTAAATCTAATAATTTTAATAGAAATCCAAAGACATTTATGGCTAACAACTCCACCCCTGGTAAATTAAATTGTATTATGTGTATACATCAACAGCATTACTTGAAAGACTGTTCTGTTTTTAAAAGTTTATTATTTGATCAAAAATTTAAATTTATAAAGGATAATAACTTGTGCATTAACTGTTTTTCAAATAAACACAAAGTTAGTGCTTGTCCTTCTCGATTTAATTGCACATTGTGTCATCAGAGACATCACAGTCTGTTACATAAACCTGATAATAGTAATCAACGAAGTTCAAATGTCAAATGAAAATTCCTTAATACAGTCCACATTCTATAGTAGCTCGCAGAATGCCTGCAATACAGCCCATTTCGATGCAATTCCTAACAAATCTTAATTTGTAGTTTTGAGTACCGTAGTTGCTAATGTTATAAACAAATGGAATCAAATAGATAAGGTTAGATTTTTATTAGATAGCGGCTCTATGCCTAATTTACTTACTCATGATTGTTGTCAGAGATTGGGATTCAATTTCCAAAAATTTAATTCCAAGATAATAGGTGTAGGGGAAAATATAAACACTTTAAAAGGTAAAAAAAACCTTACTATTTTTTCTACTTTTGATTCAAATTTAAAAATTCCATTAGAAGCCTTGATTGTTGATAAGATTACTAATCCATTACCAGAATTTCCTATAGATATTCGTAATTTGGACTATTTGAGAAATTTACCTTTAGCTGATCCTTCCTTTCACACTCCTAGTAAGATAGATGGCATTTTGGGAGCAGCTATTTTTGCGGAACTAATAAAAGATGACAAAATTTCCGGACCACAAGGATCCCCGACGGCCATTGAAACTACCTTTGGATACGTAGTTACTGGTTATGTCCAACCATTACAAGGTAATACAAATGAGTATGCTTTCCATACCTTGTAATATTATTTGTGCGTTGGGCGACAATTTGTAATATGAGTTACCAGTTGATAGTGAATTTATAAAAATATTTAGTTAACTTTTTTGAAAAAATAACAATATACCAAAAGAAAAAATGTAATTTACAATAAAACAAACATTAAGCTTAATTTCGTCTTTAATTAGTTGTAAAAGATACTTCAATAATTAACAGAATTTATAAATGTTTATCACACAAAAATTATGATAGTTAAATACCTCGGCTAGGGGTGAGTAAGTTCATTAGCTCTGACTATTGTACAATATTTGTTTCTTTAAGAAATTATAAGGGCGCCACTGAAATCTTTTTATTTTTTATGATACTACTGAAGAAAGTTGTTTTAAGCTGAGTTATTTAAATAAGTATCATAAGATGACAGAAATATGTCAGAAAAAACTGTCTATGAAGATAAAAAAATGATTTGAAAATGTACAAACATATAAAAGATAATAAGATTTCCTTGGTGCTGAAATTAATGAGGTAGAGAATACGTTACAACAAAATAATCCGCAAACAGTTCTTTAAAAATACTTATTCTAATACAGTTGACGATATAGATAGATATACACGGAAATAAAAGAGAAAAAATAGGGGAACAGTAAACTTGATAGATCACAATAAACTTATCTGTTACAATAGTGGACGATCCTTCGCCGCACCTTGGGGTCGCTACGGTACTGTCTAGGTGGTTCCAAATGATTATGGAAGATCACTAGTGGAGGGATGATCTGCCCCAGTTGTAGAGATAATCCAGTTAAGAATGTACATACGAGAGCTTAAAGTTTACAAGCTGTTCAAGTTTACGGAATCTCCAAATTCAAGAGATGCTTCTGGTTTACAGAATCTTCAATTAAAGAGTTGCCTCTAGTTTACTGTATTATATTCCAACTTTCTGAAAATTACCAGTGTCAAACACGTGTTACATTTACTTTTCTGGCACAAAAAGTACAAATCAGCATAGTCCGAAATCTACAGTTAGATGCTAACGTATTTTAATAGATTACAAAAGATACATTTTTACATTAAATTTACTTTTTAATAATCTTACACACTAATCAAAATTCCAGAAATGTACTTTTACCCGCCTTTTATAAAAAATTATCATTAATACTTTTAATTACCATAAAAAGATTCTTTGAATAATAATGAAATATGTTGAAATTCTCATCTGATATAATAAAATATAATATAACTTTCGATATTTTATAAATATCTTAACAAAAAGGAATTATAAAATTGGAAAAAAAACATACCTGTATATGACAGTAAATCAATAGAAGAAATGAGATTGGGAATAATTATTAAAACCTCTTGAACTCGATAATGCCAACTCATTAGTACACCTCGTAGCGTAGCTACTTTGAACTTCCAATTATAATTATAGAGACCGTATTCATTATTTTATTATTAAAAATGTTTTAGGATAGATGGAGCTAGCGGTACTAATTGAATTTAATATTTAGGATACCAGGTGCTTAAAATGTTAACAGGTACTGTTACTAGATGTATCTCCTACTCTAGAATCCCTAGTAGATAAAATGTTTTAGTTAGAAGATTTTTCTCAACCACCACCTAATGATGAAGATTTAGCTTGTGAGAAAATATTTTCAGATCATGTCGTTCGAAGTTCGATATTCTGTAGCCTTGCCGCTTAAATCTGATCCTTACCAATTGGGTGATTCATATACCTTTTCCAAGTCTCGTTTACTGTCGCTTGAACGAAAGTTAAGTAAATTTTCTAATCTAAGAGCAATCTATTCCGATATTTTGAAAGATTACATCAATCAAGGGCATATGTCCCTTGTCCCTTCTGCTTTAATTAATATTCCGTCGTATTATATTCCACACCACTGTATCTTGAAACCTGATAGTGTTTCACACCCTGTCGTATTGTGTTTGACGCCAGTATAAAAACCGACAAAAATACATCTTTAAATGATGTACTCTATACTGGTTGTAAACTTCAGAATGATTCAGTTGATATTCTGTTGAATTTTAGATTATTTCCAATAGCCGTAACATCAGATATTAAACAGATGTATCGACAAATTGAAATTATTCTGTCACATAGACAGTATCAGAGAATTCTTTGGCGTTTTGAGCCTCAAGAGCCTATTTCAGTATACCAGCTCAATACCGTGTCATTTGGTGTAAAGTGCTCACCGTATTTGAGTTTAAGGGTTATTAAAAAACTTTTAGATGATGAAGGTTGTAATTATCCTGATGCTATTCAACCCATCCAAAATGATATGTATATGGACGATTTAATATGTAACTTTCCTGATCTAGAATCTGCTAAACTGGCCCATTCCCAAATTGATGCCTTATTTTCTTCCGCTGGTTTTCAAATAGTGAAATGGATGACAAATTCATCTCAATACTAAATATTATTCCAGAAAATTTCAGGTTAATGGACATTAAGAATTTTGAGCGTGATTCCTTAAAGATTTTAGGTTTGCAATGGAATCCATTCACAGATAAATTCATATTTATCTGCTTGTACGAAAAGGCAGTTGCTGTCTTTCGTCGCAAGAACCTTTGATCCCTTAGGGGTTTTATCACCCTTCATTCTTCTGATAAAGCTAATGATAAAATCACTATGGGATTTAGGGTATGATTGGGATGAAATTGCGTCAGCTAAAATTTGCCAACAATGGCAAACAGTCTTGTTGCAGCTTCCGGAATTGTCCAAATTAGAAATTCCAAGACACATTTATTTTCAAAAGGATTATAGCTTAACTTTAGTTGGATTTTGTGACGCCAGCAAGTCGGGTTATGCCGCAGCGATTTATGCCAGAACCGAGGTAAACAATATAGTCAAAAGCCTAGCCTCTAAAACTTGCCGCAGTGGCTTGACCGTGTGAGAAGGTCGACCCTCAAGCCAGATCAGAAGCTGGCAGTCATTAAAGACTTTGTCATCCCCAAACTGATGTATGGGTTGTAAAATCCTCGAATCACCGGACAGACTCTAAAGTCAGCGGACCAACTTATCAAAAGATTTGATAAGTCGGCCCTGGGGCTCGATTCTTGAATAGTTTTGCATAAAGGCGATTCTTGAAAGACGAATTCGAGATAAATTCGACAATTGTTGTTCGAGACTGTGTCTCTGTGTTAAACACAGATATAATATATAAAAGTTTTCTTGATATTTTATTAAGTTACAATTTATTTTTATTACGTTTTATTGGTGTTTAATTCTTTGTTATTGGTATTATTATTTTTTTCATTAGTATTACTGTTTACTGTTAATTTCAAAATTAATCCAAACATAGTATTAGGAGTGGCAATAGAGAACTTGGAAGATAATGCTCCCAGACAAATAATTAAGAATTTCAGATTAACAAAAGCTGTTACCCACGAGTTAATTGAAATGGTTACACCTTATATGAAAGAGCGAACACGGGCATCTGCTCCATCTATTGAAAGAAGCGTAAACATTATTTTTTTTATTGAATTGATAAGGTTTTTACTTGATGAAGATCCACGCTGTCTTTTGTCTTTTAGTTTCATTATATTATTTCTATTTTCCGTAAACCAAACAATAATTCTTGTAAATAAAGGAAAGACTGTAGACTTTGTACACTCTTGATGATATAATAAAGGAAAGAAAATTTTTGTATATTAAAAACCGTAGGTTAAGTGTGTAAAAATTTTATTAAATCCGTAACTGAGCGCTTTCGGCTTACAAGGCCATCATCAGAGTTACTTCCTAAAAGGTGTTAAACATAAAACTTAGAAATAAGAAAAAATGTAACTTACGTTAAAAGATAAAACCTCTTCAAAAGAGACATTACAATACAACAACAACAACACAAACAGCTTAAAACATTAAAACATCTGAGGACAATAATAATATATGCATGTGAATTAAAAACTAATTACCATTATAAAGTTTTTAATATAGTTTTTAATTCACATGCATATATTATTATTGTCTTCAGATGTTTTAATGTAAAAGCTGATTTATTTTTAAAATTTAACTAATTTTATTTGATTTATATTTTAATGTGTCGTTGTTGTTGTTTTGTAATGTCTCTTCTGAAGAGGTTTTATCTTTTAACGTAAGTTACATTTTTTCTTATTTCTAAGTTTTATGTTTAACACCTTTTAGGAAGTAACTCTGATGATGGCCTTGTAAGCCGAAAGCGCTCAGTTACGGATTTAATAAAATTTTTACACACTTAACCTACGGTTTTTAATATACAAAAATTTTCTTTCCTTTATTAATAATTCTTGTTCTTGTTTATGGTATTCCGTGTCAGAATAATACGGTGTTGCCACTTAATCTTTCGACATCGACGAATTCGACAAATTTCGGTCCAGATTCAAGAATCGAGCCCCTGCACTTAAACATTCATACCTCAGACCCCGCGCTGTAATTCGGGATGCGCGACGGGGGTTTGGGGATTTTGGAACTCACACACCACATTCCCCAGGTCTACCTTAAACGCCTCACCGGTCTCCTGGACAGCCGGAACGACCCAGGTTTGTCGGCGCACGGCTACATGAAAATCTGGCGCGCAAAACCTACAACGATCAACTGGGAAATCGGGTGTTGCCATTTTACAAGAAATGACCGAAGCAGAGGATCGGCTACCGCTCAAGGCACTGGTCCGGGTAGAACTGGCCAGAAAAACCGGCCTAACGCGGGACCAAGTCAGACACTTTACCGTCTTCCAAAAATCTACACATAAACATAGCGTAGAAAATCCGACCTCAAAAATTTTTAAATTAACCCTTCAAGTCCTATCGTTGCCATATGGCAACACAAACGGTGTCCCTTAATTTATGCAATCTTGTGTTACTCAAAAGTAATATTGGTTGCATATGTCACAAAACAAGAAGCAAATAGTGAAGTGTATGTAATTTAGTATAAAATTCAGTAGTCAGCTGTGTTGGTTACTGCTTGCTAAATTTTTTGCTGTCTACAATTATGAATGTGAGATTTGAGTAAGTGCAATATTTTTTTACTGTGATATATATTCAAATAAATTTCAAGTTGGTATTGTTACTAGATATGTCAGTATTATCAGTGCATTTTTGAATTTTATTTGTAACAAAACGGAAGCTTCAAAAATATTTATATATGACGCTGTTGCCATATGGCAACGCAAGGCTCTGAGGTTAGCACAACTGCATTTATTTTATTTTAGGAGAGGTTTCCATTTAGAAAAAGCCTTGGCTATGTTAGAGGAAGAAAATGATTATCAGGGTGCTAGTGGTGTTAGGGATATATTTATATCCCCTCCAGATGTTGACATATTAACAGATGAAGACAGTGGTCGTGAAGATGAGGGTGGCACTATTGATAATTTGAACCGAAAACAATTATTACAGCCAGTGGAGGTAGTATTAGATAATAATATTAGAATATTATCAGAGATGAGAATCGGTCAGAAAATACATCATATGAAAATAACAATGAAGTTTATGATGTAAAAATGGCAAACAAATAAAGAAAAAAATTGTTCATAAATGGATTGATGGAGATATTATAGATAATACTCCTAAACAAGATGAACCAGATTATAATTCATTCTCTAACAAAACTATCCTAGATATTTATGAAATGTTTGTTGATGATGGCATCATAGACCTTATTGTTGAGGAAACAAACAGGTACGCTATGTTTCTAAATTTTCCTTCTCCTAATGTAACGAGGTCAGACATAAGATGTTTTATCGCAATTTTATATCTAAGTGGATATAATAATCTGCCTGGTAAACGTTATTATTGGGATTGTGGATCAGATATGTTCAATCAGATGGTATCAGATAGTATGAGACGTGATCGGTTTATTCAAATGATGAGATTTTTTCACTGCACAGACAATACTAAGTTGGGCAAAGAGAAAAAAATGTGTAAATTACGACCTCTAATTAAAAAGTTAAAAACAAATTTTTTAAAATACTTTGTTTCTCGTAAAAATCTTAGTTATGATGAGGCAATGATCAAATATTACGGCCGACATCCATGTAAGCAATACATTAGAGACAAACCTATACGGTTTGGCTATAAAGTATGGTGTTTGAAGGCAGATTTTGGGTATTTGATCAATTTTGAAATTTACCAAGGAAGTTTTACCAATAAGACTGATCAATATTCAAATAAATTTGGAGCTTGCTCCGCGCCTTTGGTTAGAATGTTGGATGAACTGCCTAACAAGACATATAGACATAATGTCTACTTCGATAATATTTTTACTAGTTTCCCTCTTTTACTAAATATAAGAGACAATATGGGCTATGGTGGGATTGGAACATTGAAAGCCAACAGATTTCCGAAGTCGTGTCCGATACAAGACAAAAAACAATTTGAAAAAAATACGAAAGGATTTTCTGAATCGAAACTTTGTCATACTACTGGAGTGTGTGTTGTAAGGTGGAATGACAACGCAGCAGTTACTGTAGCTTCAACTGTACATGGTGTAAATCGAACAAGTCAGGTTAAAAGATACTGCCAGGCTGAGAAAAATATTATACAAGTTACGCGACCCTGTACAGTTGGAGAATACAACATGCATATGGGGGGTACGGATCGAATGGCTTTTAGATGTATCCCTCAACAACGCATGGTTGTTGTATAAAAAGGTGGGCCATAAAATAACAAAATTGGACTTTCGCAGGAAAGTGGTTGGAGTTTATCTAACACGTTACAATAAGAAATGGAGATGTGCAGGAGAGGGTTGCAGTTCTATCGTTCGGACGTCCTGTAAGAAATGTAACGTGGGTTTATGTGTAACATGTTTTGAAATTTTTCACACCGTTACTTTTTCAAATTAGTTGTCAGTGTATGTTTTAAATAAAATAGTATGTTCCATTTCTGTTTCAATTTTATTATCGTATTGACCTAGCGTTGCCATATGGACACACCTTCAAATTTCATAATTGCGATATGTTTTGACCAAAATCTTTTTTTTAATAATTTCATGTGTTTTTATTGAAAATAAAACTTAAAATATTGTCTCCCATGAATACGATATGTAAAGAACACTGCTATGCAAAAGGTAGTTAAATTTAAAGTTCATTTACTTTTGATATTTTTTTTTAAATAATATATTCAAGATTATAAAAATTACTTGTAGTGCTACAAAACATAACAAATATACCAGGAACCTACAGCACTCAGCAGGAACTGGAGGAACATACCCTGGTACAACCTGGACCATCACATGCTGAAATGAATGAAGAACCTCCAAGTAAAGTAACAATATTGCAAAATATTGTTATAAAACCAGGTTCTAATTATTCTTCACAAACACTATTACACCAATTTCCTGTGAACAAATCAAAAAGTATGTGTAGATTATAATTTAAAGATTTAAATATTAACATATTATTTTTTAATTTCAGGCAAGAAGATATCATTGTTGTAAGCTGTAAATGTCACCCAAATGAATCAATTGAGCCCAAAAGCTAAGATTTTATATCAGAAGGCTACTTATTATAAGAGACTGGCAGACAATCGACTAAGATCAGTTGTAGATCTTAGAAAAAAAATTAAAGCCATTGATAAGTTCATGGAAAAAAATATTTACAAACAAATGCATAATTCGTACGTAGCTCAGTTCTTTGTTTCTCAGTTAAAGCAAGGAAAAAAGAAACCAAAAGGACGTAGATTCAGTCTTGATGACAAAATGTTGGCTATTGCTGTATATAGACGATCTGGACCATCAGGATATAAATTTCTAAAAGAAATATTTGCTTTGCCAAGTAGAAAAACACTAATGAAGGTGTTAAATAGGTTTAACATAAAGCCAGGTATAAACGAAACTATATTTAGAAATCTAAAAAATGTTGCAGACAAAATGGCATCCATTAATAAAATATGTGTTTTATCATTTGATGAAATTTCCTTGGCAGCAAATATTTATTATGACAAGCATGCTGATATATTTGATGGTTTTGAAGATTTTGGGGACAAAACCACAACAAATATTTGTAACCATGCATGTGTATTTTTCATTAGAGGACTTTTCAAGGCATGGAAACAGCCAATTTTTTATAATTTCGTAAAATCAGCTACAAAAACTATTGATCTGGCAAGAACTATTAAAGCTGTGATAAGAGAGGCTGGTTTCTCCATTATTGCTATTGTATACGATCAAGGTGGAAATAACAGTGCAGCTATAAATTACTTGGTTCAAGAAACTAAGGAAAAGTATTTAAGAACCAACAAGAACCAACAAAGAGTAATCGATATAGATGGACATGAAATTATTCCATTGTATGATCCTCCTCATCTATGGAAGTGTCACTAATATGTAAGGTAAATTATGCAAGTTTTTTAATGAACATTTTGAACTATTTGTATTCGATATCGTGAAACGTCTCTCTCAATTCAAAGAACATTTTTTTCGCTGCTTTTATCAACGTTTTATTTGTGTTTGAACTGAACAAGGAGAATTGACTAAGTTTAAATTTTTTTTGCTGCTGATGAGCAAAGGTTCTTATTTCTAAAACATTTGTAGACTTTTCAATATATTCATTGCAGTTAAGAATTTTAACACTGCTCATATTGTGGATTCTATTGATCAATGTATGTTAAATTGATTTTTTTCGTTATATGTTTGTAAATATTTTTTAGCATATATATTTTTAAAGCGGAGATTATTCAACTTTGTCGTATACATATTCTTAGTAAGTTGTTCTTTGCATTTTTGTTCATTGAAATTCTGAATATAGTAATAGACAGATATGGATATTCTCAAAAAATCTAGGAAGCACGCTCGAGCGGCATTTACTCGATTAATTACTTGGTTGGATACTAATCTTGATACCACAGATGATGTTTTTCAAATTCAAACTCGCGAAAAGGCCTTAATGGACGCCTTTGTTCATTTAGAAAAAATTGAAAATGATATAATTGACCTTGAATGCGACGCTAGTGAGCTTCCTAGTGTTAATGAATTTGACAGTACTGCAGAAAGATATTTGGATTATCTCTCTAAGATGCAGAGAAGGATTCAAACCCTTTCCGAAAGTACCCCTCGAACAAGAAATTTCAATTCTCGAGTTGCTATTAATAATAATTCCATATCTCATACTGCAAAACTACCTCAATTGAAAATACCTGAATTCAATGGCGATATCACGAAATGTCATCATTTTTCGAACTGTTCACATTTCTCGTTACAAATAACCCCAGTCTTTCCGATGTCGAAAAACTCGTTTATTTAAAAGCTTCACTAAAAAATGAACCCTTAGATTTAATTAACGCATTGGAACTTATAAATGATAATTTTCAAGTAGCAATAGATATTTTATATGAAAGGTATAATGACAATCTCGCTATTATTAATTCACATTTCAACTCAATTATTGATTATTCCAGCCTATCGAAAAGCAATGCTCAATGTCTTCGTGAATTTATTACTCATATGAAACAGCACATAAAATCGTTGAATAATTTAAATATCGACACTGAACATTTGATGATGATAAACACTCTTGTAAGAAAACTGGATTTCTCTACGAAACGGGATTATGAGTTTCAAAGAGACAAATCCGTATTGCCCACTATCGATGAATTTTTTCGTATTGTTGAAGAAAGGTGCAAGGTACTTTCTTCCATCTTACCTCAAACTGTAAAAAAGGAAAAGACTCAGTTAAAAAATGTTGTTTCTTATCATTCAAATCACTTTGAAAATAATTCTCGTACCCCGCAATTAAAATGTATTTTTTGTAATGATATATCCCATAAAATTTATAGGTGTAACAAATTTTCGGATTTACCTCATAATCAGAAATTGGAATTTGTGCATTCAAATAACTTGTGTACAAACTGCTTTGGTACTCGGCATAGGTCTATTAATTGCCCATCTAAACGTTGTTTCACTTATTCTAAACCTCATCATTCTTCATTGTGCTTAAAGAAGCCAAATCAGGCTAATTCTCGACAAAATAATTCAAGTGGTTTGGCCAATTCTCGGCAAAACGATTCTAGTATCTCAACTGCTGCTCGGCAAAACAATTTAGACAATTTGGTTACTTCTCAGTCGCATCGTGCAAATGGCGCAATCGCAAATTGGCAATCACACCCAAATTCGCTCGTGAGCAATAACAGACAAAATTCTGATCAAGAAACCGTATCACAAGGACTTTGCACTAATTCTGGCACACAGGACAATAGAACGGATGAGAATTCGCATAGCTCGTCATACACTGGGACTTCATATAGCATGTCAACTTTGTCTCAAACAAACAATGTTTTATTAGCAACTGCCCTGGTTACGGTTTATTCCAAAAGTGGTACTCCTATTCAAGCAAAATGTATTCTTGACAATGGTTCGCAAAACTCGTTTATTTCGGAGCACCTTTTGAATAAAATAGATGCTAAAGTTTATAACAAAAGATTGCAAATTTCTGGAATTACCCAAAATTCTTTGGTCTCAAACACTATGGCTCAATTTAAAATATTCTCCAATGTACTCGAAAATGTGTCCTTTGATTTGTCTTGTGTGGTATTACAAAATATCAGTTGTAATTTGCCTCAATGCCCAATTTCTCCAGAATCAGTTTCCATCCCCTATTCTCTCGAATTAGCAGACCCCCAATTCTTTAAGCCATCCCAAATAGATTTGTTGTTAGGCTCCGATATATATTATGATCTACTCTCTGATGGGCTCATAAAATTTGGAAACCATCGACCGGTATTACAAAATACTAAGTTAGGATGGGTGATCGCAGGCAATGTTCCACAATCTACTGGTTCTAAAGGTTTTTCGTTTTTGGCTAATACGCTTGAAGCTTCGCAGGATCCTCCTCTTGATGATTTACTCAAAAAATTTTGGGAATTGGAAGATTTGCCTCTGAAAAAATTGTCATCCCCCGAAGAAGATCTTGCTGAACAAGACTTCAAACAAAATGTAAAAATACTGGAAGATGGATCTTTTCAAGTTAATTTATCGCTGATCTCTCCTAATGCTTTCACAAAGCTTGGTGACTCCTTTCAAATCGCGAAAAAACGATTTTTAAATCTCGAAAAAAGATTCCAGAAGGATCCAGTTCTTTTTTCTCATTACAAAAAATTTATTGATGAATATGTAACTCTGAATCATGCGCGCTACGTACCTCTCTCTTTTCACAATGCCCTCAACCATAATAAATATTTTATGCCTCATCATTGTGTCGTTAAGGAAACGAGTTCAAGTACTCCTCTCCGCGTTGTTTTTGATGCTAGTTGTAAAAGTTCTAGCGGTTATTCACTTAATGATATAACCATGAAAGGTTATCAAGTACAGCCAGATTTGTTTGATATTATTTGTCGTTTCCGTCAGTTCTCTTTCGTGTTCACTGCAGATATAGAAAAAATGTACCGACAGGTAAAAGTCAACCCCAGTCAAACGTATTTACAAAATATTCTTTGGAGAAATCAACCCTCTGACCCCATACAGTCCATTGAATTGACGACTGTGACATATGGTACAAAGCCCGCCAGCTTTCTCAGCACGCGCACGCTGAAGGAAGTTGTATTGGTTAATGGAAAAATTTCCCTCTCGCATCTCAAGCTATTCTTACTCAAACTTATGTGGACGATATTTTATATGGCTCTAATGACGTAACAACACTTAAATCATCTCGTGAGGAACTCAATACTCTTTTGAATAGTTCTGGTTTTCGATTGCACAAATGGTGTTCGAACTCTCCCGAATTCTTAGAACTAATTTCTGAATCCTATCGATCTATCTCTTATGATGTGCAATTTGAAAATATTTCCAACAAGGTTTTGGGACTTTTATGGCAACCTTGTCAAGATGTGTTTACTATTTCTCTTCCAAAGTCAATTCATTGCGAACCTATCACGAAACGAAAAGCTCTCTCGATCATATCCCAAATGTTTGACCCACTTGGATTAATTGGCCCAGTCATTTTAATTGGAAAAATTTTCATGCAGTCTATTTGGAAGGCAAATTTGAATTGGGATGATCCTTTACCCCCATTTCTCGCCCATGATTGGCATTCGTTTATTACAAACATCCCAGTCCTAAATAATTTGAAAATACCTCGGCACATTTTTCTGAAAAAGGAAATTTCACATGTTGAGCTTCATGGATTTGCAGATAGCAGCAGCAGAGCATACGTTGCCTGTATTTATTTTCGAACTGTTTATTCTGACAATACTGTCGCATGTAATTTAATAGCATCTAAATCTCGAATTGCTCCTCTACGTCCCAATCTCACTATTCCTCGTCTTGAACTGCAAGCTATGCTCTTGTTATCAAGGCTTACTCAAAAAATTGTCTTAATCTACGATGGTATTGTATTTTCTTCAGTTAATCTGTGGTCAGATTCACAGATCTCTTTATGTTGGATCAACTCTCATCCTTCCCGTTGGTCAGTATTTGTGTCCAATAGAGTTTCCCAAATACAGAAGCTCACAAAACATTGGAAGTGGCGTCATATATCATCAGCAGATAATGCCGCTGATCCCTTGTCTCGCGGCCTATTGGCCAAGGATATTATATCCTCCAAACTTTGGTGGCACGGTCCATCTTTTTTGTTGGAATCGTCGCTAGAACTCTCACACGTCCCATTACAAAATTGTGTCCTGCCACAAACATTTAATTAAAATTTGACTTGACATTTCTCCTTTTTTATAGTTTAGAGCCGGTTCGCTCAAGGCCGGGGAATATGTTCGAATTTCGAACATTCTGTTATACCCGATCGGGTCGCCTTCTCTAAAAATGTGACAGTGACAGATAGTGACAGAATTATAAAATGATAACCACGTCGTGTAATATTATATTACAAAAAATTGTATAATATATTGTATTTTTTGGCAATTGTTGCCCAGAAATTGTGTATGTATCCCGAAATTTGATATTTAGTACATAATTGTTATTTATGCTGTTTACCATTTCAATTAATGGAATCCATCAGAAAAGGTGATAAGAAAAAATAAAGGTAAAGATTTGAAAGAATTCGCGTCAATGGAGACGATCCTCAGTTAAAAGGCAACGCTCTCCAGTTATTATATCGATGGGCATACTGGTGATCTGAAACAAATGCCAAAAATCACTGATTTTCATGTGGATCCCAAGAAAATAAAAAAATGAAGGTTTCTGCATGTACTCAGGCCCTTAGCTACAAAATGGCTACAATCATACAATGTATGGCTAGGAATAGTAAGTTAATTATTACATTTATGTAAATAGTATAAAAAATATAGTTAAGAATAATATGTGTTTTACAGTTCAGTGATCATAAAGGTACTCAAGAAAATAGATTTAATTAAAAGTTTAATACAATGATAAATTAAAGTAGCATTCCAAATTTTAAGCACAAATTTAGACAAAACTATTGGATATATAACTCATTTGTTTATTTTTGTTACAGATGAAACCAGCTTAGATGGTAAAATTACTATGCCTAAGGAAGCCAAGGATACTGGAACCATCATTAATTTTTTTGATGAACTCTTTGATTCTGTAAATTCTGGAACCAAATGCTATATGACCAATAGCAAAATATTAAAACGTAGCATTACTAGGAAATCTCTACATGTTAAATTTTGGCAAAATGCCATAATTAATTTAAAAAATATGTATTACATTGACAAAAATAATAAAAAGTGTAGGCCGCCAACACTAATAAATTGGGTAAGAACTTTGCGAGGGTTGATATATCTGCAAAAAAAGTTATTTTTACATAAGGAAGTGAAGTTTATTTCTGGTCGAAAATTTAATCAAGATATTGATAGAAAACTTTTTCTGCCAAATGAGACAACATGGGGGAAGAAATGTGAATCCAACCCAATTTAATTTTAAAAACTATTATAAGTCTCTACTTATTAAAACATTTGTGTCTGCCAGTCACTCACTAGGGGCCAATTGTGAAATGGATAAAGACCAAATGCTGTTCCAAATAAAATCGTTTTTAACACAAGGAACTGAAGAAGAGGAACAAGTATTATTAAAAGAAATAAACTTCACTATCCCAACTGAACAATGTTTAAGGAATAGTGACCTTTCAACAATAGGTTATATATCGGGTTACATCTCAAGGGTATCCTTAAAAAAATACCATTGTGATAAATGTATTAAAATAATGATTACCAAAAACATACAAAATTCACATGAATTAATTGTTGAAAGGGAGTATGATTCAAAAAAAAAGATTATTTTATTGTTCTCCCACATTTATGAAAAATATTTTCATCTGCTATCAGATAGTTACTTTCTTCTTGGGACAATTAAACAATTTGGGAACTTCCAATATTTATAAATACATATTTCGTTATATAAAAGAGCATGTTCACTTTGAGTTTGTATGCCATAAAAATGAAATTGAAAATTATATTATAAATAAATGTATTCTACTTGTAATATTTCAGTGGACTAAAGGGTTAAACAGGGTTTTAAGTGGTAAAGAAGCAACAAAAAATTGTAATTTTAGGAATACTATATATAAACAGGCTGAAGAAATGTATAAAAAAAAATGTAAAATACCATATAAATAATTGCTGAGAATTTTGTTTATATTATTTTATTACACCCTGAATACCGAAACATAATGTTAAAAAAATTGTTTGGCTGTTTTAAAACTTGCAGATTTCTGTATTTTATATCCTTTATACTATACTTGCCATACATAAGTATCATGTATCACTGATTGGTTTAGGTAATAAAAGTGCATTAAGTTGATTAGTGGGTTATATTATTACGTTATCCATTATAACAACGATCCTGCAATCCATACTAGTGGTTAAAGATGACCAGGGAGTCTATTTTAATTTAATTCAATTTAAGCGGGAATATGTTCAGAGCCTGTTGCAAGCGATAGTGGTATCTGAGGGTCTATTCTTAAATAGCGACATTTTTTGTCGCATGCGAGATTATATTTTTGCTAATTCGGAGTTTTACAATTTCGCATAAGACAAAAAATGTCGCTATTTAAGAATAGACCCTCAGATACCACTATCGCTTGCAACGGGCTCTGAACATATTCCCGCTTAAATTTGAACCTAAATCCTCTTACGAGTTCTTCTTTTTCAAATTGGTTACTGCGGTCTCATATCGATCGTTATTCAGCAACTGCACTGTCATAAGACCATGGTCTTGTATTATTCAGCCAGTTTCCCCACACCGCAAGATGGCGTGGTAAAATTTTAGAAAAGAACATTGAGATGCCTATCTATCTTTGTTTCAGTGTTGCTAATTTAGCATATTTTATGCTAGATTTGGCATATTTTTATGTTGGTTGGCAAATTTATTTGTTGTTTAGCATATAGCATATTTTTTAGCATAAAAAATAAAAGTTTAAACAAAGGATCCGTTTTGCTAACCGTTAAGCGTACTTAACAATTATTTTTTAATATTATTTTTCTTTTCTTGTGTTATTTATTTTGTTATTTAGAACGCTCTAGAAAGTGTTATCTCTCTGGCCTGGCGCATTTCGGGCGGCCGGGGATTCCCCAACAACAGCAAATAATAAACACACAGACAGTCAGTGAGTCAGTACAGCCAACGAGCCAACCTCGATCGCCCAGTTACAATTTACAATAATCAATATCAATCGGATCGGAAATCAGAGCGAGCTTTTAGTTTTAGTTTTAAATAGTAAATAGGATATTTTTGGTGGGTGACGGAGCTTCGATTAAAACCAGGAGATCGGGACAGTACGGTACACGTGATTGTATTTACTGTTATTGTAAATAAATGAAAGTTGTTACAGTTTATACAGTACAGTTTTAAGTTTTAAGTGAGTTAATTGTTTGATAGTCGTTAATATGCCGCCTAAATACACTCAGCATTACCGGTCCGAGTGGGAGCAAATGACCGAGTTCAAGGACTGGTTACAGCCTGTTGGAAATGATGCAACGAAGGTCTATTGTAAGTACTGTAAATTCAAATGATTGCAAAAATCCATTGCTTAAAATTACATATTTTGTCAGCAAAGCATAAAAAAGCTATCGAATCAATGACAAGTCAAAGAACAATTAATTTTCCCAAAGTAAAAAAACATCTAAATACACAGAGAGCAGAATCTTCACTAGCTATGTTCGTGTGCGCACATTGTTCCATTATGGCTGTCGATCATTTATCAGAATTATGCAAACACCGATTCGATGATAGCAAAAGTGGAGACTTGCGACTCCATCGTACCAAATGCACAAATATAATAAAAAATGTTTTGGCGCCTCATTTTATCAAAGAAATTGTGTTGGATTTGAGAGACCAACAGTACAGTCTTTTGCTCGATGAGTCCACAGATATTTCAGTAAGTAAAATGTTGGGAGTATCTATAAGGTATTTTAGTCGATCTTTAAAAAGTGTAATATCTACCTTCTTGGGGTTAGTCGAGCTCGAAGATGGTACTGCAAACAGCATCGTCAACGGTATTAAAAAATTATTATTATTTCTGAACATTGACATAAAAAAATTTTGGCACCGATAATGCTACGGTGATGACAGGGATTAACAACGGAGTACATGCTTTATTAAAAAACGCAACTGGTAATGATAATTTGGTTTTAGTCCGCTGCGTTTGCCATTCATTACAGTTGGCTTTATCGCATGCCTCAGAAGAAACTCTACCACGTAATGTTGAATTTCTTATAAGAGAAACCTACAATTGGTTTAGTCATTCTTCAAACCGTCGACTACAATACAAAAGTATCTATCAAACAATTAACTGTGGTTCCGAACCATTGTTAATTCCACAGATGTGCAACACCCGATGGATATCAATTGAACCAGCAGTCAACCGCATTCTAGAGCAATGGGTGGAATTGAAACTCCTATTTGAAGTTGCCAGGCGTGAAAACCACTGCTATATGGCAGAAACATTATACAACATGTATAATGATCCTGTAAATCATTTATATTTATTGTATTTAAAACCTATCTTAGAGGAAGTTCAAGCTGTGAACAAGCTGTTTGAAAGCAACAACGTTGATCCAACAAAACTTTATAAAGATTTGTGTGCCTTAGTTCAGTCTACCAGTCGGCGTATCTTGAACCCAACTGCGAGAGTCGATATTTTTACCCAAAATATAGTAAGTTATTTGGATCCTAAACCGTACATGGGATTTGCTTTTGAAAAAAAATTACAGGAGTACCACCTTCAACCTGAAGTGGAAAATAATTTACGGCAACGTTGCATGAATTTCACACTGAAACTTGTAACAGAACTGCGTTCCAGATTACCAATTAATTTTAATTTACTTGAGAAAGTATCCATATTTTCGGTAGAAGAAACTTTAAAAGTAGTCAAACCTTCCCTAGTTGATATTGCCCAAGAATTTCGAGAGGATGCATCTACAATAGATAGGCTCGTGTCTCAATGGAGAAACATAGTGCACATTAAATGGGAACGCACATCTTCCACTATAGAATTCTGGAATGAAGTAATGGATTATAAAGATGCAGCTGATAATAACCCTTTCGCAGATTTATCTCAGTTAGCAATATCATTATTATCTCTACCACATTCCAACGCGGAAATTGAACGTGTTTTCAGCCAAATGAATGTGGTCAAAACTAAGCTCCGCAACCGTTTGTCGGTAAAAACTTTAAATGCCGTTTTATACATTAGATTCGGCCTAAAGAGGGTAGGGAAATGCTGCTATTCTTATACAGTTCCGGATAACGTACTGCGCTCTATTGGAACCAATGAGAGTTATGGGCTTGGCAATGTGGCTTCTACATCTACATCCACATCGGCTGCCGATGTAGACCAAGATATTAATATTTTATTCGATAATCGATTAATAGATTAAACATTTTATTTGATAACATAACCGATTAATCGATTAAAACATAAAATAAGTCTGAATACTTTGTTATTTTTGTTCATTTAATAAACATTTAAAATTAAATGACGTTTTATTTGACATAAAAAAATGTTGGCATAATTTTTTAGCATAATTATAAAGCCGTTAGCATAATTTTGGCAAAATTTTGACATTTTATGTGATGACATAACCGATTAATCGATTAAAACATAAAATAAGTCTGAATATTTTGTTATTTTTGTTCATTAATAAACATTTAAAATTAAGTGACCTTTTATTTGACATTAAAAAATGTTAGTGAACGAAAAAAGCTGCGAAGTGCAGGAGAGACCTACACAACAAAACGAAACAAACAAGTAGAGAATAAAAAGCCTCCACCTGAGAATGTAAGCTATTATTACTGTATATTTCTGTGTTTTAATGATGCATGCATCTTTTACTGTTAGTTTCAATAATATTATAACTTTTGGTAGGACTTAAAGCTCTCCTAATTTTGATGAGGTTATGTAAAACGAAATTTTTATACGTACCTACTAGATTAAAAAAATAGAGAGATGATTAGAAACATTTTTCAGGTGCTCTGCAAGTGTAGCTATAGTTGCAAAAAGTTGGAGTATCAATCTTTATCTTATAAACCGTCGGCGTAAAATGTAGATGCAAACTCAAGTCGAAAGCAAATGTCTGTAGCATTCAGTATTCCAAATGGAAGTGGAACGATTGTAAGAGTGTGTAAAAAGACCTTCCAAGACATGTTTGGTATCACTAAAAGTTGCATTGAAACACTTGTTGCATATCTGAAGGCGGGCGAGGTGAGTTACACCGAAAAAAGAGGCAACAAAGGTAAAGTAAAAAAATACACTGATGAAGATGATCAACGGATTGTCGACCATGTGAACTGCTTTCCCAGAGAAGAAATAAAGAATACTTAAGTGGTGATTTAAACAATAGTACCTTACATCGGTCTTTTAATGAAAAACATCCAGAAAATAAAGCAGGCCAGAAATATTTTTGTAAAATATTTAAACTCAAATTCGCAAATCTCTCTTTTCGCAAGCCACGCAGTGACACGTGCAATATTTGTGATCTGCTTCATGCGTCGATGAAGAGCAATCCAACAGACTTGAGTGTGAAACATCGCTTAAATTTATACCATCGTAAAGCAGAAAATGCAAGAAAAGAGATGGACAACGATCACAAGAAGTCACAAATGCCCAGTAGTGATGTTTGTACGCTTAGTATGGACCTTTAACAAGTTTTTAGTCTTCCTACTTTAGCTCACAGCAAGATGTACTACTCAAGACAACTGAGTGTTTACAACTTTGGTATACACATCGGAGACAACAATGGCGTTTTCACTTTTATGTGGCATGAAGGACAAACAGGTAGGGGTGCAAATGAAATTGCATCTGCTGTATTGAAAGCAATACGCTGCTGCAAAATAACACCAAAACGCAAATTAATAGTGTGGAGTTACTGTTGTTACAGTGGTGTAGATGAACTAAAATACACAATGATATAAAGTAGAACAACTATCTTTTTATTTTTTACTAACTGACACTGACAATTACATTAAATTATATTTTTATACATTGACATTTGATTACTTAAATAAAAATCAGTAGTTTTAACACTTAATCTCATGTCAAAAAAAATATATATAAAATCACTACATTTTTCTCAACCCCAATTGTTCAGCACAAAATGCATGCTTTGGTCTAAACAATCGTTTGGTTAACATATCAGCTGGCATTTCTTCCGTTGGGAGATATTGTACAGATATTTCTTCTTTCTCCGCCAACTCTCTCACATAATGATATTTTATGGAGATATACTTTGTCCGATTGTGAAATACTGGATTATATACTAGTTTGTTTGCTCCTTGATTGTCATTATAGACTACAATTGACTTATGTTCTTTGTATAGCTCACTAAATAATCCTTTCACATACATAATTTCTTTCACTCCTTTAGCTAGAGCCATGTATTCAGCTTCAGTTGTACAACTGTGTGCAACACTTCTTTGCTTTCTAGATTGCCAAATAATTGCAGCCCCAGCATATGTCAGTACAAAACCGGTGAATGAACGACGATCTTCTATACAACTACCCCAGTCAGCATCAACATAACTTTGAATAGGTTTTCCAGATTTCTGAAAACATAGAGAGTAGTCTTTTGTACCCTTCAGGTATCTGAGAATTCTCTTAGCTGAATTCCAATGCTCTGTGTTATGAAAATTGTTGAATTGACTCATATAAATTGCCGAGTAAGCAATATCAGTATGAGAGTCGTTTTTTAAAGATTTTGCCAATTTCAAATTTGGTTCCAAAGGAATACTCACTGATTTAGAATTGTCCATACCAAATCTGTTCAAAATTGTTTCTTAATAATTAATTTGGTCAAGAGTAATTATTCCTTTTGATCTATTTCTTGTAACTCTCATCCCTAAACATTCCGTAATTTTTCCAAGATCCTTTATCTTAAATTGTTTCCCTATTTCTTCCTTTAACTTTCTAGTTTCATCTGGATCATTCGAAAAAATATAGAAATCATCAACATGAAGCGCAATAATGATCAGTTTACCTTGTACAGTTTTAGTGTACGCACAAGAATCATATCCACATTGTTGTGTTCCCGCGCAAATTAATTTGATTTTATTTTATTTTTCTCTTTTTGTTTATTTTATAAATTTCTATATAGACTTAGTATTTGTTATATTATATTACTTTCGTATAGCTACTTTGAGTTTCATTCATTGATATTCAGATTCATAATTTGCATTAATTTGAAATTAATTTTAATAAAGGTTTGCTTAGACCTTCTTATTTCCAATCCTTTATATTTTCCCTATTTGACCGTCCTATTGTTGAACTTTGAACCATGGTTTTTCTATCGTCGCTATTTTGAAGACAGAATCGAAAAAGGTCGAGAACAGTACAATACATTGCTCGCTCGTGATCGGGACTTGACCGAAAAATATTTTTGTGAAACCGGCACACTTTGTGTTAACCTTTTTTTCGTATGCAAAAGAAAAGAAATCCCCTTTGATTTCTTCGCATTGCGCGCTATAAGGGAAGATTCACCAGGATTGGACGCTGCACCTATCATCCTAGTCCGGTAAGCTGTAAAGTAAACCTTTATTTTTTTTGTCATATATTATATTTTTAATTTCATTATTTATTATATATCTCTTCAAACCAAATAATTTAATCAGTACTGCAAGGGGGAAATCGCAGAATCAACGTCCCTAACAGTCTGGAACTATTCCTTTTTTTTAACAAGTTTGACATAAATATTTTTTTTGTTATTTATGTGAAAAGGAGCTAGTTTCGCACATTTGGTCCTTCGAGCCGGATTAAACCTTTAGGAACCCTCTCAGACAATTGATCTGAAGTTTTAAGGTTTTTTAATTATTTTTTTTCCACCCTTGGTGCTGATTCAATTATTATTTTATTGGCGACACAAAGTGGTTATATTGTTGGTTTTCATTTTCTATTGCATTTAATGAAGATACTTTGTCTAAATTTCTAATTTTTCTATTTTTTATAAAGGAAAAACATTCATTTCAAATATATAATTTAATTCAGTTAAACGAGCCCATAAATTTCATATTTCTTTAAACACACAAAAAACAGTGCAAAGGTTGCCAACCGGTTATCTTTGTTGTCGAAGCGACGAGTTTTATTTGTCTATTCATTTTAGAACTTTTCTGAAATACCGGGGCTGTACGATAACTATTAAGTATCATTCAAATGTGAATGATAAATTATTCGTTAATTCTATTATATCTTGATTAAATCTTATCGATTAATTATTGTAATTAAACTTTTAAGTTCACACTACATTGTGCACATTCAGTTACTGCAATTGAATTTATTTTTTCTTGTTCTTGTTATAAGCACATTTTTGATTCCCCTTGGAACTAAGTTGTGTTTTTTCTACATATTTTTTGCAAAATAAATTAAAATGCCTACAGATACAGAAAAAGTTCTCCGTCATAAAGCTTTAAGACAAAGCACTTTAAATCAATTCACACTTCTTGAAAGATCTGCCTTTGAGGCCAAGGTTGATACAGCTAAGCACACAGCATTTAAGGTCAGATTCAAAGTTTTAAAAAAGCTATTAAAAGATTTTGAAAAACATCATAACCCCATTTTAACCTTATTACATTTACCCAAAATTGATTTGATTAAATTTTCTGGAGATATCACTGAATTTCCAACATTTATTGAAACCTTTAACGCTCTCATTCATTCAAACAAATATTTATCAAATATTGAAAAATTCAATTATTTAAAATCATCTCTTGGGGGAAATTCTCTTACTTATATAAGTCGTATCAAACTTATTGGGGATAATTATCCTATTGCTTATGATACTCTGGTCAGAAGATATACAAACAAGCGTCTTTTAGCATCCACCTATTGGAAATCCATTGAAAGTGCATCGCCAGTTTCTCAAAGAAATGCTCGTAGTTTACGCAATCTTATAGAGACGTTTGATGAAAATGAGTGTTCTTTAAAAAATATGGGATTTGAGACTAATCATTGGGATTTTATTCTTTGTATGATGTTTTTAGATAAATTGGATTCACAAACTAGAATGCTGTTTGAACAAAACCACGCTTCAAACGAAATTCCGCTTTATTCTGATGTTAAAAAACTAGCATTACAGCAATGTTTGGCCTTAGAATCCGTTAATTCAAACGACAAAAAAGTATTTAAACCTAATGTTTCGGAAAAATCCAATTTTTCAACTCCCCCTCGTAATGCCAATTATAATAATCAAATAACTGCTCGATCCAAGTCCGCCTTTCTGGTAAATACCGGTCAAAGGCAATTAGAGTGTTTTTTGTGTAAATCAAATCATATGATTTACCGGTGTCCTAATTTCTTAGAAAAGACACCTTCACAAAGATACGAAATTATTAAAAAACATAAGGCATGCGTGAATTGTTTGTCAAATGCACATTCTTCGAAGAAATGCTCTTCGGAAAATCGATGTGAGACTTGTTCAAAGTATCATCATAGCCTTTTGCACTTTGTTTCACCCGCTAATAATACAAATCCTGTGAATTTCGCAGCCGCAGAGGAAGAAATCCAAGTTAACCCTGGTACTTCCTCCAACAATTTAATTTTAAATAGTGTTCAAAGCTCCACAAAAACGGTAAATGTAGGAATACTCCTTAATAATCATGACGTCTTATTGGCTACTGTGCTTGTCAAAGTGAAAGATAATTTTGGTAACTGGCATATTGTCAGAGGCGTACTTGATGGCGGAGCTCAATCGTCCTTTATTTCAAAACAATTAGTAAATAAATTGAGTTTGCCAAAATTTAAAATTGCTTTAAATTTACATGGTCTTGAAAAAATGCGGACTTCTGCGCATTTAGGTGCTTTCATTAAAATTGCGCCTCTAACTAACTTGAATCAAGTTATTGAGTTTGGGGCAGTAATTGTTGATACAATTTGTAATAAATTACCTAATGTTACATTTTCTAAAGAAATTATTTCAAATATTGGTAACTTAGATTTAGCAGATCCTTCTTTTAATGAGAGTAGTCATATTGATCTACTCTTAGGCGCGGATGTATATCCTTATGTTTTAGAGGAAGGTCGTATTTATCAAGGACAAGACAAACCTGTAATTTTAAATACTATTTTTGGTTGGATGATTACCGGCAAAATTCCCTTGTCAAATTCATCCCTAGTATCTCCTAAAATTAATGCTTTCTTCACAACTTCCAATGAAGTTAATTTAGATGAAACTTTAAAATTATTTTGGAACACCGAAGAAGTCCCAATTAGTAAAATAGTTTCCCCTGAAACCGAATATTGCGAAAAATATTTTTCGGAAACAACTTCTAGAAACGAAATGGGTAGATATATAGTTTCTTTACCATTTAAATCGCATGTAACAGATTTCGGAGATACCCGGTCTATTGCTATTAAGCGTTTCTTTTCATTAGAAAAACGCTTATTACAAAATCCCTCTTTTCACTTATCTTATAGTGAAGTCATGAGAGACTATTTACAAAGTGGACATATACAGGTGGTCCCAATTTCGTCTGCGGAAAAATTAAATAATTATTTTTACATAGCTCATCATGCAGTATTTAAAAAGGATTCTAACACTACGCCTCTGCGTGTAGTGTTTGACGCTTCTAGTCATGCCCCGAATAAACCTTCTTTAAATGATGCCTTATACACAGGTCCTAAGTTGCAACAGGACTTAGTGAACATTTTATTAAATTTTCGTATCCATCCTTATGTTTTCACTTGTGACATCAAACAAATGTATAGAATGATACTAGTCACCCCGGAACACCGTAGATATCAGCGTCTTGTATGGCGCTTTTCTAAGGACGAACCGTTATTAGACTATGAATTAACCGTTGTAAGTTTCGGTGTCAATAGTAGCCCTTATTTAGCCATAAAAACTTTGCTACAACTTGCCCAGGATTATAAGGATTTACCTTTGGCTTCTGAAATTTTATCGAATTCTACTTATGTAGATGATATTGTCACCGGAGGGGATAGCATTGTCTTTGATGAAAACCCAGTTAATTGAATTATTGTGCAGGGGTGGTTTTGAAGTTAAAAAATGGGCTTCAAATGAAAGTCAATTACTTGCTGATTTACCTGAATCATATATTCAAAATCAATGTTTATCTTTCGATTCTGAAAACAATAATGTTTTAAAAATTTTAGGTCTTAAATGGAGTCCTACTGAAGATGAATTTTCCTATAATTTTTCTTCTTTTGAAAAGCCTTGTACCAAGAGAGGTATATTGTCCGAATTAGCTAGGATCTTCGATCCGCTTGGATTTTTAACCCCTATCACAATTTTCGCAAAATTTCTTATCCAGCATTTATGGAGCCTGGGATTAGGCTGGGATGATCCCCCTCCATCATCTGTTTCAATTAAATGGGAACAGATCAAAAATGAACTTTGCTGTTTTCACAATTTTAAAATTCCGCGTCTAATAAATGTCATGCACACTGCATCATGTTCATTAATAGGATTTTCCGATGCTTCTGAACGAGGGTTCTGTGGAGTAGTTTACTTAAGAGCGGTATACCAAGACGGTACTGTTAGATCGTTTTTTATTTGCTCAAAATCCAAGGTTGCTCCTCTAAAGAGATTGTCGCTACCCCGCTTGGAACTGTGTGGTTCTGTGCTATTAGCAAAATTAATGAAATTCGTTATGGACTCTTATAGAGAAAAAAGGAGCTAGTTTCGTACACACATCTTGTGAATCCAATATTTATCAGAAAAAAATGAATTTTTATATTCCAACAGCGGGCTGATTGTTTTAAACCATATATTGCCTTTTTGAGTTTGTACACCTTCATTTCATTTCCTGGTTCAATAAAACCTGAAGGTTGTTCCATATATATGTTTTCCTCAAGATTTCCATTTAAAAACGCTGTGGTAATATCAATATGGTCTATTTCTAAATCCAGTTCTGCGGCTAGTCGAATAATAAACGTATAGTAGTGAGTCTTACCACGAGTGCAAAGATTTCTACATAATCTTCCCCGTATTTTTGGAGAATCCTTTTGCCACAAGTCTCGCCTTGTACCTCTGAGCTATTCCATCGGCTCCCATTTTAACTTACTTACCCACTTACATTTAACCACATTTTTCCCTCGCGGACGGTCAAGTTCCCATGTCTCATTTTCGGCTAGTGACCGTAATTCTTCTTCAATTGCACGTTCCCATAGTTTTTTATCAGATCTTGAACGAGCAACTTTAATATCTTTGGGATCAGTACAGTTGTTAACTGTTAGAAAAGAATAGTCCATACTGCCATATCTTTGAGGCGGTCTTCTTTCTCTTTGAGGATATCGTCTATCTTGATAATCCATTTCAGGTTCTTCATTTTCGGATAACGAGCTGATGTTTTCATTAATATTGTTCTGATCAATGATTTCCTCAGAAATATCCTCAACGTCTTCAGTTATCGATGAACTGTTTTGAACCAGACGATCAGTTCGTGGTATGTATTCCACTGCTATTGGTTCATTTTCTGGTTAAATATGTTCTGATTCAGTAAATTTGCCACAGGAACTATTTTGAGTACCGTTTGAATCATTTGTGTTAATCGGAACAGATTCTATGAAAACTTCATCCCGTGCATTGATAATTTTATGGGGATTCTGCTCATCTATTAGTCTGTAACCTTTTCGAGTTTCCACAATAACCCACCATCAAGTATTGATGTGATTTCTTATCAAATTTCTGCCTTTTTTGCTTAGATACATGTACCTGAGCTTTACTACCAAAAATTCTCAGATGCGACAGGTCCACTTTTTCTTTTGTCCAAACTTCTTCTGGTACTGCCTCTTTCACAGCATCGGTAGATGATCTGTTTTTCAAATAAATATCGTTTCCCCAAATTCGCATCAAATAAGAGACATCTTGCTTTTTCTACCAAAGTTCTGTTCATTCGTTCCGCTACTCCATTTTGTTGTGGAGTGTATGGAATGGTTGTTTGATGGACTATGCCATTAACTTTAAGAAAATTTTTGAAATCATTATTGTCGTATTCTGAACCATTATCTGTTCTAAGACGTTTTATCTTTTTACCTGTCTGGTTTTCCACTAAAGCTTTAAATTCTCGAAACTTATTAAAAACTTCACTTTTTGATTTCAACATATATCCAAAAGTTTTTCTGCTGAAGTTATCAACAAAAATTACACATATTTAGCTCCACCCCATGAAAACTCTTCCATTGGTCCTGCTATATCGCTGTGAATGAGCTCTAATAAATCACTTGTCCTTTTCGATTTTTTGGTTGGAAATTTTTGAACAGTTTGCTTACCTTCAAGACATTGAATGCAAGTGTAGCG
The DNA here is from genome assembly GCA_035357415.1 of Ophraella communa. NCBI lineage: Eukaryota > Metazoa > Arthropoda > Insecta > Coleoptera > Chrysomelidae > Ophraella > Ophraella communa. The sequence goes on along the minus strand of CM068979.1, from coordinate 15,853,000 downwards.
ATTTCCATCTCCAAAAGAATCCAGAAACTAAACTTTTCAGTAACTTCATACTTCTTTGGTTCAAGTGACCTAAACGTTTATGCCACATCATATAATCCGAAGTAAATGTAGACAAAGCCCTCACTGGTTCTTTACTGCATATATCAGCAACATATAACCCATTTTTAAAAAAAAAACCAGTGAATTCAAATTTTCCTGTCACATTAAAATCTGATTCATCGTAGGCTTTACAGCCAAATCTATTGAATAGAACTACGAGGCCCTTTCCGGTCATAGCATTTACTGACAAAAGATTCGTCGATAAGCTAGGAACATACATCACATTTTTAATTGTTTTTGTGACAATAGATTCATTTTGATTTAGATCAATTATTATCACATCTCCCACACCTTCTGACATAATTTCTTCTCCGTTTGCAACTGAAATATTAGTCTGCTCAGTTACACAGAAATTTGTCATCCAGTCATTCTTTGAAGACATATGTGATGTGGCGCCTGAGTCTATTATCCAATCAGCTTTTAAAGAAGTAGATAACATAGCGGTACTAAGTAGTGTTTGATTTTCAGTTTTTTTCTGCCCTCTATCATGATCTTTTCGTTTAGGACAATCAGGTTTTATATGTCCAATTTCACCACAAGAAAAACATTTAAATTTCTTCTTCGGGACCTTCCTGTTTGACTTCCTTGACTGTAAAGCTGCCTCATCTCTACCTACTTGATACTGGGATTTCTTTCGCGCATCTTCTTGTATGAGTCTCGTTTTAACTTCATCCGATGACAAATTTTTGTTATTATATGTCAAAGCAATAACTAAAGGTTCATACTCTGAATTTAGTCCGTTCGGCATAACAAAAGCAACAAAATCGTCATCTATGGTAACACCAATATCTGCTAGTTTATAAACTGTAGACATAATATCACTGATGTATTCCTCCATTAAAGTAAAATTTTCACGCCTTGTTCTGAATAAATGTCTTTGCAAATCGAATTTTCTATTCATATCTTTCGATTAAAATGCTTTCAGTAAATTATTCCAAGCTTCTTTAGATGTGGTGGCTTTACATACGTGTACATAACAAGTAGGCTTCACACTTTTTTGCCAATGGTTTATTGTCTTTGTCTCTACTCACAGCACAGTTTGTATCCACACCATTGGTTACAATGTCCCACAAACCTTCCAACATCAAACTCATCTTCACAGCAAATTTCCATGATGCATAGTTAGCTTGTCCATCCAGCTTGTCTATATTTGGAATAGACGTGAAAATTGACTGCACAGTTGTGAGTGTTGGAGTTCCGCTAGTGCTTCCCGAGTTGGGTAATGACAAGATACAAATTTGTAGCTCACGAAAAATTATAAAGATATATTAATGGAACCACTTATATCAATTAAACTTCTTCTACTGGGCCCATAACCTGTTGTTACAGTGGTGTAGATGAACTAAAATACACAATGATATGAAGTAGAACAACTATCTTTTTATTTTTTACTGACACTGACAATTACATTAAATTATATTTTTATACATTGACATTTGATTACTTAAATAAAAATCAGTAGTTTTAACAGTTATAATTGCGCTGCACAAAATAAAAACAGGATGTTGTTGTACTTATGGTTTTATCTAATCGCAGAAGGATTCATTGATGAAATAGAACAAAAATACCTCGTTTCAGGTCACTCGTTTCTTAGTTGCGATCGCGATTTCGCTCAAATAGAGAAGAAGAAGAGGAAGTCGCCATGCCAGGTACCTTTAAATTTAATTAAATTGATTGTTTCTTCACGGCTTAACCATCCCTATGTAGCAACATTATTGCAGACTAACGATTTTTATCTTTTCGACTCTGCCAAATCTCTCAATACGCAACGTCTCCAAATCTCTCAGCTTAATTGCATTAGGATATTGAAAGACCAACCCGGAAAAGTACTAACTCGAAAAACTTTCAATGATTTAGAGGCATGGCAAGAAGTGAAAGTATTTAAAAAAGGAATTACTATGGAGAATATTGCATCTTTCCTATTACCGTTGGAATGTAGAAACAGGTTGACGGCGGATAAGAAGGACCTTGGTGGAATGATGGACTATCTAAGCGAAGAAAGTAAAGTTTTTTTCAAGAATTACTTTAAGTCAAATATTTTATTTATATTTTTGTAAATCCTATTTATAAAATAAAAATAATAAGTACGATCATATTAATAATTATTTATTCCTTACGTTTGTTATGTTTGAGAATTTTCAAGTATATACCTTTTCTTTGGACACAATGTCTAAACCTGACCCGTTATATAAGAAATTAGCTTGTTCATATATCCTATTATATTTTTGAAAACTTTAAAATTTAATTTTACTAGTGTGCACGTCAATAAACAATTTACATCATAAACTTACGTAAATATGTTTGTACTTTGCAATAAAACACAATGTTTTAATGTTTTTTGTTTTCTACTGTGTTTGCTTAAAAAAACTCATTTTTTTAAAAACTTCTTTTTTGTCGCTTAGCCCATTATATATTTCCACTCTTTGTGATAAACAAGAAGTAAAAGAAATTAGTAGTTATACACGATGCTAGTTCCTAGTCTTAGACATGAAAAATACTTCCCAATGTAAACAAATCCATTTTTCACTTTTCAAAGCAAAATTTAATTAATTGAAAGATACCAGTAACTGGTTGGGTATATTTCCGAACGAAGCAACCCTCAAAATTACTTGCAAAGAACAAGAAGTTAAAAAGTTAAATATCCCGATAGGATGCCAAATTAAGTCATCTTTAGAAACAGTAGCAAACGAAAAATTAATAACTAATAGTCAACCGTTACTACTTCTTCCGGATATCTAAATCGTAAACAATACCCTACCAACCTTAGAACAAGAAGTACCATTAGAAGATATCAAGTTGGATTAATATATAATTGTAACTAAGCCTAATTAATTTTGTAAATTTTTTTTTTCTTAATTGTAATATTTTTGTGAAATAATAAAAAGTCGAATGACCGAATAAATCGGAAATCCAGCCAGTCATTGAATATTTTAAGTTCTTTCTTTTTAGTTAAATTATAAGATTTTAACCGTGTTTGTGCTTTTTTACTCTCGAGCCGCCCCTGTCGCTCAACTGTGAAGCTTCGTAGTTTTCGTAGTTCTGACGGGACTCGAGAGCTAGCCTTTGTACCGTAAACATGTAAAATAAAGTAGGTTAGCAAAATATCACGTCTTTTTATTATTCATTTTATTATTTACACGTTCAAATTATTAATACTAACCACCCAAGTTTAAGAGGGTTTAGTCCAATCTAATTTATGGTCCTTCGATCCAAATACAACAATCAACAGTTTGCAAATTAGTTATCGAATACATCTAAATACAGTGGAGAGCTGTCCTGCGAGTGGGAAGGTGCGAAGAGCTATCGAGTGTCGAGAAGGGCGATTGGAGTTTCGTCTACGTTGTAACTGAAAACAGATCGATAACGGCAAAACAGGTGAGCATCCCTTTTTATCTATCCTAAATACTTGTTTTCGCTCGCATTTTCAATGTGTAAAATTGCTCTAAATAAGAAATAATTCAGGGATATATTCGAATCACTAGTTCATCCAAATAACGCGATAGCGGATATATTAAAATACCATTATCTACGTGCGTCGTTGACGGGCAGCGCTGCTCAAGTTATCCGTTCTATAGAACTTTCGGCAGAAAATTACAGTATTGCTTGGCAAACTCTATGTGAAAGGTACAATAATAATAGACTTTTGAAAGACATTCATACAAAAGCGCTTTTTTCATTACCTTCTATTCAAACCGAAAACTCCACAAAGCTACGCGAGCTACTTGATTATATCTCAAAGCATTTGAGACAACAATTAAAGGAACCTGTAGAGCATTGGGACACTCTAATAAATTTTCTTGTAACTTCTAAGGTAGACAAAACGTCAACCCGCGAATGGGAGCAACTAAAAACAACAAGGGAAGTTAGTTCTTGGGAGGATTTAAAGGCATTTCTTAGAGGTCGAGCTGATATGCTAGAGGCTATCGAATCAAAGGGAACTGACAAAGGTCTTCATCAAAAAATTCCGCAAAATCAGTCAAAATCTTACAAATCTTTTCATTCAACCAATATCAAATGTCCCCATTGCAAAGGAGATCATCTAATTTATTCTTGTGAGGAATTCAAAAAAATGTCACTTCATGACAGAATTAATTTCGCAAAAAATTTAAAGTTGTGTTTGAATTGTCTAAAGGGTGGGCATTTCGAAAAGAACTGTAAATTTGACACATATTTTAAATATTTAGTTAAAAATTTAAATAAATCATTGTATAGTGCCTGCATAAAGTTTTCAATTTTTTATAAACATTTCAGGAAGATATTTAACACAGGTAATTATATAATTATTTAAAAACTAAAATAAATAGGTAATTGAAAAATATATTATTAAATGTTTTTCAATCAATGATTCCATTAATTGTTTAATATTAAAATATCTTCAGGAAAGTTTTTTTTTATGATAAAGATAATACTACATTGCAACGAGAAGTACCAAACTATACGAGGTATTTCAATAGTTAAATATGTCTTCACTAAAACGAAAAGGAGGACAAGAAAAAAAGCTCGAACGGGAAAAGAGATGAAGTAGCAAAAAAATGCCAACCTCTTGATAAATTATTTGGTCCACAAAAGCCATTAAAAGTTCAACAAGATAATTTAACAATTCTATCAGACCCTGAGGTGTTTCAAATCGAGCCTTCAACTTCGACCATGCAGCTAGAAGCGAAGAACAATGAAGATGAAGATGACTTGGATGACGTGGTCATGAAAACAGAAATAGAAGAAAGTAAAAGTAAAAGAGGTGTAAATGATTCAGAGGGAGATCTCATAATGGAGGAGTCTGAGTTAGAGCATGATAAAGTTTTAGAATTGGAACAAAGATCTACAGATTTCTTTGACCGCCCGGATCATAATAAATTAAAATTATTTTTCGAATACCATCCAAAAGTGCCAACTGCACAAGCAACTTTACCTTTTAATGTGGAAAAAGCATTTATACGCAAAAATAAGTCAAAAAGGCTGTGGTTGAGCTATAGTGAAGAAAGAAAAGCTCTTTTTTGTATTGTTTGTCTGGCATTTGATGAAGATCAAAACTCTACGTTTTCAAGAGGTATGGCTGATTGGAAACATGCTTATCAGCGGATAAAAGAACATGAAAGCGCTATTAGTCATAGCAAAAACTGTGACAAGTATTTTATGTATACAAAAATCAAACAATTAAAAAACTACTTTTTGGAAATGCAGCTGAAATTAGAAACAAAAAAGTTATTAATAACAGACATGTTTTGGAAATTGTTATCGATGTTATTAAACTAATTGGAAAACGTGGACTTTCTTATCGTGGCACGGCAAACGAAGCTGCTTATTATTTGGAAAATGAAAACCTTGATCATGGAAACTTTCTTGAAATTATTCTTCTTTTATCCAAATTTGATATTATTCTTAAAAAGTACTTGGATTCGATCATTTCAAAAAGTAAAATGTATCATGAAAAAGATATAAAACGTCGAGCTGGAAATTTTTACACGTTTTTATCAAAAACCACATTAAATTTGATTATTAGCATAATAACCGAAATAATGCAAAAGAAGATTTCATTACAAATACAAGATACGACAATGTTTTCTATAGAGTTAGACAGCACTCAAGATGTTTCAGTATCAGACCAATGTTCGATAGAAGTTAGGTAAGAACAATTAATAACTGCACAGTTAAACTATTTATTTGAATAATTCGCTTTAAAATCAATTACAGCTGTTTCGCTATCACTAGCATCGTCAGTAAGATGAACTTCCAAAAAGTAGAGGTTAACACAATCAAGAAGTTAGGTAAGTTTAATTTGTATTTTAATTTTTTGCTTTTACTTATTTTTTTATTTTATTTCAGGTATGTTTACAAAGGAACGATTCACGAACGTCTTCTCGCAGTTGTTTCCTGCAAAGATAGTACAGGAAGAGGATTTCACAATATAATTCATAATATACTTGAGTAATGGTTTAGATGAAAAAAACTGCAAGGTAGATATTCAGGACTGTCTGCTCTAATGATACAAGAAAATAGAAATCATGTCCATATTTGGTGCTATGCACATATTATTTTAAATCTGGTTCTATCAGATATTTTTAAAGCACACATCAAAGCTGCATCGTTTTTCTCATTATTAAATTCTAAAGCAGTATTTTTTAAGGAATCTCATCAACGTATGAGATTCTGGTTGGATACAGGCGATAATCCCAGAGGAAAAAAGCTTCAATTGATAGGAGAAACTCGGTGGTGGTCAAAAGAAGTAGTGCTTTGTAAGATTTTTGGTAACTCCAACGAACCTGAAAAGGTTTATATGTTGATTTGTTAGATGTTCTAAACACTATTGAAAATGAATCAAAAATAAAACCTGAAGTAAGAGCAACAGCTGCTAATTACAAGGGGCAGTTATTAAAATATGAAAACCTTCTTATTGCACAAGTGTTCCTTAAAGTGTTCTCTATAACTGGTCCCCTATCAAGATACTTGCAGGCAACAGGATTAGATTTGTTAAAATGTAACTTCATGATTAACGACCGTAATTTAACGAAAATTAAAAGGAATATGAAAGAAATTGAAGACGCTACAGATAATTTTTTAAATTGGGTTAAACCGCATTTTGAAAGCAGAGAATTTGAATTCGATATTGAAGAACTAATGCCCGAAAACCGTCCACGAAAAAAAAAGAGGTTTTTTGATGAAAAAACATCTGATGAATTTCCAATAAACCCAAAAGATCAGTTTAGAATTGGCTTTTATAACATTATTATGGATACTGCAGTAGAATCTATTAATAAAAGATTTGCAAATAATGCTGAATTGTGCAAAAATTTGAATATTCTAGACCCTAATAATTTTGAAGAAATTGACAAAGGAAATCTGCCTAACAATTCTTTAAAAATATTGTTAGAAAAAATAATAAAATTTGACCCCTCTGCTACTCCTGCAAGATTAAAGGAAGAGCTGATCAGTTTTGCGAGCAACTGGAAGAATATCAAACTAACAATTCAAGATTCTTACAAACCAAAAAAAAATTATGATACATATGATTCTGAATCTGATTCTTATTCAGATTCAGACGAAAGCTGTACTCAGGAAACATTGTCAGACATAGATAAAAACAAAAAAAAGATGGCTTTAAAAAAACGAAAATCTGCACTGAATCTGAAAAGTGCCAGAACTGTGTCATATGTTGCTATTGTGCAATTTTAAAATATAATTTGTTTAAAGGAGCATATTCCACCCTGATCCCCGTTTATCAATACATTCTTACCTTGCCCATTTCACAGGTAGCATGCGAAAGGTCATTTTCAACTTTAAAATTTATAAAAAATAGATTGAGAAATACTTTATCTGATAAAAGACTGGAATCATTCATGTTATTCAATATTGAAAATGATATTCTACAAGAAATTAATAACGAAGATATTATTAATCGTGTGGGTCAAACCAGCAAATTAATGAAAGATGCCCTAATGTATTGATTTTAAACTTTATAATTACCTTTAGTATGAATAAATTTTTGTTTTAGTTTTTTTCTGTTTAATTTATAAAAGTAATTATGCTTATAAGCTTATAATAAATAGTTCAAATAAAACAAATTTACAAAACAGCCATTATGGGCCGCCTGCTGATTTTTTCCCGGTACAATTTACTAGTGCATATCCGCCCCTGGTCATAACACACTTCTTCACAAAGACGAATCGGGTCAAGGCGTAGAGCTTACTTCAAGAACAATTTCCATGGCAACTTCTTTGACAGATGATCAGGTTATCCTTTCAACTGTTTTGTTAGAAGTAGTAGATAAAAACCAAATACCAAAAACCTTTAGAGCTCTTTTAGATAGTGACAGCCAATCCAGTTTCATTACAAGAGAAGCATTTGAAACTCTTGGACTAAATGAATTAAAATCTGATTTTGTCATTCAAGGTATAAACAATTGTGTCTCCCAAATCAAAGGAAAATGTGTCGTTAAAATAAAATCAAAAATTAATGATTACAGCACAAATTTAATGTGCTTAATTGTTCCTCAGATTACAGAATCTATCCCTATCATGCAAATAAATAAAAATACCCCCGAACGACAAACCTAATAAAATCGACATTTTAATAGGTGCTGACTTGTTCTGGAACATTCTGTGTAATAGTAAAATAGATTTGGGTTGCAACAAGCCTCTAATGATGAAGACCAAGTTTGGCTGCGTAGTCACAGGCCAAATAGGTTCTAATAGCTCGAAAATAACGCAATGCAATTTAAGCACTCATGTTGGGTTGGACGATAAAATTTCTAAATTTTGGGAGTTTAAAGAAATTTCAAATCCCAAAGCAAAATCTAAGGAAAAAATGAATGTGAATTGCATTTTTCTACACATACAAAACGTCTCCCTGATGAAAGATTTATATTCACTATCCTTTTAAAACAATCACCTGAGGTTTTGGGGGATTCTAAGCAACAGGCTATCAAAAGGTTACTTTCAGTGGAAAGAAAACTCGAACGAAATCCTGAGTTAAAGGCTCAGTACGAAGGGTTTATGTCAGAATATATGGAGCTGAATCATATGACTTCAGTAATGGATGAGCAGCATAATACTAATTCATATTACATGCCTCATCATTCGGTTTTAAAGGAGGATAGCTTAACTTCCAAGCTATGTGTGGTATTTGACGCATCCGCTCCCTCTTCAAGTGGGATATCCTTGAATCAAATTCAAATGGTAGGTCCTACTATTCAAAATGACCTACTATCAATTGTTCTTCGATTCCGCACTCATATTTATGATCTTTCAGCAGACATAACAAAAATGTACCGACAGGTCTTGGTGGCTGAAGACCAAAGACCATTGCAGCGCATAGTTTGGCGCTCATCTGTCAGTGATTCAATTCAAACTTTCAATCTAAATACTGTAACATATGGTCAGGCATCATCTGCCTTTTTAGCTATTAGGTGTCTTTTTCAGTTAGCAGAAGAGTACAAAGTGACTGATCCCCTTATAAGTTCCATTATAAGGCAGGATTTCTATGTCGACGATTTATTTACAGGTGCCAACTCTAAAGAAGACGCCATATACATAATCAAAACAATAACGAATTCCCTAAGGTCTGGCAAATTTGAATTGCGAAAATGGGCATCTAATGAACCCGAAATTCTCCAGAGTGTCTTAGATTCTTCTCTAACTAACAACATACTCGATATTGGTCATAATTACAATGCTAAAACTTTGGGATTAATCTGGAATCCTTCAACTGATAAATTGATGTATAAAATATCAAAACCTCTTCAACGTGCTATTGTGTCTAAGAGAATAATTCTGTCTGAAACTGCTCAAGTTTTTGACCCTCTAGGTCTCTTGCAACCTTGCATTATTATTGCCAAAATTATTATGCAAGAACTGTGGTTGCAAAAAACTTCATGGGATGATCCAGTGTCATCCTCCATTCTAGACAAATGGATCAGGTTGAGAGAAGAGCTGTACATCGTAAATAACTTCCAAATATCACGATTCGCTTTTTCTAAGGGGTATACTTCAGTCGAGCTTCATTGTTTTTCGGATGCTTCTGAAAGTGCATATGGCGCATGTGCCTTCATCAGAACAATCAACGATCAAAATACAATCCCAGTAAAGCTGCTATGTGCTAAAGCAAAGGTTGTTCCATTAAAATCTCAATCATTACCGCGCTTGGAATTGTGTGGTGCAATAGTCGCCTTTCGATTAGCCAAAAAGATTGTCAAATCTCTAAATGTCATTTTTTCGACTGTAATATTTTGGACTGACTTTACTATTGTCCTTGGTTGGATCAAAACCAGTCCATCATTACTAAAAACCTTTGTTAGAAATCGTGTTGGTGAAGCCCAAGATTTACCCTTCAATTGTGAGTGGAAGCATGTTCCGTCAAAGAGTAATCCTAGTGATTATTTAAGTCGTGGTTTATATCCATCTCAAATAGTAAACAACGAATTATGGATCAACGGTCCTTTCTGGCTACAAGACAAACATACTTCGTGGCCTGAGACCGCCCCTAATGTAAAAAAAGCCTGATCTCAAGGAAATCAAGTCAATGTCTTTGCTTTCCGTTATGGAAAATGATTTTATCTTTAAAAGGTTTTCTGAACTAACAAAACTAAAAGGCGTTACGGCTTTTATTTTGCGTTTTAAGACGAATTGCCTCAAAACAAGGGATGCACGTGTTTCTTCTTGATCTAAAGCATTATCTTACAAAATTGATTTTCAAGGCAGAACATTTGCGATTGCATCATGCAGGTGCGCAGTTGCTATTGTTCACTATCAGAGAGTCACTTTGGCCCATTTCAGGGAGAAATTTGGCCAAACAAACAGTACGTAATTGGCTGATTTGCCTTCATATCGTTTTGTATCTTACTTTCCAGTCCATATAACCGGAACGAACAGACTACGGTGGTCCATTTCTAATAAAAAATTACAAAGGCCGAAATTCCAAATTATCCAAATGCTACATTTGTCTTTTTGTCTGCTTTGCCACAAAGGCAGTTCACTTAGAACTTGTTACTGACTTGTCTACAGAAAGCTTTATTTTGGCACTTCGGCGTTTTGTGTCTCGCAGGGGAAGACCAACAAAGATATATTCCGATAACGCAAACAATTACGTAGGTGCAAAAAACGAGCTCAATGAGCTTGCTCAATTTCTATCAGTTCATAAATCAGATCTTATTGAATCAATTTCGCGAGAACACATAGATTGGAGCTTCATTCCGCCTGCTTCACCACATTTCGGTGGCCTCTGGGAAGCGGGTATTAAGAGCACAAAGTTTCATCTAACGATAATTTAACCTTCGAGCAATTTTACACCTTATTGGTGCAGGTGGAAGCTACCCTAAATTCCAGACCCCTTTACCCTCTATCGTCAGATCCTAATGATAATAATAACCCTCTCACGCCTGCTCATTTTCTTGTCGGACGCACACTAACTGCAGTTCCAGATCCCGATGTTACGCACTTAGCCACAAACCGATTACTCGTACACCAGCGTTTACAGCAAATTCAGCAGCACTTCTGGAGTAGATGGAGCAAAGAATACATCTCCGAATTGCAACAACGCCAACGTTGGCGCACGACTTCCAACCATTTAAAAGAAGTAGCCACTATCAGGACTGCTCAAGGAGATATCAAGAGGGCATATTCCAGGATATGTCCATTACCAATAAGTGAACAGTGACTATTATAACTTTTGAACTGTACCATTTCAGGGCGGCCGGTATGTTTGTGCTTTTTTGCTCTCGAGCCGCCCCTGTCACTCAACTGTGAAGCTTCGTAGTTTTCGTCGTTCTGACAGGACTCGAGAGCTAGCCTTTGTTCCGTAAACATGTAAAATAAAGTAGGTTAGCAAAATATCACGTCTTTTTATTATTCATTTTATTATTTACGCGTTCAAATTAATGATACTAACCACCCAAGTTTAAGAGGGTTTAGTCCAATCTTATTCAACCAGATAGACATAAAATATTTCACCAAAAAACCGATGGTATACAGCAAAGTCCAAGATCAGCCTGGACGCACGAAAAAGCTCCCTGTCGCCCTCAAACGGAACAACTGAACAAAAGAGTTTCAACTCGTTGACCAGGAGGAAATCTCTCCCCCCACACGAGACACACACAAATGAGGGAAGAAGGCACCTAAACCAATAAAAGGCGTGCAAGTATTTCTGGTACTCCCATTTCTTCCCCACATAAGTGCAATATTTGTGGTAACAGGAATTAGACCACAAGCGGTCTCCATAAACACCAAAAAACATTAGGGATAAGAGACTGAACGAAATGCCAATACTGCAGCGCGTCATTTCCATCGTATACAGGAGTACGTCTTCATGAGCAAAAAACTCACGCACGTGAAGAGAGCAACAATAACTCCACATCCATGGGCAGGTCAGAAGCAGAAATATTTCAAATTAATGCCGAACACGAGACAAAACTCGGTCCCGGAGCCCACGACTTGAAGGAGTTTTCGAGAGTTACTGGACTTACTACCCATCAAGTGAGATATAGAAGGAAAAAGGAACCGTAATATTCTACTTCAACAGCTAATGGACCAGAAAAAGAAGGGAAAGTTTACAATGACTCGTTCTTCGGATGGCCAAATCAGTTAATCCAAGTTCTATGTTGCCAGATGTACCACCACCAACATCAATGAAATTTATTGTATCAACCCTTACTTTTTGGAAGTCCATCTTATTAAGAATAATAAAAACCTCTTCGATTAAACGTAACTTCCAAGTTTATTTGAAAAAATTATGTTTTAAATTACAATAACGGCCGTTTCGCTGATTAGCATCGTCCGATTGACATTTAAGTTACATTTTGTTTGTTTGTAGCTAGGTACCTGATGTTGTTTAGGTAGTATTAAGGCTAAACTAAGTATGGAAGTAATAAGACATAACAATATTAAAGTCTAGATGTTAAAAGCCCTAAGGGATTATCCTGGATGTACTTCTTTCTAAGTATAACTGTTCAATGATATAGAAAACACAGGAAAAAACTATATCAAGCTGATCTTTACAAATACTTAATATATTTGTGTTTTACAATTACGGTTTATCTATGTATAAAATGTAAACTCAATCAATGTAAACAGTTTAATAGTGGAGAACTTCCAAGATTTATTTGTTCTTTAACAACTTTATATTGTGGATCTGCTAGATGGCTTTTTATTTCAAGTTCTTCAAGGAAATCTAAATTTTGTTAATACTACCTAAGCAACATCAGGTACCTAGCTACAAACAAACAAAATGTCAATCTGATGATGCTAATCAGCGAAACGGCCGTCATTGTAATTTAAAACATAATTTTTTCAAATATACTTGGAAGTGACGTTCAATCGAAGAGTTTTTTATTATTCTTAACATCAATGAGATTACACTATTAGCAGACTAAGTCCACCTCCAAATTAATCTGCGTTAGATATCCACAAACTTCCAAGAGGAAGAGAAGGTCTCACAGCGATGACTCATCTGATGAGGATCCGACGACAGCAAGACACAAAGCATGTAGAACTACGCAGCCCTCCCCAGACAAAGAAGTGTTAAGTCCATTTAAAAACATAGAGACAAACAGACCCAGGAATAGAGCTCTGCGGAATAAATGTTGAAGTACCGGATGACTTTCGTGTTTTGTACTATACCTGTAAGTTTGTAGTCAAGAAATATATTTTAAATTATAATTTTTTTTGTTGTTATATAGCTTTTCCAGAGTGTACCATAAGTGGTACACGACGCCCACAAAGAAGCATTTTGTCTTGGAACCGTCGTGTACCACAAATGGCAATTTGTTGTTTACTCCGATATAAGTAGAAGCGCTGACGAAAATAAAGCATATAACCTAAAAAACGTGGAATACTGTAGAAGTGGAAGTGTAGAATTGTTTTTATCGCAGACAGCTCAGGTAAATCAATTGTTTATTCATTTTTATTTAGTTATAATTAGTAATATATAATACTAGAAATGGCCGTAAAGCTTATGGTTTATTTAATGGTTCTATTATAATGTTTTCACAATCACGTGCATTTATTTACTACATATACCATTGTGGACCATGTTCCTTTTTATTACTTTTTCTCAAGCATGAGGTAAAGTTACTTTTCTTCCATTTTTGTAACTTTTGTTACAAACTGTTCATTTGTTACAGAATTATGGCTTCGAGAAGCAAAAAAATTTTAAATATGTTAAAACAAACTGATTTAACACAAAATGAGTTACCCAGCAATGTTAATGCTCCAGAGAGCTTTTTGGTTAACCTTCCAACTACCTCTTCCGAAAATGTTTATTCCTCTTCAGACGAATCTGAGCCTGATTACAGTGATTGTTATGTTCCTTTCAACGATGACAGTTATGAGTATTTTCATCGGAAAACACAGGGATTATAGTTAGAAATATTGATTCGACTAATCCTTATAAAATCTACAGAAATTTTATAACAGACGAAATTCTTGACATTACTGTTCTGGAAACTAATAGGTATACCAATCAATATGTTGAAAGTCACCGTCTTCGTCCTAGATCCTATATGAAGAAATGGAAAGATACAAATCGAAAAGAAATGAAAAATTTTCTTGCAATTAAGTTGATAATGGGTATCTCTCATCTTCCAAAAATGCGAATGTATTGGACGTCTACGGAAAGATATGGCAATCCTCTTATACAAAAGACTATGAAAAGGGACAGGTTCGAATGCATACTATAATGTTTACACTTTTCGAACAATGAGGATGCATTGTTGGTGAGAGTAGATAGATTATTTAAATTAAGAAATATTGTGGACCTGATTTGTCGGCAATTTCAGTCAATAATTGTTCCGGGAAAAGATGTTGTTATAGACGAGACTATGATACCCTGGCGAGGTAGATTAGTTTTTCGCCAATATCTCCCCAACAATAATGAGGTAACTAGTAACAAAGGACGTACTTATGATGTATGTATGCAGCTAATGGAAGGACTAACAAATGTGGGACGAACACTATACATCGACAATTTCTACAGCAGTGTGGGGTTGTGTCAAGACCTATTCAAATGTAAAACCTATGTATGTGGAACACTAAGAGCGAACACAAAGGACACCCCAAAGACAGTGTCTAAAAAAATACTCAAGAGAGGAGAGATTTATGCCGAAGAAAATGATAATGGAGTGAGAGTAATAAAAAATTTTGATAAAAGACCAGTTTTAATGGTGACCATCGAACCAGACCATACAGATGTACTACTTCCTACCGGCAAAAAAAACAGACATAATGAGGATGTCGTAAAACCCAGAGCTGTTATTGACTATAACAAGGCTAAAAAAGGTGTGGATACGTCTGATCAGATGTCCTCATACTACATATCACTAAGAAAATCCGTTAAATGGTACAGAAAAGTATTTTTTGAAATTGCGTTGGGGACATGCGTTGTAAATACTTGGTGTATCTACAACAACTATGGAACCAATGCAAAAAGATGGACATGTTGAAAATAAGAGATAAAATCATTGATCAGCTTTTGCTTCGTGATGATGACGATGATGGAAATGACGTCGATATGCAGCGACTAAAGAAAAAAAAATCGCAATCTGTAGCCTCTTTGGTTACCCACAAATTTAGAAAATACGACGGCCCTGCCAAAAATACAAGAAAACGTTGTGTTATGTGTTACAAAAAACTCAAAGACGAGAAAAGATCTAAAGTAGCAAGAGCAAAAACCAGACGTGTAACTACCTATTGTCAGAACTGCGCAAATCAACCACCTATGTGTTTGACGTGTTTCATCATGAAACATAAGTAGAAATTTGTTAGAGATGATTAAAAATGAGTTTTTCTTTATTATAATCTTTATTTTGTTAATCGTAACAATTTCCGTAACAAATTTAATCCATGTAATGGTATGAACCTCACATTTGAACGTTATCACATTTGAGTTGGAATGTTTAAGCATTAGTTTGATTTTTGTTTTTTTATTTATTTTAATAAATACGTTATTTTCTAGCATGCAAAAGAATTTTTTTTGATATACCAATTGTTATTTTTTTTATTTTTGTGTATCTTCTTACCATGTGAACCTGTGGACGGATGCACCAACGATGGTACACGGGCATAGGGACACCATTTCTACAGCCATTACTACAATATTAAAAGTCTACCTCAAAAACGTAGGATTTTAAAAAGCATTAAATGTGTTTATACCGATGTACCAAAATTGGCGCACGACGACTGTCAGTGAGATTCGGGATGTACCTAGGGTTGCCAGGTGTCCGGCTTTAGCCGGACATGTCCAGCTTTTTACAGTTGTCTCCGGCCAAATATATACAAGTCCGGCCAGTCTGGCTTTTGGTACATCTCCGCCGCGTTCTCAAATTGGCGCGAAGCGAACGTGATATCGGGAGCGCACGACGGTGCGGCGACACTACAAATTCTAAATTATTTTTCAGATGTCAAAAAGAAAATGTACATTTTCTGTTCCCTTGCAAAATCAGTACAAGGTGTTTAAATGTGGTAAAAAACAGAGGGAAGTTAAATGCGAGATTTGTAATCAAATAATATCCATTGCCAATAGCTGACTTGGAAAAGCATTTACATACAGAGAAACACAAAAATAATTTTCGTGCTACAGCATCTACATCAAGAATAGATACTTTCATGGAAACCAACGTAAACTTAAGTTTTCAACGAAGCGTTCGGGCCACAGAAGCTACTTTGGTTTACCATACCGTAAAACATCACGAATCATTTAAGTCACTGGATTGCACCGCTCCACTTTCTAAGTATATATATCCGGGCTCTAAAATAGCAAAAGCTGTAACCTGCTCCCGCACAAAGGCTGAAGCTATACTAAAAAATGTTTTAGGCCCATTCGCCCTAGAAAAAATATTAAAAGATATTTCGAAAATCCGATACGTGAGTGCTGCTACCGATGGCAGCAACCATAGTGCCACTAAGCTATTTCCTATACTAATTCAATATTTTGATCCTGAGCAAGGGGGCATTCAGGTAAACTTAATTGATTTACAGGTCCTGCCAAACGAGACTGCGGATACGATTTCAAATTACATACACAGCGCTCTGAACGAAAATAACTTGTTGGAAAAATTGATTGCATTTTCGGCAGATAACACCAATGCTAACTTTGGCGGCCGAGATAGACGTGGGACCAACAATGTCTATACTTTACTCAAATCTATAACTCAAAACAGCAATATGATTGGAGTTGGATGTATTGCTCATATATTTAGCAATTCCGTGCACCATGCTGTTGATTCATTGCCACTGTGTGTAGATAGTATAGTGATGCAAATGCACAACCATTTTGCCACAGAAGCCTTAAAAACTGTGTGTTCTGACTTGGAAGTGCATTTCAGACAGATGCTTTATCACTCAAAAACTATATGGCTGTCTCTTTATCTTGCTATAGAAAGAATTTTACAAATGTACGAACCATTAAAAGCGTACTTTCTATCATTGCCTTACCCACCCAGAGCTATAAAGGATTTTTTTGAAAACGACTTCTCTGAATGCTATTTATGGCTCTTGCACTCTTTTATGGCTATATACCAAAGCCCAATCAAACACACGGAAACCAAAGATATTTCTGTCAATGAAGTACTTGAACAGTGCTCACAAATCGTAGCCAACATAAATGAGAGAATAGAGCAAAACTTTTGCCCTATCAAAGTCCTTGGAATTCTGCGAAGACTATCAGAGACTAAAAAGGATGAGGCAGAAGAGTTTAAACAAAACGTTAATAAAATGTATCTTATGGCTAAGGAATATTTAACCCATTAACGCCGTGCGTGGTTCTATGGACACGGAAAAATCCTTATGTTATATGTCACTTCAATGCCAGTAGATCATTAGCTGGAGGGCGGAGCATTGATGACGTTGTAGTTAGGAACATCTAAAAACGCGTTGCGTTGAAACTCTTCGTTTCAACGCAACTTCCAAGTTTAATATTGTTATAACTTATTACTTCCATACTTGGTCTAGCCTTATTACTACCTAAACATCAGGTACCTAGCTACAAACAAACAAAATGTAACTTAAATCTCAATCTGACGATGCTATTCAGCGAAACGGCCGTCATTGTAATTTAAAACACAATTTCTCAAATAAACTTAGAAGTTGCGTCTAAACGAAGAGTTTTTTATTATTCGTTA
This sequence comes from Ophraella communa, assembly GCA_035357415.1. Lineage (NCBI taxonomy): Eukaryota > Metazoa > Arthropoda > Insecta > Coleoptera > Chrysomelidae > Ophraella > Ophraella communa. The sequence continues at coordinate 15,835,299 of CM068979.1, read as the reverse complement.
AAACACTATAACCGTTTTTTTGATATTCATTTTTGAATTAAACCTTTACGTTTGTTAAGCAATAATGACGGTAACTCATAGAGCTAGACTCAAATGTGATAAACGAATCTTAACGGCATTTTAGCTTAACATTAAGTATACTTATCTTTTGTCTTTACGTGTGTAATGAGCCAGTAACGGCATTTTTAAGGTTTTTTTTTTTTTTTTCCTTAAATTTATGGCCTTGGGATAACCAATTGGCCAGACTATTTTCTGGTAGAGAATATAGAAAAATATTATGTTACATTACAGTTCACAGTCAGATACCTATGATTAATGATTAGTGAGTTAGTAAAAACAATTGGATTTGATTTGATGATTATATTTTTTTTATTTTTTTTTGTTACTTTTTTATTTTTTTTATATATTTATTATTTTCTTTGGTTTTTTTATTAATTTTTTTTATTTTATTTATATTTTTTTTTTATTTTGTTATTTTGATTTCATTTTTTTTTTTGTTTTTTTTTTTTTTCTTAGAAAAACATTTACAATAAATATTTGTGCAATTTGCTTACAAACCTGTGGGAAGAAAGTATTAGTTTTATTAGAAGTAGAGTGTACGCGACCGTTCCCAAGGCCCCTGCTGGTCGAACCGATGCGGTCCGCTCGCGGACACTCCTTATACTACAAGTTATAATTACAATTTTGTATGTGACGATAAATACATTTAAGAAGAATGAGATTCCCAGAAAACAGAACATGGTTTAAATGAATTGGAAGGGGACAACTAAACCGCACTAGTTCTTCGTAAAAGTTGTTTATGTTTTGATGTTGGTTTGGACATTCCAGGAGAATGTGTTGTAAATCACCAACCATTCCACATACACAGGTATTTGTGTCTCCTATTCCTATTTTGTGTTTGTATAATGGTGTAAGTGCATGATTGCTTCTTATTCTGTTAATTGTTTTTATAAAACGTCTATTATTTTCAGTCTGAAACCACCTTTGCATTGGAACATTTAAAACACATTCTTTAAAGTTTTTCCCTGTTTCTGATTGATTGTAATGGCTTTGCCAATCTTTTAACATTTTTGCCTACTTATAGCATCAATATCGGAAAAGGGTAGAACATTATATTTTAGTTTTTCTCCGTTTACCGTTGCTGATTTGGCTAGTTTGTCAACTATTTCATTCCCTTGAATTCCTGAATGACCTTTTATCCAACATATAACGACTTTTCTGTGCTCAGTGTTTATTCGGTTACAGAGTTTAAGTATTTCTAACTCGATATTATTAATTTGGTTTGACAAGTGTATACCGGTAAGACGTTGCACAGCACTTTTACTATCGGTAAAGATAACCCAATTGTTAGGAGTGTTCCGTATATATGTAAGGGCAGCCTTGATAGCAATTAATTCAGCAGTGTAAATTGATGTTTCTTTCGGCAATTCGAACATTTCTCTGTAGTCAGTATTTGGGGAATATATAGCGCACCCTGCATTACCATTCATTTTGGAGGCATCTGAGTATATATAATTATAGTTTGCCCATGTTTCGTTAATAATTCCATTGAAAATGGTTTGAGTTAGATTGTAGTCCATATAACTTGTTTTGACAGATTTAGAGAAAAGTACTTCTGCAGGCTCTGAAAAAAGGAGAGGAATTTGTTCTTTGTTTATGTAAATGACATCCTTATAATCAGTAAGGTATAGGTAGCTCTCTACAAACAGCGGTGTTGTTTTTTTGTCCCAGTATCTGTGCGTTAGAGTGTGAAGTGCTAGTGTATGAATGTTCTGAAGATATGGAGCATTTTTGGCCATCACCCTGACGGTAAATTTATCACTTAAGAATTGTCTCCGAAGTTTCAGCGGTGGTTCCAGAGCTTCGACTTCAATAATATTTGTTGGAGTGGATTGCAGATAACCTAGACACAGTTTTAAACACTTATTTTTCTGAACTTCAATCTTGTTTAGGTGAGTTGCTGCTGCTGAACCATATAGATGACAACTGTAATCAAATATTGGGCGAATCATTGTTTTATAAAATAGCAGGGCAATATTTGGATCTGCTCCCCAGTTGGTTCTACAAAAGGCTCTAATTATGTTCATATTATTTTCAGACTTTCTTATTATTTGGTGAATGTGATCTTTCCACAAGAGTTTTCTGTCCAAGTAGGTACCCAGATATTTGACAGAATTTTTAATAGGAAACTGAAAATGTCCTGCGGTTAGTGTTCCTTGTGGCACTTGATGTTTTTTGGAGAAAAAACAAATTTCCGATTTGGCTATAGATACAGACATACCATTATTGTCGTAGCAATTCTGGACATTTACCAATGCATTTGCTAGATTATCTTGGCACACATCGATGTTTTGGTGTGAACAAAATATTACATCATCGGCGTATTGAGCAATTTTTGTGTCTTTATTTATGCTGTTTTCTAGATCTATATTGTATAGAGTGAATAAGAGTGGGCTCAAAATGCTTCCCTGTGGAATTCCTATATTAGTAAGGCGAGGACCAGAAATGGTTTCCCCTATTTTTACGTAATTTATTCTATCTATATAAAGTGACCTTAAGAAGAAGGCTATAGTTTGAGGTATTCCGATATTTATTAATTTTTGATACAGCAGGTCCAGGTTGATACTATCAAATGCAGAAGAGATGTCCAGGAAGGCCGCAGCTGTAGTAGCGTTGTTTGTGAAATGTAACTGAATATGCGAAACTAGGAAAGTAATGGCGTCTTGAGTGGATCTGCATTTTCTAAAACCAAATTGAGAAAGTGGAAAAATACGTTCTTTTTCCAGCCACCTTTCCATTCTATTTTTAATCATTCTCTCCAAGGTCTTTAGGATACAGGATCCAAGAGAAATAGGCCTATATGAATTTGAGATATTTTCTGGTTTTCCCGGTTTTTTAATTGGGATAATTATGTACTCTTTCCAAGATGGAGGTATTGGAGCTCTATTTGACCATATGTTGTTCAAGAGGTTCAGGAGTGATTTTTTGTGTGAGAGAGGTAAATTATATAATAGAGAATAAGGTATATTGTCTTTTCCTGGTGCGCTATCGTTTTCTTTAAGACACCGATTTAATTCCCATTGCAGAAAGGGCTTACCCATTGAGTTTTCATCTCTGGATACTGACGAAATATCTGATGGCGAAACTAAGCTTGGAACCCATATTGGCGATATTTTGGAGTGAAGTTCTTCTATCCACGGTGATTCCGGATCGAGGCACGATTTGTTACTCTGTTTCCTATTTTTAAAACAATTTACTTTTTCCCAAACTTCTTTGATAGGAGTTGTAGAGCTTAAACTTTGGCAGTATTCCATCCAATTCTTTCTTTTCCTTTCCTTAAAGGTCTTTTTTGCAACAGCATCCATTCTTTTAAATTCCAACAAGTTGTTTATTGTAGGATTGAGTTTGTAAATGTTATATGCTGATTTTCTGTTTTTTGCCGCAATATCGCAGTTTTTATTCCACCATGGCTTTGGAATGTATTTTTTATGATTGTTTGTGAGCGTTGCGTATTTCGGAATTGCAAGGTCGGCTGAACTTGTGATATTATTTATCATTTGTTCATAGGTGATTGGCATCTCTAGAGAAGAAAAGTGAATAGAGTACAAGTTCCAGTTAGCTTTTTTGGCGTTCCATATTTTGTATTGATTATTGGATATTTTATTATTTGTTATTTCCAGAATCATTGATATGAGTATGGGTAGGTGGTTTGACCCATGCGGGTCGGCTATAACAGACCAACTAAATAGTGATGCAATATCCTGAGAACATATGGTTATGTCAATTGCGGAATGATGGTTAGTAGCGAGAGTGGGTGAACCATCATTTAAATAGACTAGGTTGCATTCATTAATGGCTTCTAATAGATTTTTCCCTAAAATGTCATCAGATTCGCAGCCCCATGAGAAGCTGTGGGCGTTAAAATCACCCCCTATAATAAAGGGTTGGGGTAGGCTTTCAAAAAAAGTTACCCACTGTCTAACAGATACTTTATTTCTGGGTTCATTATAAATGGAGACTATTGTTATTGGTTTTTTTAGTGACCGGTTTTTAATAGATATAATTTTATAGGTAAATGGGTAAATATTGGTTAAACTTTTTTCTTCAATGTTTAGGAAGGGTTTAGCGAGTATGGCGCAACCGCCATACCCATCCCTACGATCCGTTCTATAACAGTTGTAACCTTTGAAATTGTAATATTTATTAGCTTTAAACCAGGTTTCAGATAATAAGGCTATGTGTATATTTTTTTGGAACAATAAATATTCTAAATTTTCTTTGTTAGATACTGCCGAACGACAGTTCCACTGTAGGATATTCATGGAGCCTGCGAATGTGAAGACATGTTTACATCAAAAAGTTTACTAATTAACTGAATAATATCAGATTTTGAGACATTAAAATTATTTGTTGTTTTTATTGTGTTGACAATTTTAAGAACTACTTCTACAAAATTATTTAATTCAGGATCTATACTATCTGACTGTGAATTTGCTCTGTTTACATAATTATCATATTGGGGGCTATTGACAATTCCCCCAGGTATATTAGGAATATTAACCGGCGATATGATTTCCTTTCTAGCTATTTCCAAGGGATCTGGCGTATTTGGCCTTTGCCTTTTGTTGCCTTTTAAATTTTTATTAGGATTACTTATAGGCTGGTTCGCAGAAGAGTTTTGTGAATTGTCAAAACCATTTAATTGAGTGGCTTGGGAAAGTGAGGTATTACTCGAGGTGGTGGGAGCATTGATTTTTTGAACCACAGAGGAATAGGAGTTCCTTGGAACTTGTTTATTTGCATCGAAAAAGTTGATGTTTGAATGACTCATAGTCTCTTTTATTATTTTTTGCCGTTTAAATTCTGGACATTGTGATAGGTTCGTAGTATGATGATTGCCTTGACAGCTAAAGCAAGTTGGGATGTAATTTGTGTTGGTACAATCCTTTGTATTATGTGTCTCCTGACATTTGTTACATCTAGGTTTACTTTTGCACTGACTCCCCAGGTGCCCGTACCGCAGGCAATTAAAACATAATAGTACTTTTTGTTTATACGGTTCTACTTCCTTTAAAACTTTATTAATAACAATATATTTTGGCAAAATTTGGGACTTAAAAGTGACTATACAGGATTTAGTTGGTACATATTCTATTTTTTTGTACCATCTGAAAGAACTTCGGTTTTTCTAAGAATTCTTTTAACATTAGCTACTTCAAAGTTGCAATGGCTATCATATTGTTTTATTTTACCTTTAATATAATCATCTGAAAATTCGGAATCTATATCTCTAATCACTCCCTGTCTGTGAATGATAAATTTTGGGATGTAGATTTCCAGATTATATTTAGAGAAAGCTGGTGAATTCTTTTGTGCGATAATGTAATTGGCTGTTTTGAAGTCTTTAAGTTTAATTCTAATTCTGTTTCTACCTATTGCATCTATGCTACTTATTTTATTATCAATTTCAGGAAAATTACTTAGGATAATTTCCCCGATTTTCATCGCAACTAGTTTACCTTTAAAGTCAGGAGAATTATTCTCAACATAAACATGAAATGGGCCTAAATCAAATTGACTATAAAAATAAACCTGTTTTTCCACTATTACTTTATCTTTTTGAACGTTGTTTGACTCCTGTTTTTCTGCTTGGCTGTTTACTAAATTAGATATTGAATTAAATGTACTTACAGTTTGTGATATTTTATTTATATCATTATTTTCACTATTTCTTGATGAAACAGACATATCCACATCGTTATCAATAAACGAGCTATTTTGGGGATCATTGAGGGCAGTCTCGGGGGGTTTCCCCCCGCTATTTACACTCATTATTCTAAAGATACACTTAAAACTAAACTTCTAACTATTAATCCTATTTTTCGAATTGTTTTTAATATACGATTCGATAGTGGCTTTGCCCGATACGATACGTCTCTACACTTCGCTTACCAATACCGAACTGTGCATTTTTAAGGTAAAACAAAAAAAATACTACTTAAAAATTACATTTAAGGGTCGTTATCTCACAATAATACGCTATAATGCCGTTAAGTAATCTGGCCAAGGTGGGGCTAGCGGTGATTCTAGTTTCGTGGTGAGAGATCGGGAGTGAAAGTAAGGGTGAAACTAGTGAGTCGCAGGTGCTTATTGGTGACAGACACTCGTCTCGCTCTATTCCTTCCCGCCAATTTCGCAACGATGGCGAGCTCTAACCGTAGGTAAGTTCGATATTCACAAGTTTTTATTATACTTGCTCCTGTTTATTGTGGTTGTTATTTGGGTCAAATCTTTCAATTGCATTCTGATGTTGTTATGAATTACTTGAAATAATATTTTGCTTAAGTGTGTAACTCAGTAGACAAAGGAATATATAGGTATATATAATATCTTTATCGTTTCATTTCACCCACTCTTTTTTTTTGTTTGTTTATGATTACATAGTTATCTTTTTATTTTTATAGAAGCTCAGCTATTGCCACAAGAGCAAAAACCATTTTAAATATGATTAAAGACAAGCCTGAGATTCCTATAACTAATTTAACACCAAATAAAATGTCAAAAACTTATGATTTTAGTAAACCTGATTATATTTACGGTATATATACAAGAGAATATTCAATGACAAGCAGTATTTTTGATACATTTTGTAAGACACAAACAAAAAATAACTCGTATCATTTGGCACATTTGGATATAAATAAGTTAAAAGAGGCCTTTTTCAGGTACCTCTTGTCGTACTATTGCGAAGAACAATATTGAGAGCCCACGTATCGAAGTAAATTTAATGTGCATTTAATGTAGCATTTAATGAATCAATGCTACCAAATTCTTCTTTAGATTTAGAAGTTGAATTGAATACAAAAAATATTAATTGTGAAAAAGTCCACATGATTTGGATTCTGATGATTCTGTGCGGGATAAAGATTACTATCCATATGATACCCCAGAAAGTTGTAGGTCAGATATGTCTGAAAAGATAATAAAGCCAAAAAATTACAAGCCGCAAACCTATTTGTCAACGGATGCTACGAATAATATGCATACTCTTAGCAAAAAACAACCTTTGCAGCTACGTCGCAGAAATTCTATAGGTCCTAGTTGTTTTCCAAAAACCTCACCCAAGCTACCTAGATTCCTACGTAAGCGTTGTAATTCCGTTAATGGCGATTATTGTTCCATTACCTGAAATACCGCAACCATCACGGAAACGTAAAAAATATGATACTCCTTTACAACAGCGAAAATTGGATGCTAAAAATGAAAAAATAAATAAACATAATGTCAGGCCTGGGTGCAATGAAAAGTGTATTAAGAAATGTACTAGTTTTTTGAATGAAGAAGAAAGAAAGCCATAAATAAAGCGTATTGGGGTATGTCGTGGCAAGAACAACATGCATTTGTAGAAGCTCACACATATGTAGCAATTCCAAAAAGAAAAATTACGAGTCAACCAAAACGGCAACCAAAAAGAAGTTTAACATTCAAAAAAAAAGATGGTACTAAAATAGATGTATGCAAAATATTTTTCCTTTATACTCTTGGATATGTGAAAGTGAATGACAGGATCCTACATAGAACTTTCAGTGATCCTTCCACAGATAAGCGTGGTAGACACCAAAAAACCCCAAAATTTGATCGCGATTTACTGAAGCAACATGTTGAATCGTTTAACCCATTACAACCACACTACAGGCGTGAACATACACCTTTACGAAGATACCTACCAAGTAACATTAGCATTACTTAGATGCATAAACATTTTTGTGAGACTTACCCCAATAAACATATTTCATACAGCTTGTACAGGACACATATTAAATAAATGAATATATCATTTACTAATCTTGGCAATAAAGAGTGTGAACTGTGCGAAGCTTATAATTTTCACAAAAAAGAAACATCACATAATGCCACTAGCCAAATTATAGAAGAGTGTACAGTTTGTGTAAATTGGGTAGAACATCACCAAAGGTACATAAAGGCAAGGGAGCTTTACACAGCACCCAAAGAGGAACCTCAAAATAGTTCACAGATATTCTATAGTGCTGACCTGGAAAAAGTTATCATGTTGGCTAGATTAGAATCGTTTAAAGCTGCAATTTTCTGCCGGCGTCTCATGGTATACAACCAAATCATTGCACCACTTGGCAAGATTACCACAGAATCTAATTACAGTTATCTGACATGATGGCACTGCAGGCAGAAAACAAGAAGACATAATGTCTGCCTTTTATTATTTTCTTTTGCGTACTAGAGATATTGAGCAAGTTCATATTTGGCTAGATAATTGCAGTGCTCAAAATAAAAATTATTGGCTTCTTTACTTCATGCTCATTAATATGATAAACCAGTGTTTTTCAACCTTTTTCATGACACGACCCCCCTAGTATCAAAAAATATTTCGCGACCCCCCCCGACCTTTTTTATTTTATGTATATTAAAAATATTAATCCATACAAAAGTTTTAGGCGTTTGCGTTATTAGGATTCGAATATAAATGTATAATTAAGTACGTAAAACAGTACAGGTTCTGAGTGCTACCGACAGATGGCACTGGTAGTCCCCCGCGCTATCTACGGCCCGCGCGAAAGGTCCGCAGGTTTCGAGACGTTTCGTTACGCTTCGAGATGATTCTCGCTAGAATGCGTAGGCCTATAAAAGGGGCGGTCGACTGCGGTTACGGCAGTTGCAGTTAAGTCGTTGAGTGAATGAGCGCAAAGCAAGTGAAATCGGAAGCAAGACCGCGATACGTGAAAACGATTCGGAAGTGAAACTACGGTGTTATACGGACTGTGTGTAAGATATCAAACACTTGTTTTACGTATTTATTTGTGTTGTTTGTTTTCATTGAAAATGGATAAATTTCTGAAAAGATCATCTGAACCATCAACGTCTAGCGGGAGTAGTGGAATAAAGAAAAAACGTCTTTATGACGAGAATTATTTGAAATTTGGGTTTACTGTGATTGACAATAAACCGCAGTGCGTAATTTGCTTTGAAATTTTGTCAAGAGAAAGCATGAAGCCATCGAAGTTGGTACGCCACCTAAACACAAAACATCCTAATGAAAAAAATAAATCCGTGGAATTTTTTGAGCGAAAATTAAAAGCTCTTGAACATCAAAAAACTGCTATAGGACAAATGTCCAACCTAAATGAGAAAACCTCACACTATCGCCGAAAATTTAATTTTACCAGCGGCTTTAGATATAGCAGAGATTATGTTTGGCAAGCAAGAGATCCAAAAGCTCAAAAGTATACCTCTCTCTGACAATACTATTCAACGCAGGATAAGCAATATGGCGACTGATATTCGTGATCAAGTCATAGAAAAAATAAAGAAAAGTTCTTTTGTGTCCTTGCAATTTGATGAATCAACGGATATTGCGGGTTGTGCGCAGTTTGTAGCTTTTGTGCGTTTTGAATCCAATGAAAAATTAATGGAAGAAATACTATTTTGCAAGGCACTTCCCACAAATACTACAGGTCAATGCTTGCATGACATGTTCTTTGAAGCTACGCAAGATATGAATATCGATTGGGCACAAAAATGCATTGCTATTTGTAGTGACGGAGCAAAAGCCATGACTGGTGCGAAGAGTGGATTTATTGCTAGACTGAAAGAACAGATGCCAAACGCTTGTTGGATACACTGCTTTCTCCATCGCCAAGCTCTTGCAGCCAAAACCTTGCCACAAGAATACAGTCAAGTTCTACATACTATTATTAGTATTGTAAATTCTATTAAAGGAAAAGTGTTGCAGACTCGATTGTTTCGACTCATTTGTGAAGATATGGGGGCTCTCCACCGAAATTTGCTTTACCATACAGAGGTTAGGTGGTTATCGAAAGGCAAAGTACTGACCAGAGTTATGGAACTTCGCGCTGAACTATTAGTATATTTACAGCAAGCCAAGTCACATTACTCTGTATTCATTTCTGACCCGGAATTCCTTTTGAAACTGGCTTTTCTTTCGGACTTATTTGAGCATTTAAATAACTTGAATAAAAGTCTTCAAGGGCGGGATGAAAATGTCATTACAGCAAAAGACAAACTCCATGCCTTTATCAAAAAAATTGAATTCTGGTCATCATCTATAAATCAAAACAACTTTGATTCATTTTCGTCGACACAGTCTTTCATTGAAGAAGTCGGAAGCGAGATAAACATCAATTCATATATATCTGGTATGAAAATGGTGTTAGATAATTTGAAGAAAGAATTATGTCATTACTTCTCAGTGCAAGAGATATCGGATAGCACTGGGCAAAGATGGATCTTAAATCCGTTTTTAAATGCAGCTATAAATGAGGCGAATTTAGCAACTAAGCTCAAAGAGAATCTGCTAGAATTATCTGCCGATGGGATGTTACACTTGGAATTCAAGTCTGAAAATTTGGATACCTTTTGGTTAAAAAGAAAAACAGAATACCCAGAATTAACAAACGAGGCTTTGAAGTGTTTGATTCCATTTGCTACCTCGTACTTGTGCGAGTTGACATTTTCATCAATGGCGCAAATAAAAAGTAAACTAAGGAATCGCTTAAATTTTGGAAAATTTATTAGTTCTCCAAAGGAATCGTTTCGTTCTTCTGCTTTCTTAATTACGTTGTCTTTGAATGCAAGAGTACTTACATTACTTATTGTCCGTCGATACTTATGTTTTTTTTCCTTTCTGCTGCTTCATTAGCCTCATGGCTACAAAATAAGCACAAATTTTTAAAATCAAACGGTTCATTTCTTTTTTTACGAGGTGCACTTGAAGTTGAAGGTTCACTCTCTTCTGTGCGTCGTTTCGATGCAGCAATAACATTTTTGCTAGTGTACACTTTTCGACACTCGGAATGCACATTTACAGAACTTAAAGTATTTATATAGTTTATATGTCCATCATTCCTTTCAATACTTGCAGTTCTTAAAGTTTGTAAACCACGTACGACATTCACAGAAACACCTTCTGAAAGTGACTTATCACATATAAAACAGAAATCAGCCATAGCTCTTAAAACCGTACGTCCGTCGTTGTGAAAATACAATTTCAAACTAACGAATAATCTAAACTATACTAAACACAATATCTCACTGCACACGAAACCATAAAACGTACGAGTATATACCGCGCTCACTCGCACTTAGGGGTCTTACAATACGTAGGGCTCTTATAATACAAAGTGGTCCCTTAAAAGAGAAAGTGACCTATAAATAGAAATGATCATAGGGTAGGGACAAGTATTTCCAGTTATATAAGTATTTAAAAATTTACACGTTTTAAAGGAAACATATATAATGTCGTTTTATTTTAAAATATAACTAAAATAGATAATCCAGAATTAATAATACACTATAGTTGAATAATTAAATATAAATAATTAAGAATAAGTACAGAAATAATGGGCATTGCTTAATAATTATAATTTTTTTGTCAATAATTGACTTTATACAACGTACTGATAACCGTAACTCACGCTTGACCCTGCATTAGCTCATATATGACAGTACGCTGCGCACTCTTCGCAATCTACCTCAAAAACGGTTGATCGTATAAAAAAAAAGTTCAGACAAAAGTTGTAGAGAATTTTATACTCTACAACTTTCATAATAGGTGAAAATATCATTTAAGCAATAGGAACCGAGATATTCGCGAAAAATCGTTTTTTGTGACCTTTGTCCTTCAATATCTTAAGACGCGAACACGATAGCATTTGTGACTTTTGAGACAATATTTAGGGTAACAAAACAAAGGTTTATACCAATTTCCAGCTTATTATCTTTCATTCCGAGGTGCAACCCCTAATATGACTTGGCTAATTCTACATTTTCATACACTAAAAAATACAGAACTATGTATTTAATTACAATCTTATTCTCTAACAAACCATTTATATTATTATATTGACAGCATATTCTCTTTCATAGCTAATTCTGGCTGTGCATGCCTTCCATGACTTCAAACCCAGCAACCAACAAACAACAAGTATTTAACAATCACTTCAAAAGGTCTCATAGTATGGTTGAACGGTGCATAGAGATTTTGAAGGACGCTGGAGATGCCTTCTCAAAGACAGAACCTTACACTATGAGCCTGGAAAAGCAGCTCGAGTAACAATGGCATGTGCTGTGTTGCATAACATTTTAAAACATTACCGAATTCCAAACCATCCTGCATTGTGGGATGCAATAGACTTACAACCTCTGCCTCACCCTATCCATGACCCACAAGATGTAATGTTAAGACTGCAAGGTCAACAACAAAGGTAGCAATATGTTGATAGATATTTTAATCATGTTGCCTAAATAATATTTAGGTAAATATTTACTTATTTTATCACATTAAATTGTTTTCGGTCATATAAGCCAGTTGCACTTCTCTGATCTTCGACTTATGATGATCTTTTAATATGGAGCAACTCCTAGGAATTTAAGCACTTTCGTAGAAACGACAGGTTTCACTTTCCGATTTGCTCATTATCATTAGGAGGTATTTTAAAGTATCCAGTGAGAAGACCTACTGTCAATTTTTTATCTGTTTTGCTCATTTCGAAAAAAGGCATTTTGCTCTTTTAAGTGATATATCTACAAACTTTATAATTTGCCTCAGATCTGGCGTATTCATCCAGTGAGATCTAAGTCTCTCCGTTTCCTTTCTGATGTGGTTTTTTGCGAGACCACAAAAGGGCTCTGGACCAAAGAAAGGTGTATTAGCCCCTTCTTTTGCGAGTCCATCAGCTTCCTCATTACCTATAGTCCCCCTGTAACTTGGTACCCCTGAACTAGCTGTGACCTTTCTGTTTTTTGACAGTTTCTTAACCCTTTAAGTGGTACTGGTAGCTATAGCTACCGATAGCTGTTAAAGATCAATTTACGCCAACAGTCGATTTTGTTCATTACACCTCCTTTTGTATGCATAGAGTATCACTGTCATCCAGATCTACCAAACCGACTTAATATACGCGCGCAAGACTGACATTTTAATTCCACCGGTAAACATAGCTACCAGTGCAACTTACGAAATTGTGCTTAATTGTGTTAAGAAACTTCAAGTCATTTAGAAGAGAAATCATATAATTTATATCTAGCGGTTTACAAACCTAACCTATCTTTTTCAAAAAAATTATATATTTCTTATACTTTATGGTAAAATAACGCAATAAAAATGAACAGTTTTGTAAATCAGACATTAGGTTTTCGGTTATACTTTTGCTCTACAAATTTGCGAAAATTTGTTATTGGCGTTTTATTTGTCGCAAGAAATCATGGCCAGTAGTAAATATCTTACCCAAGAGGATTTAGAGAATTTACTCAATGAGTCCGGATCTTATGATGAAAACTATTGTTTTTCGGAATTTGAGGGTGATTCAGATGCAGAAGATTACCTTCCTCTATCATCTAGTGATCCATCGTCATCGAATCCCACAAATAACAATAACAATGTGGCTTTACCACCACCTGATGCTATTTCCAGTTCTTTTACAAATGAAAACGGTAATTCTGATGAAGACGTCCGCAGCACTTTTGATGACTCAGATTTAGTTTTAACATTTGATCCGGATAATTTTCCCAATAAAAGGAGGAAACTGCTTCATACGATATTTCCATCTGGTCAAGTATCAGAATCAAGTAGTGAAAATGAGAAAGAAGATCAAAGAGAAGAACGAGAAAATGAGGGAGGCGATGAGCCACAAATTCCTGGTGTTGTCTTTTTCTTGGTCAAAAAGAGAATAAACAGATTTTCTGTATTCCACTTTTCAGATTACTGAAAATGTTAGAAAGTGTAAAATTAATGTGGACATAAATAATTTTACTCCATTATCATACTTCAATTTTTTTTTGATGAGACGCTTTGTCAAAAACTTATTAGCGAATCTAATTTATATGCCGAACAAATGAATATACAACTAAGTTTGGATGCAGACGAGCTACACGCTTTCTTGGGAATTCTCATTATTATGGGATTTCATTGTTTACCAACAATAAAATCGTATTGGTCAAATGACCCTAATTTTCATGTAAATAGAATTAGTGATATATTTACTTTGAAAAGATTCTTAAAAATTCTGCGTTATTTACATGTCAATGATAATATAAAAATGCCTGTTCTTGGGTCACAGGATTTTTGATGAGCTCTACAAAATTCGACCGATTGTAGATCACCTAAAGAACAAGTTTTTGACCACTTTTGCCCCATCGAGGTATCTCTCAATTGACGAGAATATGATAGGACGTCGTTGAAACAATACATGCCGATGAAACCTATCAAAAGAGGATTCACGAGTCAACCTTCAATAGAAGCAGACGACTCTTAATTTCGTTAATGTGTTTATTTTCGAAAATGCCATGTTTTTATAAAACAGGCAATTAGCAAGTGTTTTTTTTTGGTGCATTAGTGATAATAAACATTTGTAGTCTAATAGTAAGTAACCATTTCTTGAGCGAATATTGGTATTCTGATTTGCATTAACAATTTCACAAATTACTCACGTTAGCGATTTTGGAATCCAGAATCGCAACATGTCGAGTCAATCATCAGCCACTTCCAAACCCCAGAACTCATCTCAACCCAATGCCACATCTTCTACAGGAAACTCACTTCATCGATCATATGCCGCTGCTACTATTTCGAAGGCTCCTCCACCCCCCACCCCTATACGCGAACAAGCTATTGTAATGTCCTCTATTCCAAATTCAGTTCTTTTTGACTACATAAAGGCCGTTGGCTCCATTGTATCCCCTAAAAATGTACATTTTGCGTCACGCATTGCCCATGGCCGCATTTGTATCTACCTATCTTCCCCAGAACAAGTAGAACATCTATTAAAAACAACTCAACATGTTACCATCAACTCTCAAATTGTACCCATCCGCCGACTTATTTCCCCATCTAAAAGAATTCTTATATCCAATGTCAGCCCATTCATTCCTCACTCCTTGATTGAAAAAGCTCTCTCTGATCTCGGACTAAACATCACCTCACCGGTTGCCTATGTTAAGTGCGGTACGTCAGAAGATGATTATGCCCATGTTATGAGCTTCCGAAGAGTCACTTATATAATTCCTGACCGCGAGGAATTTTCTCTTCAAACCTCTGTACTCATTATATACGATAATACTCCACACAGAATTTTCATATCTACTGACAAATTGGAATGTTTCCTCTGTAAACAGCCAAACCACACCGCCGAAACATGTACCAATACTCCCATTCCTTTCCCTCCCAAAACAAATGATATATCCAACACATCCTCATCCATCCATCCAATACCTTCCATTGAAAACATAGATACTACTCTTCAAACTTCTACCCCATGCTTGGATCTTTCTTCTACCGCCAGCGATATACCCTCCCCCGAATCCGGTCACAAAAGGCCTCATTCTAACGACAGTACTCCGGTTACCCCGCCTCCTATCTTACCTGATAACCCTTTCGACTCTGTTGCAATGGCGCCCCCTGAGTCTGGTACCTCACAACTAATAAAAAAACCGTCCAAAAAGAAAACCAAAAAATCCAAACCACTTGAAACCGATAATCTTATCCTTAGCGCGACTACTCGCTCCACTATCCAAAAACTCTACACTGACCCCCTCTACTCACTTTCGCTTCAAGAACCTCAACTTATAGCTTTCCTAGAAAATACATTCGGCACCTCGAATCCGCTAATAGAAGCTGAGAAATTTACGTCAGATATTTCCTCCTTATTAAACGACCTGGATCTAGTTTATAATGCTTCCAATGAACGTTCCTTAAAAAATCGCATAACACGAATTAAAAATAAGTTAAAGAACATACATGACCCTACCTCTCTCTCCTCCTCTGAAGACGGCTATTCCACTGACTCCTCATCAAAACCCCATTAAAAATTCTCTTACGTTTCTCTCATCAACTTTCTCGGTCTTACAATGGAACTGCGATGGATTCTATCCTCGCTTAGAACAAGTTCAAAAACTCATCTCCCTACACAACCCCAATTTCCTATGTCTCCAGGAAACCAACTTCAAAATTAATCAACACGCTTCTCTAAAAAACTTCGAAGGATATCATTACATACGATCTAATTGTGCTAGAGCCAGTGGTGGTGCAACAATATATGCCTCTAGTGATGTGTACTCCTACCTTCTTCCATTATCTACAAACCTGGAAGCTGTTGCTATTACTGCTTGGTGCCCAAACAAATTAACATTATGCAGCATATACATTCCTCCTGATCACCAGCTTACTGAAGAAGAGTTGATAGACCTTATATTTCAACTCCCTCAACCCTTCATTCTTCTGGGTGACTTCAATGCCCATAACACTATGTGGGGATCTAACCGCACCTTTGGTAGAGGTAAAATTGTTGAAAATGTATTAAATGTAACTGGTGCCTGTTTGTTAAATACCAACTCGCAAACACACTTTAACATATCATCCAGCACCTTCTCAGCAATTGACCTTAGTATTTGCGACCCCAAGTCAGCCTTATCCCTCTCATGGAATACTTCCGATTATCTTCATGACAGTAATCATTTTCCAATTCTTATTTCCAATTATTGCAATGATGAACCTATTACACGCACTTACTGGAACTTAAAAACTGCAGTCTGGGACGATTATACAATAGAATCCGAAAAACTTCTCTCTTCACTCGCCTTTTCCAAAAATATAAACAGTGACCTCAAAATGATAACTGAATCCATTATTCTTGCTGCAGAAAAGCATATAGGTAAAACAGTTTTCTGTCCTTCTCGAAGAATTGTTCCTTGGTGGAATTCTGCCTGCGAATCAGCTACCCGCGAATCCAAAACTGCTCTTAATAGACTACGTCTTAACAATACCCCTGAAAATGTTATGCTGCATAAAAAACTAAGGGCCAAAGCTAAATATATTATCAAACAGAGTAAAAAATCCTGTTGGCAAAACTACGTCTCTTCCATTACAATTAACACCACTCCCAGTGAAGCATGGAATAAAATAAAGAACATACAAGGCAGCGAATCCAGTCTCAAGATTCCTAACATAATTTCTAATGACAAGGTCATTTGTGATAATCAGACCATTGCAGATACACTTGCAAGCCACTTTGAAAATAAATTTAAAAACCAGAATGCTTCACCTCTATCCTCCTCTCTTGCTCCTGATCCTGTACTAAAACCAATCGATCCGCAGGATATTTCTCATCTTAATACACCCTTTTCTCTTAACGAGTTAAAATATGCTCTGTCATCCTGTAACAATCGATCTGCTGGCCCCGATAACATCCCTTACATCTTCCTGCGTAAACTCTCAGATATTTCACTGACAATACTTTTAAAATTCTTCAACCTCATCTGGACCTCTCATCAATTTCCCGACAAATGGCGGGAATCTATCATAATTCCCATCCAAAAGATAGACCAACCACCCTCTGTACCCAAATCCTATCGTCCTATAGCCCTCACTTGTACCATGTGCAAACTCTGTGAGAAAATGATAAATAAAAGGCTTCTTTGGTTTTTTGAGAAGTATAACGTAATTCCAAACTCTCAATCAGGATTCCGACGTCACCGGTCCACTATGGATAACCTTACAGTTCTTCAAACTCATATCTCAGAGGCACTTTCTAACCAACAGGAATTGGTAGCTGCTATCCTGGATATTGATAGTGCGTTTGATAAAATTTCCAGGCAAGCCATATTAAACAAACTATCCCAGTATAACCTAAATGGTAACATATATTCTTTTATAGAAAAATTCCTTGACTCCAGATCTTTTAAAGTGTCAGCAAATGGTGAACTCTCTGCCACCCACCTCCAATCTGATGGTGTCCCACAAGGTTCTGTCATAAGCCCAACACTTTTTATCCTTGCTACAAATAACATATGCTCCAACTTTCCTGCTCATGTCA
This sequence comes from Ophraella communa, assembly GCA_035357415.1. Taxonomy (NCBI): domain Eukaryota; kingdom Metazoa; phylum Arthropoda; class Insecta; order Coleoptera; family Chrysomelidae; genus Ophraella; species Ophraella communa. Next base: position 15,817,438 of record CM068979.1, on the reverse strand, counting down.
ATCATTTGCAATATGCTGATGATCTAATAAGTTTCTGTCACGGTAAAAATACTTCCACTACCTGCCTACTCCTTCAGTATGCGATCAATCAACTTCAACACAACACTGGAAATTTAGGCTTATCTTTATCGACTAGTAAATCCAAAATTATTAAATTTTGTAAAAAAAGCGCATTTCCCTTACCACCAATTATCCTAAACAACCTCCCTATCCCTGTCGTTAATTACTGCAAAATTCTCGGTATGACATTTGATTCTCGGCTCAACTGGAAACAACACATTAGTGATATAAAAGGTACCTGTTCGAAAAGGCTTAATCTACTAAAAACCCTATCGCACTATCAATGGGGTGCCGATGAAAATACCCTTCTCACTGTATATAGATCTCTTATCCGATCTAAAATGGATTATGGCAGCTTCATCTATATAACAGCATCCAAATCCGATTTAAGCCTGCTCAACACAATACACAATACTGCTCTTCGTCTTTGTATTGGCGCTTTTCGCTCCAGTCCGGTGGAAAGCCTGTACTGCGCGGCCAATGAACCACCTTTATCCCTTCGACGAGAATTCCTACTCTTTTCCTACGCTGCATCTGCATCTAGTAATCCTTCCAATCCGGTATACTCCCTTACAATCCCAACCGCTAACAATAATACCAACAGGCCCCCTTGCTCAATTAAGTCCTTTCCCCAACTACTTGCGCCCTTAAACAATATTGACCTCTCTGTCACTCTACCCACCCCATCTCCTCCGACTCCTCCTTGGACTAAGCAACTTCCTACTTTCAACACCACTCTTACTGCTTACAATAAAAAAGATACCCACACGGCCATTATAAAGGAAGCATTTATAGAAATACTAAATAGGAACTCCTTTGATCAAATATTTTACACCGACGCCTCCAAAACCCCATCCGGGGTAGGTTGCGCTGTTACTACCGCTCATGATCCTATAAGTACGACTCGGTTGCCCACAACATGTAGCATTCACACCGGAGAAATGTTTAGTATACTCAATGCTTTCAAATGCGTCACCTTCCAAATGAAAAACGTCGCTATTTGCTCAGACTCCCTATCATCCATACACTCTTTAAAAACCCTTTATACAGACCACCCACTCACCCAAAGCATACATGACGTTTACCAATCCCTTCATGCTCGAGAAACAAAGGTTACAATTATCTGGCTCCCATCTCACATTGGTATCCGTGGAAATGATACGGCTGATTTACATGCTAAAGCCTGTATCTCTCCCCTCTATCTCTAGCCTGTATCTCTACCCCTCTATCAACATTACAACTCAGAACAATAAACAACTAAAAGGTTGTATTAACTTTCACTATTTATTCTATAAATTGCAATTACAGCTGTTTCGCTATAACTAGCATCGTCAGATTGACATATTGAAATTACATGTTTGTTTGTAACTAGGTACTTGATGTTGATAGGTAGTTAAGGCTAGACCAAGTAAGGAAGTAATAAGACATAACAATATTAAAGCCTAGATGTTATTAGCCCTAAGGGATTATCCTGGATGTATTTCCCTCTAAGATCAGTATAACTGTGCAATGATATAGAAAAACCAGGAAAAAACTATATCCTGCTGATCTTTACAATAACTTAATATATTTGTGTTATAATTACGTCTTATCTATGTATAAAATGAAGACTCAATCAAAGTAAACAGTTTAATAGTGGTGAACTTCCAAGATTTATTTGTTCATTAACTACTTTATATTGTTGATCTGCTAGATGTCTTTTGATTTCAAGTTCTTCGAGGAAATCTAAATTTTGTTTTTTATCACAGGTGTGTAATATTTGAATGTCATTAGTGTGTATGAGTGAGTGTGGATGTTCAAGAACGTGTTTGGCATAGTTTGACTTATCTGGTTGTTGTAATCTATATGCTCTTAAATGTTCATTGAATCTTATTTCAAAATTTCTTTGTGTTTGACCTATATATACAGCATTACATTTTGGACAATTAATTTTGTAAACACCAGATTTTTTTAATTTAGGTAATTTTGTTTTTACATTTAACAATTTTGTACCAACATTATTGTGTGATTTGAATGAAATTATTGCAGATGTTGCCGAAGATATTATTTTTGAAATTGTATTAGAAATATTTCCACAATATGTAATACTTTTAAAACTTTTAATTTCTTTTGGTTGTTGAGGGAATATTAGTTGTAGTGACACTTTCTGTTCTTTCTTATTAATTAATTTATTTATCAAATGTATTGGATAGCCATTAGATATTGCTATTTGTTTTATAATCTCAATTTCTTTATTAAAATTATTTTTGTTCATTGGAATTGAAAATGCTCTATGTATCATAGAATTATAAGCTGCTAATTTATGTGATATAGGATGATTTGAATGATATGGTATGGTTACATCTGTTTGTGTTGGTTTTCTGTATATTGATTGAGTCTTCATTTAATACATAGATAAGACGTAATTATAACACAAATATATTAAGTTATTGTAAAGATCAGCAGGATATAGTTTTTTCCTGGTTTTTCTATATCATTGCACAGTTATACTGATCTTAGAGGGAAATACATCCATTAGCCCCCTTAGGGCTAATAACATCTAGGCTTTAATATTGTTATGTCTTATTACTTCCTTACTTGGTCTAGCCTTAACTACCTATCAACATCAAGTACCTAGTTACAAACAAACATGTAATTTCAATATGTCAATCTGACGATGCTAGTTATAGCGAAACAGCTGTAATTGCAATTTATAGAATAAATAGTGAAAGTTAATACAACCTTTTAGTTGTTTATTGTTCTGAATAACATGAATTTTCACACAGTAAGGGTTAGTACCATAAATAACATTACAACTCGGCAATGACCTTAAAGCCACGTTCAAAAAATTAGTCCTTACGTCTTGGCAAACTCGTTGGAACAATAGCAGCACAACTCTGCAGAAAATACAACCCACGCTTGGAAGACCGCTACTTACCCACTGTACGCGCAATGAAGCACGTATCATACGAAGGTTACGAATCGGCCATACTAGGCTAACCCATGGCTATCTGATGTCTTCCGAAGACCGCCCACTGTGCCACGTCTGCAACTGTGTTCTGACAATTAAACATATCCTAGAAGACTGCCCACACTATGGAACTTTCGCACGCAAGCATAAGTTGAATCCCTCAATGAAAGACTTGTTATCGAATCCAAGTGAAACCACTAATCTTTTAAAATTTCTAAAAGACTGTAAAATCTACAACAAAATTTAATCTAAAAAATTGTAAAACTTTTTTGTCTAACTAATCTATGTTACATGTAATCGTGCTGTGCCAATGGCCGTAGTTGTTGAGGCACATAAAATAAATAAAAAAAAAAAGAGGATTCAAGGTACTGGCGATATCTTGTGCAGAAACAAGTTATCTGCTTGACTTTGATATTTATCAGTGAAAATCAGCCAAGCATCCAAATGCTGATATGTTGGGAGAAAGCGTAGTCCAAAACCTTACCGAAAATTTTAAAAATAACGAATACTGTGCTTTTTTTGATAATTTCTTTTCGACAATCCGGTTATTTAGTAAATTACTTGATAAAGAAATTTTCGCATGTGGTACAATTCGGCAAACCAGAAAACACTTCCCTAAACAATATCCATGTGCAGATAAGAAACTAAAAATGAGCGAATATGATTCTATATTTCGGTCTATAAATGTAAAGACAGAGGAGTAAAATGCGTTTCTGTCGTTAGTAATATGTATAATTTCCAAGACAAAACAGAGGTATTACGTACTGATAAAAGTGGATCGCGACAAAAGGTGCCATGTCCATTAGCCATTGCAGATTATAACTCCTATATGGGCGGAGTGGATTTTTTTGACCAACTTCATTTATCATATTCAATTTCTTGGAAATCCCGCAGATGGTAGGTGAAAATATTTTTTTACTTATTAAATGCTGCTATTGTTACTAGCTATATCCTATATAAAGAGGATATTATAAAGCTAAAGTCACTTGCAGTTCAGAAGTTGCTCTAGCTAATGCCCTCATATCCTCATTTTCTTGAGGGAAACATTCAGGTCCACAAAAAACTAAAAACAAATTTAATAATTTAGGACATCTCCCTGTAAAAGGGAGTTGTGTAAGTTTTATTGTACTCAAAATACAAAAGCGGTCCAATATAATTTGTAAAAAATCCAATATCAAGTCATGTTTTGAACCTTATCACAATAGTAAGTAGTTAAATTTTACTGATTAACCATAAGTAGGTACCTGATTATGTTGATAAGTTTGTTATATTGTAGTGTTTGCCCAAAATATAAATAAATACATAAATAAAACAAATGGTTTTTATGTTTATCAGTGATCCCTAACAATTCGTCTTCGTCGTTAATGATCTCTGGTAGCTATGTTTATCACACATTTTTTGAAAAAATAGGGGTCAGTTGTTGTATATGAATTTTTTAAATATTTTTTCCAAGTTGTCTATACATAATACAATATTTATTGCATGTTTACATTAAATAAAAAATAAAATAAACGTTTTGCCACCTAAAGGATTAACCCTTTAGCTGCTCTAAACGTATATATATACGCAAACCAAATAACTGCTCCAGACGTACATAAACGCAGTACATTTTAATATGTGCAAAGTTACACTAGGACCTTATATATTATCAATATTGTAACGTTTATTTATTTTTACTAGTCTTTTTAATTTATTTTTATACTGTTTAAATCACTAACACTGTTTAATTTATATAACACAATTTATTTACAATACTTTAATTTATATAAGACAATATTTCTATTCGCATTTATCTAACAACATACTACTAACTAACTAACTAAAATATTCGAATCGGTCCTTTATATAGGTAAATATTGTTCCAGTCAATTCTGGTAATCGTATCTAGATGCTTCGCTCATCGGACGTCGTATATTCCAGAACGTTCTCGCATCATCTGTCTGCTTCGCGTCTGGGTCATAGCGCCAGGGGCGTACTCGCACAACATTGCCCCCTCCTTAAGAGATAGTTCCTCCTGGAACTTTTAAGGAATTGAGACTGGATGGAGATACTTGCAACTGAATCCTCGTCTACAATTTCCAGTTGCATAGAAATAACATGGAATGGTCTTTGATGTCACCTGGACACGGGGCGAATGGCTGCATACCAACACTTGGACTTCGGTGTCTTGAAAGATTACTTCCACCATATTTCGGATGACCCTCCAATCCAATGAGTTGCACTCTATTTTCGGCATGGCTAGCTTCTGTATGTTGGACTCCAATACGTGCTCTCTCAAGTTAAGTAATGATTCCCATATATTTCGATAAGTGGGCTGGTCTTGGTAGGTATTCTTGGTAATCAGATAGAAGAGGCAACGGGAGTCATCTCGAAGTATCAAAGCCTTCCCAGTGGCTGATAACTGATTTCGAAGTTCTGACAGTCGACCAAACTTCCTTCGAAAGACAGACGCTAATCCTCGGCCGTCGCTGATAGTGGCGGAAACGCTATGGGCCAATGAGTAGTCATCAGGAAGTGTGAACAGGTCTTGTTGTCTCTCAATAGTCACGCCGTATCTAGCTCTCCCAGTACCTCCATATGCACCCATAAATTCTTCGAAAGCAAGGTCGGGTGTATCTTGGACTTGATTTACGACTTCTTCTTCCTGGTTATGATCTCCTTCAAATTTCGCCAGTCGGTTTCGGTGTACTACCTTAGGTTTTCCATTCGGGGTCTTTATTATACGGTACATGACGTCATTGATTCTTTTCTTAATGATGTATGGTCCCTCCCAAGATTGTTGTAGCGTGAGTACCCCTTCTGTCTTTTCGGGTTATGGAGCCACACTTTGTCACCTTCTTGGAAACATCCCTCTATAGCTTGGGTATCATACCGTTTCTTCATCCTGTCACTGGCAACTTGAAGATGGGAGCGAACCAAATCATGCATGTCGTCCATTTTTCTTCGTAACTGGATTACATAGTCTTCTCCAGCTATATCCTCTCCAGGTCGGCATCCAAACTCGAGGTCGTATGGTAACCTCATCTCGCGTCCAAACAAGACTTTTGCTGGTGTTTGACCTGTTGATTCATTGACGGCGGATCGATAAGCCATTGCAAAGAGCGAAATATACTGGTCCCAGTCTCTTTGGTGATTGGATACTACTTTTGATAGATATTTGCCAATGGTTTTATTCATGCGTTCTACCATTCCATCCGATTGTGGGTGCAATGCTGTAGTTCTTGTTTTCTTCATTCCTAAATTGTCGCAAATTCCTTGAAAGAGTTGACTTTCGAAGTTCCTTCCTTGGTCACTGTGAATCTCCAAGGGCACTCCATATCGGCAAATAAACTCCTTCACTAGCACGTCTGCGACAGTTGCTGCCTCTTGATTTGGAATGGCGTAGACTTCAACCCACTTCGTAAAATAATCCATTACCACCAACATGTATTTATTCTTATTCTCAGTAGTGGGGAACGGTCCAGCAATATCTAAAGCAATTCTCTCAAATGGGCTACCAACGTTATATTGTTTCATGGGAGCCTTTCCTCTTTTCTGAGGTCCATTACTAGCAGCACAGATGGTACACTTCTTACACCAGTCCTTAACATCATCGGAACTATTCATCCAATAAAACCTTTCACGAACTCTCTGCAGGGTTTTCTTGACACCAAGATGACCTCCTGATGGACTGTCGTGTAACTGTCGTAGTACTTCAGCTACTCTACTCTTTGGTATAACTAATTGCTTTCTGTTAACGGAACCGTCATCATTTTCAATTATTCTCTTTAATAAATCGCCTTCCAAAATGAAAGACTCCCACTGAGCCCAATATGATTTAAGGACTGTAAAGAATTTTGACACTTCTTGCCAAGTAGGTCGGCGATCTTCTATCTTCCATTCTCTTATTTTCTTTAAAACAGGATCATTATCTTGTTCTTCTTTAATTCTAGTAGGTGCCCAGTCGTCGTTAACTACAGTTGTTCGTAGTATTGCAGTTTCTTTTAATTCTGTCTTACTGCAGTGAGAACACTCTTCTGGCACGGTCTTCTGGAAAGGGAGTCTGCATTTCTGTGACTTATCCCAGCTCGATGTTCGATCCTAAAGTCGTACTCTTCTTTTAACTAGCGTGAACAAGATCTAAGACCTGATATACACCAATTTGATTCTAGCCTGCATGCAAATAGCTCCGAATTAGATTGTTTTCAAAAATCATCCAAAGTGAAATAGAAATGAATCGTGTAAACTAGTATTCATCGAAAGTGATCATCCAGAGTGAACATTGATTGAAGTTGAATCGGGTTCTACTTTCGTTCACTTTCGGTGATTCACCGCGGATGAATCATTAAAAGTGAACCGTGTAAACATCCACTTCACTTGCAGTGCGTAGTGAAGAACTGATAAACAACTTAAACAAGCACGTGTTCGTCGTTGTTTAGGGATAGAGGTTAACGGTGTTTTATTTCTATTTCTTAAAAATGGTTTTCAAGTTGAAAGATGATCATACTCCGTTAATTTTTAATTTAATGAAAGAGCGACAGTGTTTATGGAATACGAAAGCAGAAGAGTATAAAAACAAAACTTGCCGAGACAAAGCTTTAAAGGAAATCGTAGCAGAGCTAAATATTGAGGAGGTAACAGTTGAAGATGTAAAATTAAAGATAAAAACAATCCGTACAAGATACTCATCCGAGATGGCTAAAGTGAATCAGTCAACAAAGAGTGGAGCAGGGCCAGATGATCTTTATGTCCCAAAACTTTTTTGGTATAAACTAGCAGATTCCTTTCTAAATGCAGTATGTGTACCAAGGAGTAGCACAGCAACTACAGTAAGTATGACATTTTGTGTACTTATTATTTGCTTAATATGTGTTTTTTTTTTATTTTAAATCAATTTTGCTTAATATGTGTTTTTTTTTTATTTTAAATCAATTTTGCTTAATATGTGTTTTTTTTATTTTAAATCAATTTTGTTCAGCGTACCCACAACTATACTAATAACGTATTATACCGTGCGCTGGCTGGCGAGACAGTTTTACAAATTTTTACATTATCCAATATCAAAATGCATATAAGTCATGTAAAAATATTTTTATTGAATTCGTTTTTATTTAGCAAGTTGTACAATCATAAAAAAATATTTAAATCATTTTCCATTGCCATGGGACAATGTCTGTGAAATAAAACCGTTTTGCGTAATCATCCCGCAAGCTTGCAGCCGTTTTCTTGTAGTTGTTACTTGACACAAGTTTAATATCTCCAAGACCTTGATAGGTGACGTGCCGCCAAGCTCCAGGTAAAATTTTGCCTTGCTCCCATAATTCTGTATCAACCAATCCTTCACTAACGTATGGGTTATTGCGGGTAGAAGTTTTTCTGAGCCAGTTAAGAAGAGCACATGTTGTTTTCACTAATAGCTCAGTTGTTTCTACTTTAAGTGGGATGGGCTTTCCAAATATTCGAAAACGCGATACAAGTATTCCAAACGCATTTTCTGCCACGCGACGCGCTCTTGATAGCCGGTAATTAAATATCTTTTCTTGATCAGATAACGTTTTTTTGCTGTAAGGTTTTAAGAGAGAGGTTCTAAGCGGGAAAGCGTCAACCCCCACAAAGACACCATGATCAGGTATATTTAGCCAATTATTCTCCAAAGCCTCATTGAATGTGCATTTGGAAAATACTAATGCATCATTTGCTCTGCCATTTGTACCGACATCAATATATATATAAAGTTGTAGTTAGCATCCACAATTGCAAAAAAAATGGTGCTAAAGGTTTTTTTATAATTATAAAAATAGGAACCGGTTTTCTTAGGACATCTAATCACAACATGTTTGCCATCCATAGCTTCGCAGCAGTTAGGAAAATTCCAGAACGTGTAGTAATCCTTCATTACCGTTTCCCACTCCGCAGTTGTGCTGGGAACCTGAAACAACAAAACATATAATTGCATCCACTGAAATATACACGTCATTTTTCTTTTAATAGCATTTTAACAAAATTAGGTTATAATACAACTTTAATTATTTTTATTACAATGATTAACCCTATTATTTTTAATACAAAGAGGAATATCTCTCTTTTTTAGATCCAAAAACGTAAAAAAACGCCAACTCTGCATACGCAAGGCATTGATGATACTAATTCAGAGGAATGTATAATAGAAGTTGAGGATACCACATCTGCGGTCGAATCTGCAAATGAAAATATTCCTGAAGTATCTGTAAATGAGAATGTACGTGAAGTATCTGCAAAGGAGAAGGTGCGTCAAGCATCTGCAAATGAAAATGTATGTAAAGGTACGTTTCCTATGCTGCGGCGGACGCACGCGGCTGACGTATTGCGTCTGACGGAACTCTATGCCGCAATTAGAATTAAATGCAATCGTTTCCTTTAGCGTCCGCCGCTGTGCGTTTGGTGCGGCTGACGCAGATCGGGACCAGTGCTGCGTCAGTACCTCTCTACAAGCAGCCTAGCCGCAGCCGCAAAGCACGGTAGTGCAGCATTTTTCTTGTGTTTTGTGTTTGTTATTAAAAGCAAAAATTCACACATGGCTGTTAAAAACAATGGAAAAGTGTTATTTTCATGCACGGAAGACGAAAACTTGGTGGAAGTGGTATCGAAGTTCCCTTGCCTATTTGATTTGGCAAATCCTTCGTACAAAAACCAATTAACTAAAGATAATGCATGGAAAGAGGTTGCCATGTTTCTAGGAAGATCAGGTAAGATATTAATAAATTATAATAAAACAAAAACGTTGTTTTTTCTTATTATTATTATAAGAAAAATGTAAATACACATATTTATAAGATCAGGTAAGATATTAATTATAATAAATCAAAAACATTGTTTTTTTATTATTATTATAAGAAGTAAATACACACAATATTTCTATGTAGTTCTAGTGATATGTTGATCTTGCCACATGACAGATCCTGCGTCCCCATTAAAGTAATCCATGAAACAATCTCTTACAGCAAAACCGTCAATATTTGCAAAACCTCCTCCTAGCTAACGGTATGAAATTGTCTGATGGTGGTAGCTCAGCTGGATCAAATTCGTAGTAAGGGCTTTTTTGAGCTTCTAAATGAGCTTCTCTAAGAAAATTATGAAGACAGCATGCTACAATAATTAAATCGTCAGTTGTCTCTGGCTTCAAAGCAATAGGTGTATAGAATACGCGAAAAATTTGTGACAGCAAGCCAAATGAATTTTCAGAAACTCTCCTGGCCCTGGAAAGTCGATAATTAAAAATAGCTTTTTGACTATCAGCACTTGCAGTTGGTCTAGAAAAGGGTTTCATCATGTGTGTTTCTAATCGGAATGCTTCATCACCCACTAAGACAAAGGGCATCATAATGTCTGAGTTTGGTAGGGTACAAGAGGGCGGAAACATATTTCCGCTTCTAAAAAATTTCCCAATATTGCTTTTGTCAAAGATTCCACTGTCACCTTCTTTACCATAGGATCCAACATCAATTAATATGAATTTGTAATTAGCATCGACAACAGCAAGTAAAACTATGGAGAAAAAATTTTTGTAGTTAAAATACAACGATCCACTTTTCATGGGACAAAAAATTCGTATATGTTTGCCGTCTATAGCTCCGCAACAGTTGGGAAAATTCCATTTTTGTCCAAACATCTCGGCCTTTTTTTTTAAATCTTCTTGTGTCACTGGTGGTAGAAAGATTGGCATTAATTTCTGCCGTAAAACTAAAAGTGTTGTCTTTACAATTTTGCTTATATAACTATGCGATATTCTAAATGCAAATGCCAGTGAGTGGTATGATTCGCCAGTCGCCATGAATCTGTAAAAAAAGATTAAATTTCTTACCTATTTGTTAGCAGAAAACATAGAAACATAAAAATTTATTTCCTAATTTATTTTAACATTTTTTGCAGGGGATGATTGTAAGAAAAGATGGCGCAACATTAAGGATACCTATTTGAAAAAGAAAAAAAAAGGAAAGGCTTCAACTGGATCTGCGACCAGTAAATCAAAGCCTTGGCCCCTGTTGGAAATGTTGTCTTTTCTAGAACAAGTGGATCATAAACGACTGTTAGTATATTATTAATAGATTTTCGATTGTTTATAACTAATACCGCATTCTTTTAATGTAGAAGCACATCAAACGTCGAAGAGCAAGAAACACAAAATGAAGAAGACACTGCCTCTACCGAAAATACAACCACAATAGCAGAAACACCCTTTTTACCTCATGAGCTTTAAAATTCACATTTCACCTCTGATGCACCTACTACCTCTAAGACACCATCTACTTTTGAAGCAACTAGTTCCACTCCAAAACGGAACAGTCCAAATGAAAGTTTACGTTCACAGCCTTCAAGTAAAAAACAAAAAATTAATGACAATCTTACTCGGATGCTGGAGGAAAGACAAAACGAACGAGCCAAAATCATCAATTCATTAACAAAAAAAGACGAGGATGAAATCGATATTTTTTTTAAAAGTATTGCTATGTCCGTAAAAAAATTCAAGCGAGAGATCCAAAACGAAGCGAAATTGCGTAGTTTGAAAATGGTTATTGAGTTAGAAGAACTTAATAACAATCCTACAACTAAAACGCCTACAATGTCACTATCAGGATCGAATTCTCGAAGTAGTTTTTTTTATTCACCTTTGCCACCGCCAGTTACTATTATTACGCCAGTGCAACCATTACCTTCGAACATGCAAGAACCAGATTTTTATATGCATAACTCGGGACAATATGAAAACCTTTGATGTATTTTAAGCAAAATTGGTTTTTTCGATCTCCCCGAGCGCAGGTGGCATGTTTAAAATAAAAACTACGTTTTTATCCGTTTGCGACGTTTCGGTAGCCACGCTACCTACATCAGGCTTAAAACTAATATCCACAACGGATGTGTCGAATGTTTGTACGCAAGTGTGACGTCAGACATCATGCCATCTGCATTCGGGGAGATCAAAAAACCGATTTTAAATAATATAACACAAAATGGACTGAGTGAAAAACGCAATAAGATTTGATGTATTATTATAATTACGTATCTATACTATGTCCTAATTATAAGTTATAAATAAATAATACTTACCGTAAAGTTACGGCTAGTTTTTCCTCTGGGGTTATGGGATAAGGATATTTATTTGACGAATTTGTCGTTATATCTTCTTTTATTATATCCAGAATATAATTAAATTGAGCAATGTTCAGCCTGAAAAATTCCCCAAATTTTTTCTCATCTTTCAATAAATGTTGATTTATGAGGATATTGAAAAATCCCTCTTCAGTTCTACTCTTGAACATGGGATGGACTTCAGCAATTTTTTTTTCATTGTTTAGTTGCATCAATATTTCCTGCTCTTCGTCGATTTCTTCCAATAAAAGGTATGACAATAAGACGTCATTATTATTATTGCTCATGATAAATTTTATTTTTATCGTAAGTAACTGACCACTTTCTATCAAAGTTCGCAAGCAACTGACGCGCCACAGGAAACACAAAACCTGCGTCAACCATAAGCGCCTGACGCGATCCGTCAGCCGCGTGCGTCCGCCGCAGCATAGGAAACGTACCTTAAAAGAGTCAGCGCACAGGGAGACTGGAAAACTCCACGTTCAAAAAAGAGCCGCATTTCTGAGAGATCACTTCTGCAAAAGTCTGGCAGCTCAACTTAACCGAATGCCTTTGGATCACCCTTTACTTTGTCAGGAAAAACTGCTAAAAGTAATAACTGAAGAGCGAATGTGTTTATTCAGATTGGAAAAATCTAGGCAGAATGTTTCTCAATCTACGCCACAGTGGACCTACTCCCCCTCGCCGGATGATGGCATGTCAAACTCGATAACATCCTATGAAATAAATTCCTATTCTGAGACTTCCACTCCCACGGCTTCACCATTTACTCACTTGACACATACTACTGACCTGTCGAATTCTGTACAAAATGCCACTCAAGAAGAAACATATGCAGAACAGCCAGCCGGGGATATAATATCCCAAGCCTTGTCTACTATTGATTATCGGTAAATAAAATGTATTGTTTCATTATAATTTTTTCAATAAAATAAATGTGTGTTATAACAATGATGATGTACCTTATTATTTTAATGTAAAATAATTTTTAACTATACTTACTTGTATATATTCTTCAAGAACCTTGTAAATGGCAGCCAATACTTCTGGTAAAAACCGAGAAATAGAACATTTTGGTATACGGTATAATGCTTCTAGTATTGCAAAGCAACCTCCTGATGCAACATATCTCAGTACGATTTGCAGTTTTAGCCTGGGAGGAAGACTTTCTCTCATATTTGTGTTTTGCTTCCTAATTAGTGGCGTCACTTTCTCAAGGAGTTGTTCAAATTGCACTGTAGACATTCTTAAATGGTTTTTGACCATTGCTTGATCTTCTGCAATCCATTCTTCCAACAAACAAGTTGATGCCCCCATTATATTTCGTCGATTTACCCACGGCCTGATCCACCAACGCCTATTTCTTCTACGTTTTATTTTTTCCAGTTTGCTCGAAAGGTATTCACTAATTACCGCAATTCCTACACGTACAATTGGATTATTCGGCGCCATTTTGGAATGAACTGAATAATTCAATTTTGTTGATCAATGTAAACCTCTTTTTTTAAAATGGTCAAATTCACTCTGGATGATTCATCCAAAGTGATCATCCAAAATGAACCATGTAAATGCGCCTTAAGGTTTAGCAGTGAAAGGGTTAAGGGATTGTTTATATTCCCAGACTATTTTTGTTTCATTAGTAAAAGAGCCTAGAGCTTTTATAGCTGCCTAACTGTCTAACAAAATGTGTTTTTGATTAAGCGATAGAAGATATGCGATATTAACTGGTAACTGAATATTATTATCTGTCAATATTTTATAAAACAAATCAATTTCTTGCTTATGATTGGAGCATTTCAAAATAATATGATTAATATCACAAGTAGAAAAATTGTCGCATGAACATGAAGCTGATGGAACTAAGTTAAGTTAAGCCTAGCAAGGTGTGCAGGAAACCTACCGTGATTCCATCGCAGATTAGTTTTTGGCAAAGTTGTATATGAAAATGTGTGAGATATCTTCGGGCAAGGAAGGGTGGAGAAGGTAATATAAATTATTGGAGCTGTTAGAATGTTTAGTCCATTTTTGTTGCCATTTCTCCTTTAAGGAGTTATTGTAAAATTTGTATAAATCAAAGGAGGTTGACAAAGTCCCCATTTATGGCAGCATTCTTTGCCAGCCGGTCAACCACCTCATTACCCATAATACCAGTGTGACCCTTGGTCAAAATAAACGTAATATCTAACTTTACCAATTTTTGAAATTTATGGTACTAACCCTTACTATGTGAAAGTTCATCTTATTCAGAACAATAAACAACTAAAAGGTTGAATTAACTTTCACTATTTATTCTTTAAATACTTTAAAGGTATTGACAGCCGTTTCGATATCGGCTGTCATTACCTTTAAAGTACTTAAAGAATAAATAGTGAAAGTTAATTCAACCTTTTAGTTGTTTATTGTTACCAATTTTTGTTTAATATTGCAGAATATGTTATTTTCATGGATCATTGCATTATTGTTTAATCCAGTTTTTTTAATTTTAATATTACCGGTTCAACAACGAAAAAAGAAAAAGTTGTTATTCACATTATTGAATAATAGAGATTTACAATAACTAAATAACTAACAATTAAAATTTCTAACTCTACAAACACACACTAGCACAGCCACAATACGGTCGTTTGTTAATCAGGTCTTCGCTTTAATCTTGTGTAGATATTTTGTATGCCAATCTGGTAACGAAGAGCATTTTCGTTGTTGTTAATACTGTCTAAAAATGATTTTGATGTGGACAGGATGTACTCTTTGATGGTGGGCATTCGCAGTTCGTCGTGCAACTGAGTGTTCCTGATGAACCATGGAGAGTTAACAGCTATTTGTAACATCTTGTTTTGTAGAGTTTGCAGCTTATTAATATTTGTTTTAGATGTGTTACCCCACACTGGACATGCATATGTAAACAGTGGTCTTACGAGTGCTTTGTAAAGTAGAAGTGTACATTCAACTTTGAGGTGAGACTTTCTATTAAGCAGTGGATAAAGTTGCCTTAGTCTCGCATATGATAGGTACTCCTAAATATTTTACAGATTTATCTTTGGGATTCCACTCTATAGCTTCACCGTTTATTACGATTCTGGTTGGGTTGATTACTCTTTTTAAGGAAAATATTTTAGTTTCACATTTGGTTGGGTTAATAGAAATTTTCCAGTTATTAAACCATTTAGTGATAATATCAACTGCTCTCTGTAGGTCTTCTATCGCAGTATCTAGATCCCAATCTTGTGAGATCAGGGTGGTATCATCAGCAAACATAGCGATAGTTGTACAGTTGGGAATGTCCTGGACAAAAATGTTGAATAGGTTTGGTCCGAGAACGCTACCTTGCGGAACTCCGGCACGAATAGTTTTTACTGACGAATGACATTCTTGTATACGTACTGCAAATGTTCGGTCTTCAAGAAAGGAAAATATAATTGATACTAAGTACGACGGTAATTTAAGTTTAAGCAATTTCCCACCAAACAAGATAACTTACAATTACTTGCAGCAAGTTTATCATCGCTTTTATACGTAAATTAAGAAATACAAATTTTCCATAATTTTATTGCTAACTTATTTCTGTAAACTTCCCATTACATGCTTGCTGCAAGTATTTATCAGTTTACTTAAAATTTCAAGTTTGTTAAAAATTGGCAAAGTAAACTTGCTACTACTAAAAAACGTTTGTAAACTTATTCCTTATTTACAAATGAAAATTTAAATTTCGAAAATCTATGCAGACTTGCATGCTACACTTGCTGCAAATAAGCTCTTACCAACTTGTTAACTATTTACAAATTCAAACTTGAATTTGAAAGTTTGAAGTAATTTATCTTTAAATGGGAACAAATGTATAAAATATTTTGAGTTTAGCGCAAGCGTATGTATAAATGCATCAGTTATCCCGCTATTTTTCTGATTTAACCTCAGCCTCAATTATTATGCATTATGCATTATACTGTAGTCATAATTTTAATTATTTGTTTTAGTTTTGTTTCCTTCAATTTGTTGGAGGGCATGATGCAAAAAATTGTATTGTAAAATGTTTGGAAAAATGTTTTTCCAATTATGTTGGCCAATTTTGTTGTTGGACAGGGAAGAGAGGGAATTTAAGAATAGCTGATCTAGTGATTATTAAGTTGATAAAAAGTAAGTTGGACAATTGACTAATCTTTATTTTGAAATGCATAAGTATTAACTTTATTTCATTTGTTTTTATTTTAAACCACCTATTCTTACATAAATATTATCATTTTAGAAACAGTTCGTGAGTCATTTTCGGTGACAGATAATATGTTTGAACATCAGGTGATGGTGTGGTTTCAACAGGCAAAAACAAGATACTTGAGGAACCAAAATAAAAATACTTAACGATGTTGCCGTCTTTTATATAAAATATATTTTCAATATAGAATTTGTGCATTTTTTCATTTTTTGATACCTTTAATACATGGAATCTATATTATTGTATTAAAAACATAAATACTCAAAATTTCATAAATGTATGTTCAATAAAACTTTTAAAATCCGCAATTGTTTTACGTTTAAAGATGTCACAGTAAAATTTATCTAACTTGACAATTTATAGGTATATTATTTCTGATAATGTGATGGTTTATAATATGAAACAATTGTTCGTTTTTAATTGCATTTTTTGTTATTTTGAGCGCTTGTTTTAATAAATTCAATTAAAAGTGTACATAATATTAACAATTTAAATTTGCATATAGTTTGCATTAATAAGTTTACTTAATATTAACAATTTAAATGTGCATATAGTTTGAATTGATAAGTTAATTTTTGTAAACTACAGAAATTTTCTACAAAACATCCAATAAACTTGCATAACATTTATTTTTAATTGGAAGCTTTCTGAGAACTAGCTGTAAATTTGACAATGTAGGTTTTACAAACATGTATTTAAAACAAATTTACATTAAACTTGAAACAGTAAGTTTGCAAATGAAAGTATGCATAGGGGAAGATTCAACCTTGTGTTAAGTTAATAGAAAGTTTAATGAAGTGTATATAAAAGCTTGCACTTAAAAGTGTAAGTTGGTTGTAAATTCTCTGCAAACCATTTTTGTTTAGTGGGTTGTACTTCAGCCCAGTTAACCATACTCGATCAAAGGCTTGAGCGACATCAAGAAATATTGTAGCAGTATACTGTTTATGTTCGAAGCCGATTTCGATTATTTCTGTGAGACGTTTTACCTGTAGAGTGCCAGAATGTTCTTTTCGAAAGCCAAACTGAAATGAAGGAATTACATTTTCCTTCTCAAGAGCAGTTTCCAAGCGGAAGTAAATTATCCTCTCTAGCAGCTTTGAGAGCGATGAGAGCAGGCTGATGGGTCTATAGTTATTCACGTCTTTTTTGTTTCTTCCTGGTTTTTTGAACAAAAGTACATGTGCGAGTTTCCATTTTTTTGGGAAGTATCCTTTTTTTAAGCAAGCATTAAAGAGCGATGAATTTGTATTGTATTTGGTCGGGAATATTGGCAGTTGAAAGGTCTCAATTTATTGTCAACTAGCTGTCAAATAGCAAGAAATAATTAAAATCGATAAATAAATGTAGGTTTTTGAGGTTGCTTAGTCCAAAAGTATTGGCCAAAAGAAGATATAGACATTGGACAATCGTCATAGTTTTTTCCGTTTACTTCAATAGTGTATTTTTTTATTTTTTCTCACTTTGTAATTGGGTCTAATATGACTGATCGAAATCTGAACTCTTTTGTTTGTGATAACGGGTGTCCTCGTCGAACAATGTCTCGAATTGATGGAGATAAGAATAATATTAGAAGGGATTTAGCCATTGAAAGACGTGATGGCTTTAATAGGCCTCCTTTGGATGTCAATGATCTGACAAGACTCTGTATTAATTGACTCAGACCCGAAGTAGTACATGTTTCATTTGCAATGAGCTTAATGACACTCATCGGCCTGCAACTAAAGCGAAGGCTAATATACGAATATAAGATCTTGTGTAGATCATTTAGATTCTAAAGGGTTCCTGTTACAGCCATTCCACTATGGAATACGTTTCATAAATAGACCTTATCGGATTAAAAGACCCGAACTTCAGAGTTTTTTACAAGGGCTCCGAACTGTTGCACCAAGTATGAAAAGGACAAAAGTAGTTTTACAGATGATGAATTTAAATGTTTCTGTTCATTAACAAAGCAACAATTACAAGAAATATATACTTTTTGCGACCGAGTACCTGTGGCAGGTGGTTGTAGATACGTTAGCAAAAGACATCTGCTATTATTTTTATGCAAAATGCGACATGGGGTTTCTGATGAGTTTCTTAATGCTATCTTTCAAAATTCTAGTGGACAAAGTACAAGCTTAATCGTAGATACTGTCAGAATATCTTTGATGCAGCGTTTTGTACCAACAAACATTGGCTTACGGAATTCTCAAACCACCTTTACAATCCGGAACCAGCAGTCCCTCGTGTGGTTGCTTGCATTGATGCAACATATAGTTTTATTGACAAAAGTAGTAATTTTCGAGCTCTCCGCCAGTCAAACTCCACACAAAAGGGGCGTCACTTAATAAAACCTGTGCTTACTGTAGCCCCTGATGGTTACATACTTGATATCCAAGGTCCGTACTTTTCGTATTATTATAACAATGATGCTGCATACCTGAAGCTGAATTTGAGAGATGCTGAGATAGTTTCAAGAAAACGTTATTGTTTTCATTGATAGAGGGTACCGAGATTGCACCGATTTATTAGCTCGTTTAGGTACCGTTTGGAAAATGCCATCTCTTCTTGAACCTGGAATGCGCCAGTTATCTACAGAAAATGCTAACGACTCTCGAAAAATAACAAATTCAAGGTGAATCGGAGAAGCCCGTAATGGACACATAAAATCTATTTTCATACCATCCAACCATTAACATAAATGGAGCAAAGGCGACTTGGCAAATCGAATACTTGAAAAAGCAAGAGAACCAAATGTAGTACAAGCATTTGCTAGGAACATCAAGAGATGGGTTCGAATGGATGCTGGGCATCTGATGGAATTCCCACAACAAAACTTTGGATTATTTAAAAGATTTGACCATTGGGGTATATCAAGTAAGGCTTGCACCCTCTTACGTGCAAGACAAGCTCCAAGGAGAAGCAGATTTGTCGAGCTTGGTTTGCTTAGAGTTAGAGTTTATTCTCGATTCCGAAATGCCACAAAACATCAGCTTTGCATCACTTTCAAATCAAATGATGAGATTGAGGCAGGCGAGGAAGATGATGAATTTGACAGGAATGAAGAGGCCATTTTCGGATATTATTGTACTTGTTCATCTGGTAGACATCAAACTGTTACTTTACAGCCAGGCCGAAATCAAACTCCACTTACTAAGAACAATAAAAAACTGAACGGTTATTGTTCTTAGTAAGATGAACTTTCACAAAGTAAAGGTTAACACAATCAATTTTTCAAACTCCACTAGCTTACTCACGAAGAGTAATTCCTGACATACGATATGATAACGTCGGACATCTAGTAAATTGCACCAATGTGGACAAAGAAGATGTGGATAACAAAGCTGCCAAAGTAAAATGAGAATTATGTGCATAAAATGTAACGTGGGATTGTGTGTTCCATGTTTCGTCAAATATCACACAAAACAATGAAAGTATTTATATTATAATTGTTTACACCTTCTTTACTCAGTAAAAATACATTTATTTTTCTGTCATTTGTTTTGTCTTCCAATCCAGTAGATTCTTTTAGTGCCCACGGGGTCCATATGGATACGGTCCAAATTTAATACTCAGAATTGCCAAAATATTTTTTTAACATTTTTTTGGTGTTTCATACATAATTCATAGTAACATACCAAAAATTACTGAAAAAAGGCCCGACTGTTAAAAAGGTTGAGCAGCCTTGTTTTAGAACAATAAAGTGAGCGAGTGAATAAAGTGAATATGTCGTTGAAAATTCATTAATTTTTCATTAAGACTAGGGTAACCGATAGAGCTAGGAAAATGTTGCAAAACCGTAGAGTGGAATTTTAAGCAAAGATTTTATGAAAAAGTTTGAATGTGTGATAGATTATTCTTAGCTAAAACTACATATTGGAACTTATTTCTCAATTTTGGACATTTATGACAACCCAAACTAAGACATTTTAGCAATCCAGATGCGAGGTATATAGCATAGTAGAACATTTTAAGCAGTTAAGACAAGATAAAGTAGTGGAACAATCAGAAATCGTTCCGGGAGTTTTTATAGCTAGAGCCATAGTTTCGAGAAACAACCCTTATGTGTGAATTTTGAACGTAAATGACACAAACGAAATAAAACCTTAGACAATTTATCTTAACTACCGACGCCTCTAAGACAGGGTGCTCAGCGATACTATATCAAGATTACGACGGATTAGATATGCCTATAGCTTATGAATCGAGGAACTTTAGAAAAAGCGAATTAAATAAAATAATTATCTTAACATGTTGAAGGGCGTTAAGCCAAATTTTAAAAAAAGGGACAACGCTGTACAGCGTCAATTCATTCAACCTACTTTACAACATTTCGGTGCGCAGCGTCAGGCGTTCTATTTAAAATACATATAGCATCAAACTTAATGTTTTAAATGGATTAGATAAAATCAAACTAGTGCTTAATTTCTTGTACTTATCCCCTCCAATTTATACACGATTCGAACTGGAGCCTTTGTCGCTGTTCACCGCGCTGATCAGTGTTGTTACTGCCAATAAGTTCATATAACTGTGAAGGTAGTGTTGTAAGGTGTGCTACATGTGCTTTATAATTTATGTTATCTACGCTGTTTTCTTAGAGATGTAGGTGGTTGTTTTGTTTTTATTGTATTTACTATCATATCAAATCTTCACTAAAAATTGGCCAAAATATGGAAGCTAAAGATCTATTGACAAGACACAAGAACGATAGCAGACGAACTGACAATGTATCCAGCCAGCCGACTCCAGACATAAGAAAAAATGTAGATCACTGGCCTGAAAAAAATCGTGGTAGCAGGACTTTGGTCTGGGAGTATCAGGGAGTCCACAGTACAAACTGTGTTCTAAAAGAGAAATTCGTAAGAGACTAATAACAGATGCAAAAGGTGTCCTGAAAATACAGTTTATGTCCTGACTGTTTTGTAGAGTGGCACAATTTCCAATATGAATAAATAATGTAACTTTGTACATTTGCGCATAAAAAAAGTAAAAAAGTTCCAAAAAAAAACCATTAGCCTTTATGTTTTTTTGGGTCAGAAATAACATTAATCCACATGATTTTCCATTTCTTATAAAAATAGGTACTGTCTTAAATATTATTTGTACGGAACACCAAAATTCATAGTTAAAACGGACCTCAAACCATTGACACATTTTGGTATGCAACAAAATATTAGGTATATCAAGTACGAACAGTCTATAACTAACTTTAAAATTTTAAGTTAGTGCATAACGCAAATTTGATTGTTCGATTATCAAGTATTTCATATTATAGTAAAAAGTTTAGAGAAAACTTTTAATAATCATGACTATAAGATCCATCCCACCCTTCCATCAACAGATTTACTCCATTTATTTATGTATAACATTTCTATGTGATATGTTTTATGACTTAAAAAAACGAAGGCCACATCATACTTAATAAATTCTAACGCATACAATGTTAATATCCACAACCTTAAAACAGGAAATGCACTAATGTATCTTTGGCACGAAGAACACTTTCCCAACATGTAACTGACAAAACATTTCAAGATTTGTATGTGCCTCAAAACTGGATAGCATTGATTGCATTGTCCTGTAAAA
Organism: Ophraella communa; assembly: GCA_035357415.1. NCBI lineage: Eukaryota > Metazoa > Arthropoda > Insecta > Coleoptera > Chrysomelidae > Ophraella > Ophraella communa. The sequence goes on along the minus strand of CM068979.1, from coordinate 15,795,545 downwards.
AGTTTATGGTAGTGGTGATGAAAGATAAGTATTTTATCAGTACCGACACAATATCTCTACTGTGTTTGCCAGACTTTGAACTGTATTTTCTCATAATCATTTTTTATATACTTATACCCTTTAGTGATGCAGCCGAGACAGCCTTTCATCTGGGAAGTGCACCACTACAGCTATGCGGCCCGAAGGACACCGGCTTATTTCTGTTCTCAGTATTATTTTGTGCTTGGTGTTATCTGAATGGTCCTCGTGCTTATAAGTCTAGCGCTACACACAATTAAATAAAGAGCTGTGCCTTCGTTATAATTTTATAAAGTGCAGCTAAGTGTAAGAAAATTTCAACTATTTCTTATAATAATAGTTCGATGCTTACAAATTGAAACAGAAAAACTTTCATCCCCTTTAGAATCAGAATTCTGATCTTTCCCCGTTATCATTGTTTTATTTTTATTTAGAATCATTAGAATTAGACACACTGTTTTTATGTCGAGACTCCTTTAAGTAAATCTTAAAGATAAGAGAAATTGAGGATCTGAGTATGAAAAGTCGGTAAAAACCAATTTAGCCCAAATCCGGTTTTTACCGAATTCTTACTCTATACATACCAACGCATCGTTTGGAATGATAACTAGGTATATGAGTTGACTAATTTCGCTACTAGATGGCACTATGTTATATCCAATATACAAGTTGAGTATGATAATCGGGTATATCCAGGATATACCGACTTTTCATTCTCATGAAATGTTAAGAAGTGAAATATGGTGTACAGTTCGTGCTCTGTTAGTGGTGATATATCAAGCGAATTTGATGACAGTGACGCTGATCCCAATTATTGTGTGGATAGCAATGTAGGGAGCAGAAAATTCCAGTTTTTCAACAAAGTAAAAGTACAAAAAAAAGAGCTAAAGGCCCCTAACCTAACAAATGAAAATCCCACCACAAGTTATGGTGTTACTAGTGAAAAATTTTCTAATACTAGTACAGAAAGTGATATACATCCCGCTAGTTTAACAGCTAAGTCGAAAAAAAAGAAAAAAAATGGGCAAGCTTGGAAACAAGAGGTGAGAAAAGTTAACCGAAATCGTGGCACACCATACGTATCTAGCAGCGGTAAAAATGTACCATCTAGAGCTCAGTATGAATGTAAGTGTAAGAATAAAAGTACTAAAAAATTAACAGAAAATATAAAAAAAGATATACTGGATAAATTCAATAGCCTGGGATCAAAGAATTTACAAGATGCTTATCTTTTTGGGTTGATATCTGTTATTTCAGTCCTAAGGTAAAAAAGTTAAGTTTTTTTAAAAGACCGTCAATTTACTTATACATGTTTCAGGAGGCGACCTGATTTAATGAGAAAACGAAGATCTGAAAATGTTCCCGAAGAAGTCCTGGTGGCAGAGTCAAAAAGAAACAGTAGTTTTCATTATAAAGTGAGTATTGTATTGTAGTCCTCATTATAAATTTAATCTTTCCTTTGGAAAACCAAAATCTGATGTTTGTCATACGTGCGACAAGCTTAAAAATCAAATTGAATCAAGTGATGGAAATGTGAAACAGGATTTAGAAAAAGAACACCAACTTCACTTGAGTAAAGCCAACAAATTCTATGAGGATCTAAAATCGATTTGTCAAGCTGCAAAAACTGACGATAATGTTGAGGTGGTAGTTTTCGATTACCAACAAAATCTACCCGTACCAATTTTACCAATAGGGGATATATTCTACAAACGTCAACTATGGGTGTATAACCAGTGTTTTTATTCTGAAAAAACAGATCGTTCCTCCATGTATATGTACGATGAGACTGTTGGCAAAAAACCTAACCTAACCTAACCTAACCTAACCTAACCTAACCTAACCTAACCTAACCTAACCTAACCTAACCTAACCTAACCTAACCTAACCATGTATATGTACGATGAGACTGTTGGCAAAAAATGTGCTAATGAAACGATTTCGTTTCTAAAACATTACATTGATAATACCATTGCTCCCTCTGTTAAGATACTCTATATTTTCACTGACAACTGTGTGGGGCAAAATAAAAATTTGGCCTTGGTTCAGTTTCTTACCCTACTAACAGCAACAGGTAGATTTTCCAAAATTATTCACCGGTTTCCAGAGCGAGGCCATTCGTTTCTCCCATGTGACAGGAAATTCGGTCTCATAGAAAAGGAGAAAAGAAAAATCACCTATTTATACCTACCAGAAGAATGGATGTCCAAAGTGATGCAGACTTCTAAAACCTTTCAAGTTATTAACGTATTACGTCCAATGATAAAAGACTATAAATCATATTTGGCACCTTTTTTCAAAAAGAACCTGAAAAATTTTACAAAACCTTTTGCTATGAGGCAAGAATTTTGACAGTTTCGATACATCATAATATAGAGAACAATCAACCACTTTTCATTATATCAAGGATGATGTTAATCAGAAAACAACAGTTGACTGGAGTAAAGTAAAACAGCTATACGAAACTAATATTCCCATTAACCCACTAAAACTAAAGAATTTGAAAGAACTTTCCCAGTATATACCTGCGGTGTATCAAGGATGGTATAATACTTTGGAGGAGAATGATGCAGAAAATAGTACAACAGATGCATCAGAGTCCGACGTAGTACTTTTTGTAATGTTAATATTTGGGAAAATACATGTTAAAAAACTCCAAATGCCTGTTTGATTATAATTTTTCTTCATTGAGTATGAAAACTAGGTATATCCATTTTTGAAAAATGAAGAAAAAATAAAACTGAAAAATAATATACCCCTTTATATAGTGTAGAGTACTTCAATTATATTAAAGGTAAAGCCTGAACCAAAAATAAATTAAGAATTTCAAATTTCACCGACGTTATTCGGTTTTTTGTGTCTCCTGAAAAATTCTGATTTTGGTTTTTGCCTAGTTTTCATTCTCAGTAATTACTTTTTTTAGGTGCCTCTGAACTCTGCCTTTTATATTTGTATTTACTGTATTTATTGTAGTCAATAAAAGCATTTATTATACTAAGTGACATAAAAATCCGAACACCCAGTTTAAATGATTTTATTTTAATAAAATTTGGTGAATTTATTCATTTTACTGAAATAAACAATTGATAAAATTTTCAGCCTTATCAGTTGAACATTTCGGTTTTTATACTGTTTTTTTTGAAATCCACTAACAATCCAAAAATGAATATTGTAGCCGTAGCCAAATTTTGCGGATTTTGGTTCTTGGCATTCTTTACGATTGGTTACGATGCCTAGAGTACGGAGACCTGTACGATTTCGTCAACTTAGTGAGTTTGATAGGGGTCGTATAGTGGGACTTCGGGAAGCTGGATCTTCTTTTTGGGACATTGCAATTAGAGTTCAAATAACTGTAGACACCGTGGTTAGGTGTTGTCAGGCATGGCTTCGAGAAGGCCGTACGCCAAGAGCAAGGGGCTCTGGACGCCCTCGTAGAAAAACAGACCGTGAAGTTCGCCGCCTAAGATTATTGGACTTAGGGGACCGTTTCTCCATTGCCAGGTCCATTGCAAATGAATGGTTTGCAGAACACGGAAGACCTATTGGCATGCAAAGTGTTTACCCACGAATAAGACGTTTTGGCCTGTTTTAATACCGACCACACTGGGTCCTCCCTTTAACTACAGAACACCGACGTAATCGCCTTGAGTGGTGCAGAGGACGGTCACTCTGGGATCAGGAATGGAACAGTATTGTCTTTAGTGAAGAGTCTCGATTTTGTTTAGGCATGCACGATGGTCGAGCGACGGTTAGAAGACGACGTGGTGAAACGAGAAATCCACGGTTTTTTGTTGAAAGGTATGTTCATCAAACTGTTGGAGTTATGGTTTGGGGTGCTGTAGCTTATGGTTCGATATCACCTTTAATCTTCATCAGAGGTAACATGAACGAGCAGCGTTATATCCAAGAAGTTTTAGAACCCCATGTTTTACCCTATCTTAACACCCTGGCAAATCCAACTTTCCAACAAGATAATGCTCGACCACATGTTGTAAGAGTCACAATAGACTTCTTTCAACACAATGATGTCACATTGTTACCTTGGCCACCAAGATCTTCTGACTTATCCCCAATTGAGTACGTGTGGGATGTGATGGGTAGGAGATTGCTTAATTTGTAACGTCCTCCTCAGACTCTAGAAGAGAGGAAGTTGGTGGTTGCCTGGAGTAAGATACCACAGGAAGACATTGACCACCTGATCAGAAGCCTGCCTAGGCGCGTTGGAGAATGCGTAACACATCGGTGTGCATCCACATATTATTAAAGGTATAAAAGGGCTTTAAAATCAACTGATATATATTTGTATGAAACATTATCAATTTTTTTATTGATATATCATCAATAACATCGATGCTGATACGATATTTATATAAGATATATTTTTAAATTGGACACACGCCTATTCAGAGTCAAAAATACTTTAGTAAATAGAAATAATACCTAATAAAATCGAAGGAGTGATACAAAACACCAAGTCAAACCACATTAAATTCAAGAATAATGAAAAACTCTTCGTTTTACCAAAACTTCCAATATTTATTAAAAAATTGCTTTTTTAACTAGCGAAACGGCTGTCATTATAGTTAAAAAAGCAATTTTTTAATAAATATTGGAAGTTTTGGTAAAACGAAGAGTTTTTCATTATTCTTAATAAGATGGACTTTCAAAAAGTAAGGGTTAGTACAATCAATTCACATTAAATTCATTAAAATTAATGTAAAAACTATCAAAAAGTGCAATTAGTTTCGATCTTAGACCATCATCATATCTAACAACCGTCTTATAAGAGTAAATAAATAAAATTTACTATCTGGAATAATAAATGATTAAAAAATACTCGCTTCCCAACCAACTGACACAGATAAAAGTATATTTTACGTTAATATCGCTCACCTTAATATCTTTATTTATATATACTTCTATTTTTTATTCGATATAAATATATAACAATACATATATCGATATATCGACTAACATAGATATTTGTCAAAACTGCAGAATTATATACATTATTCTGTGCTAAAAATATCTAATCAATCCAATATATCGTTTAAAAAAACATCGAATAAATTTGTTACACCGATTCAAAACAGAATAGATTGTGCCGTAATATAGATCAGTCGGTTTTGAAAATGGCTAATTGTGATCATCACAGTTTTCTTAGAAAGTATTTGTCCAAAATAAGTTAATCTTGGAAAGATGTGCAGTTTTTGTTAAACAATAGAATTATAAACCAAAACAGGATATTATGTGCTAATAGCAGAGTTTCTGATAATAGGGAATTTAGATGTGATCATTAAAAGTAAGTCAAAATATCGTACTTGTATTACTAAAGCGACAACTCAAAAATCGGCGTTTTTGAGTTATGAATAGGAAAAACATTGATAAATATATTATTATCAATCATCAAAACTGTATCAACCTAGCTTCATAACTTGTCCACCAGAGGACACTTGTGTCACTCTTGCTGCCCTAATGCTGTTACCCCTCCATAGGCAAGACTGACACATTGTCAATTCAGTCTTGACTTTTGTGGTGAATGTAAGTGAAAACTAACTTCAAAAATGCATTATTTTGAGTTGATATTGTTAAGGTTTCAAAGTCCGAGAAGACGTTCTTCTATATGGACTTGAGTCGATTTAGCTGACTCCGGTAATGTAAGAACCTGTTGCTTATTTCGAGATATATCACTGTTGGTAAATTAGTTTGAGTTATGTCACTTTTGATAAAATGTGTTTTTTTTTGTTTTCGGTATTTAAAAAGAGAAAGAATAAAATGTTGAACATTTGCTTTACTTACGTATTTGAGCTATTCTAATTGAAGTTTGCAAAAAGTTAACCTAACCTACTTTGGCCACTTTGACGCAAATATTTTATTATAATGGATGAAATGCTAAATATTTCTTTTACTCTTTATTATTTATCTACGATTTTTAGTTATTGATTTACTTTTATCAAAAGTAGGAAGAAACTGCTGGAATTTCGTGTCGGTGAATTGTTTGATCCTCGCCTCACCCTGTCATAAAACGTATTGTATATTGATGAAGAGAAAAAAAAAACATTTATCAATTGAGACATTTCATTTGATTAATTTTGAAGAGCTTTCTTTGGGGTTAAATTTTGAAAAAGGACTTGTTTTAGTCTTGGAAGCACTACTGTTTGAAAATGCAAACCGATTGAAGCCGCACTTAGAGAATTTTGCAATTGGCGAAATAAAGTAGCATTAACACCACAAGAAAAGAAGAAAAATCGCGAAATCCAACTACAACTGGGGTTAAATAAATAATTGATACAACTCTATTAAGTATTAATATTGGGAATAACAATAAACAACTAACGGATATTGAAACTTCAACTGCATCCATGTTTCAAAGGTCAAACGAATAACTTGATGAAATTGATAATGGTTATACTGTCACAAAGTATGACCGTGATGCGATTCACAAATATAAAATCAAATAAGTTTTACTACGTGTCACCTATGCGAAAGCGACGTCGACAATTCAAACGCAGACAAGAATTTTACACACAGTTCCAGTGATAGTTTCTCGGAAAGTTCAGGCGAAAATGACATTGTCAATTGCTCCTCGGACCATTCAGACGAATATGACGTTGTTCATTGCTCTTCGAACCGTTCAGACAAACACGAAGTTAAATCCAGTTCCTTGGAAGATAAAGATCATGTTGATAAAAATGAAGTTGAAATGGACCACAAAAGCAGGAAGGAAAAAGGGAAGAAAGCCTAAAAATGAAATAAACAAACAGGTATCATTGCTAAGAAATTCCGGAAAAGTTTATCAATTGTCATCAAAATCCAAAAAGCAATTTCCTTGGAGGAAAGTAGGTCCACCATGCGCGGCAAATTGTAGACTCGCTTGTATCAGCAAGATAAGCAATTTTTGATAATTACTGGGGCCTTGCTAATTTACAGAGACATTGTTCGGTACATAACCAAATACCGATACTCGAGCACACAGGATCATAGAAAAGGTAATTCTGCATTTTATTTTGAGATAAACAAAACTCGTATTAGTGTATGTACAAGTTTTTCAAATCAACTCTTGATATTAATGACAGACCAATCCGGACAGAGCTTATAAAGAAAAATTATAATGGGTTCTTGGAGCCCGAAATGAGAAGCAAACATGGTAAACAGCCCACCATTGACCCTGAACTTTAAAATAGTGTAAGGCAGTTTAGTGAAGCCATTCCCAGAGTCGAGTGACATTACTTACGGGTTCAAACCATCCGACAATGGAAAAAGTTTGGCAGATCTTTTCCGTGACTACAAGGAAGATCGCCAAAAACAAAACTTACCATTTACAAATGCAACTATGTTTAATCGAATATTTCGAGGCCAGTACATTTCATTTTATATACCCAAAAAGGACCAATGTGAATCATTCAAAAATGCTGATGAAGAGAGAAAAAATACATTACTTTCAGCTTACAACAGGCACCAAAAAGAAGAGGAATTATTACGTAGAGAAAAGGATAATGACAAAGAAAAATCCGAACAGATTTACAGGAGGTAATGCCAATACCCAAACGGTAAATATCTTCATTTTACTACAAAAGTACAATTGAATCATCTAGTTTCAAAACCCGACAAATCCATTTTTGGAGAAAAATGAGTTTAATACGTCATTGGATTCGTCTTCCAGTTCTCTACCATCTAATATAATATTCACACTTCAAATCACCGCAAATCCAAGTTACATTTGCATTTAAAATATGGAGTTGGTTTCAAAATCCGACAAATCCGAGAGACGTTAAAATCAAATGCCAACAAATCCACACCAGCCAATCACAGCAATCTTCTAAAGTCACGCGACTGCAATACGTATGAATTTGTTTTGTCTGCGCCATTTGTTTATGTTCTAACAGTCAGAGTATACAAAGTAGTAGTGTTGTCCAGTTTGTTTTATAATTTAAATTTAAAAGCTAATTATTTTACATTATATATTTAATACTCAAACAATGGCAGAGTATATTGGAGAGGTTCCTAAACCAGTGACTCCAGACAGAGCTCGCAAAAGAGTTTCCCAACCAAGAACATGGAAGCGAGCAGTACAAAAGGAGGAAAGGTAAACAATCTCAATTCTATTTTTAAACGAAACAAAAATGTACAGAATTTTTTTTCTCTCCTTAGATACCAAGCCAAAAGCTTGCCGTCATATCCAACTTGTCAACACTCTACAAAATCTTATCGGTGCAGTACACTGTTGATGCGTGATATAAAACAATTTCATCAAATTTTATATTCGCATAAAGATAAGATAGGCCAGGATAACTTTATAATAAAATTTTGCGCGACAAAAAATATAAAACGCCAAGGGCGTACAGGAAATAGGAATTATAGGAAAACCTACTCCGTAAAATACTATATCGGTCTTTTAGATTCAGCCAAAAAAATCCCTGTATGCCAGAAAGCCTTTCTTGATGTTTTGAAAGTAAAAAGGATCGAGTACTTGGCGTACTAAAACGATTTCATGAAGGACAACACATGGCACGCGAAAACAGGGGAGGTGATCGCAAGACTCAAAAATTTTCTGAAAAAAAATCTTCTGTAATGAAATTTATTGAGCAATTTAAAACTGTTGAATCTCATTACTGCAGAAATAGGAGCAGCAGAACATATTTATCTTCGGATTTAAATATATCAAAAATGTGGCGACAATACTACCGGGAAGTTGAAATGGGATCTACGTACGTTATGGTGAAAAAAAGTTATTTCCGGCATATTTTCAATACCTGCTACAATATTGGTTTCGGTTCCCCAAGAACTGATGTTTGCTCTACATGCCTTCAGTTAACAGAAAAAATCAAAGTGGAAAAAGATGAGCAACTTAAAAGAAAACTTATGATTGAGAAGCGCGTACACAAATTACGAGCAAAAGCATTTTTTGATTCACTCAGAGAAGAAAGGCAAGGTCTCAAAATAATTTCGTTTGACTGTCAAAAAAATCAAGCAATGCCGAAGATTCCTGATCAATCTGTTTATTACAGTCGGCAGTTGTATACGTATAATTTTGCCGCCGTTACAGGTACATCACATTCTCCATTGTCCAAGGAAAATGTGAGTTTATATTCATGGAGTGAGGACCAGCATTCAAAAGGAGCCAATGAAATTGCTAGTGCCGTTTTTCACAAATTGAGTACCACTAACTTCGAAAACATCGATACTGTTCGGCTTGTTGCCGATGGCTGTGGGGGGCAAAACAAAAACACCATAATGATAACAATGTGCATCAAATGGCTAAGTGTACATGCACCCCCCTATGTTAAGAACTTGGAACTTATATTTCCCGTGTCTGGACATTCCTTCATTCCCCCAGATAGAGTCTTTGCACGAATCGAGAAAGTTATAAAAGGAAAGACACCATCGTTTCTCCAGAAGAGTTTCTCGAAATATTCAATGACCATGGGACTGTTTTTGTTCTGGGCCGTGATGTGACTGTTCACGACTGGAAAAAGGACTCTCAAACTACCATCAAACCTCCTGCACAGTGGCACTTCCGGTTTAACATGAGTAAAAGGTTTTTACTGAGACGAGGACCAAATAGGACAGTAACAATTCGAGGAGAACAATCCTATAAATCTGATCTTGGGGAATACAAGTCAGTTTTTAAAAAAGGTAAATCGGTTGGGAGTATCTTACAATCTGTAGTTCTGAGCGGCGTACGACCTAATAAGGAAAAGCTAAAAGACGTTAAGGTTTTACTGGAAAAACATTGGGGTGAAAATTGGAAAGAAATAGAAAACCTTAAATACTACAAAGACGTTATTGAAAAAATACTACGATGTCCCAGATGATGGAATTTCAGAGGAACCCGAATGCAGCAGTACTAATTTGTGTGAATCAGTTGACGAGATCCCGGACTTGATAGTTTAGTTTTCAAAAAATATTGTATTGTATTAAGGCTCTTTTGATAAAATAACTATTTCAAAAAATTATTTGTTTTTAAATGTTTCGGTATCAAAACCCGTCAAATCCATGAGCGTTATTTGCAAAACCCGACAAATCCAAAGTTTAATATCAAAACCCGACAAATCCATTTTATTTATTAAAATTTCGACTACAGTTATGTGTTTTTGGAAAAAATAAATACATTTTTCAATAAAACAATTTGGCCTCTAATAGCTTGCAAAATATTTACACAGTTAGTCAATAGTAATGACATGAAACAGTTTTCTTCAATTTCCCAACATTTGACCTCAGTGCGATCTAAATGCGATCTAAATGCGAAGAATGTTGAGTGTTACTTCTGGGACGAGACAGAAGAAAAACGTGGTGCAATACCAATGTTGTGGGCAGCAAAAAAACAAATAGGTGCTTTAAACATATTCATATGCAATTAACAAGTTTCCCAAACTTCCCAGTGTTACACATAAATATCTTATACATGAACATTCACAAAATGAAGGTGACAATGTTCATAGCGTAATAGAAAACAGGTTAGCAGGTACCTTAAGGCTTGCCCGATCTACGTACAACAGCAGTATGCAACTTTACTTACAATGGCAAAAACGAACGGCCATCCATATCGTGTTAATGAGTTGACCCATGACTGTTTTTTTGACTTAAAAACTCTGCAACAAAAATAGGGTAATAATTTTACAATGGATGCCGACAGAACGCAAATCAAATGGCAAGGTTCTTCGTGTTGAAAAGCAGCACCCTTCCGCCTTCTTCTACAAAGCTTCCTACGAAGACGTATCTTTCAAGAGGGTCAATGTGGCAAATGGATTCGTTTCCCTGCCAAAATCATACACACATACATACATAAAAATCAAAAGTGTCACAATTCAAAATAATCCAGTCCTTTGTAAGTTTCAACTATATAAAAATTGCCACAACTCAAAAAGCGTGAGTATTCAAGGCTTGGGATCGACATTATGCAATAACAATGTTGGATCAGATTTATCTACCACCTATTTTCGGAAATGATAAGTTGGTTATGTAATAACCAAACTCCCCAAACTCGCTAACCGTTTTTCCCGTTTTCCCAGAAATGTACTTTTTTGACTTGTAACTTGTAACTTTAGAAATACTAGTGCGATATGTTCAATTAGTATAATAATGCTTTTTAATATTTTTCCAATAAAATTTAAAATTTTTCACTTTATATTCCTTATTTAAATTTCATGCATACTGCTAAAAGTGACAGCGCACTAAATAAATACTCAATTCGTTGTTTTTAAACCATAATTTAACCATTTTTTTTAATTTGAAGATTGGACAGAAGCAGCTTTTCTAAATAATTACCATTATTATTATTATTATTATCATTATTATATAAATTAGGATTAATCTTATTCATAGTGTGTATGTAGCTTTCATATAATCATTAATAACAGTTGCATACTATACATTTGTTATTATATGTATTTTTAAATTTACAGTTTTTAATATTCTTAGAAATAAATATCTAAAAATATTGATTAAAAATAATCCTGTGACGTGGTGAAGTCTTCTAATCCAAATGCTGTATTCTATTAGATTAATGTAAAATTCCATAATAAATTATTCCAAAACATTAAGTCATAATCAAGACCAACTGGAACCTGAAAAAAAAGTGTATTTCTACATTAAGAGGCAATGTTGCAATAGCGCTTTCATCATTTAAACATTTTATCAAATATCCGCTAATAAAATGATTATATATTATTTAAAATCGGTAAACAAATAGACCACAAAATAAAGTAAAATTGGATAAATATATGAAACATTGTCTTTTTTTTCAAAAAACCCCTCTTTCTTTGTAAATATTTCATGAAAACATCCCAAATTTTCAGGACGTATGTGGTTCACGCATTGTTAATGTAAGTGTATATTGGTAAACCTGATACATGAACTTTATTTTAAGTTCTATGTTTTTTTTTTCATGAAGTTGACAAGGGAGTGAGGCGGTATGACTGTGAACGACTATATGCGTTGAATGTTACAAAAGTTGTAATCATTATAATAAATTATATTCTCTAACTTTTATTTAATTAAATAAGTATTTTACTCCCACCTATAAATAACCTAACATTGGTTATGGGCCCAGGCAGTGTAAAAGTTAGAGCAAAATTGGAAAATTAAAAGAAGTGAGGTTAAGCACGTGGCAATTTAATACAATTAAAAAATATATGGAGTTTAAGAAAACTAACAATATGGATAGTAACGAAAATAAGTATGGAATGGTTCCATTTAAAGGAGAAAATTTTGACAATTGGAAATTCAGAGTAGAATCGGTACTTACAGCATTAGAAGTTCATAAAGTATTAGATGATATACAAGAAAAGGATAAAAATGAAAAGAGGAAGAAAATGGATAACAAGGCGAGAGTCCAGAGTGTGGCAGACTCTCATCTTGAGTACATAAAAAAACTTAAAAACTGCAAGTAGCATGTTAAAAAAATTGGAAACTGTGTTTGACAAAAAGGTTGTTTGTTCCAAATTTTACCTGTTAAAGGAACTGGTTGGTTTAAAATATAATGGTTCTGAATATTTACAACAACATTTTGCCAAATACGACAAAATTCAGAGAGAATTAAGAAACTTGGGGGCAAATATAAAGTGTTATCGATGTGGTAAAATTGGCCATTTAAAAGAAGTATGTGGGGTAAGATGCTTTGTATGCAAAAAAATTAGGACACAGAGCTTCAAATTGCAGAAGTAAACAATGCAATAACCAAGAGGCTAATTGTGCACATATTGCATTCTATACAACATTATATACAGAAGATGAAAATTCCAATATAATATGGTGGTATGTTGATTCAGGTGCTACACATCACTATATAAATGATAAAACTATTTTGACAAATATCAAATATTTCAATTCACCAAAACCAATTCAATTAGCTGAAAAAGGTAAGGTTATGAGTACCATTTGCTATGGGGACCTTAAGCTACAAGCTGTGGTAGATAACAGAAACATTAAGGCGCGATTCCACCAGTGTGCTGAACTGTGCGGCACTGTAATGCACAGTGTGCATTACACTCTGGTCGACTCACTATGGCAAACAATAACAAATTGTATGCGAACATTCTAGAAATGTTCGCGCACATCTGTTTATCATTGTGCGCACACACAAGCATGCAGTGGACTCGTGTCGACGCGTACACGCTTTTGTTCGCGAACTCAGTCTTGCTTCCGCCACCGGAGCGAAAACATTTATTTGTACGCGCACATTTTTAACAGAGTTAAATATGGATTGGACGAATGATAAAATTATTAAATTGAAACTTATACTCAATTATGGGATTCCAGTCACAATTATTATAAAAATAAAAACAAAAAACACGACACCACTCAAGAGATAGCTCAATGTTTCAATTGTGACTCGACTGAGGTAATGAGAAAATGGAAGATTATTTTGGCTCAATATCGAAGAGAAAAAAAGCAAATCGCGGATTCAAAATCTTCAGGTTCTGGTATTTCAGACATATATAAACCAAAATGGTTTGGTTATGCATATTTGAATTTCTTTCATGGAAGGGACGAACCAAACGCCAGTGTGAACTCACAGGACGAAATAAATGAACAACTTCCGTCGATAGTGCTATGGGTAATTTGGTTCTCAGTATCAAAACTGTCAAGAGAAGTATAAAGTTGTGAAGACGACTTTTGTGTCATCAAAAAATTGTGCAAGTAACAACATGTCAGTGTTATTAATTGTGCCTTTTCTGAAGCTAACAGAAGATGTTTTCTGAGTACGCGAAATACAGCGGACGTAATCCCAAACACATTTTCCACAACACGTCTCGCTCTGCTCAACCGATAATTAAATATTCTTTCTTTTGATCTTTTGTCATGTTGACTGGGATATGGTTTCATTACATTTACATCTAATGCAAAAGCGTCATCTGCCACAATGACATGTGGAATTAGTTTGTTCCTTCCGGGTGGCGCATAAGGTTGAGGCAAATTTAATTTTCCTTGCTGAAGATTAGCATAGAAACCAGTATTTTTGAAGACACCACCATCCGATATTCTTCCTTTACAACCGACATCTACGTACGTGAATTTATAATTTGCATCAACCAGTGCTAAAAGTACAATGCTGAAAACACTTTTGTAATTGAAAAAGTCACTTCCAGTATTATTTGGAGCTTGAATAACATGTTTTCCATCCATAGCCCCAATGCAATGAGGGAAATTCCATAGATCGTCAAATTGACGCTCTATCTTTATCCATTCTTCTGAAGTGTTAGGCATCTAAAAAAAGAAATCTTATTATTATTTCAGCTACTACAAGATATCCAGGTACACACAGTTAATGAAGATCAAGAATCTCCTCAGGAAAGGCCAGTCGAAAAGTTTTAAGTTCCGAAGAAACGTCGTGCTGTAGATGAAGACCCCAGAATTGCCCATGCTTTGTCTATAATGGAAAACGTAAATAACCAGATGAAAGAGAAAAAACATGATGATGACGACATTTTTATTATATGACGCTATTATTGGTACTGGAAAATATATTATGACTCCAATGCCTTCCCCGTATTCAGATTCGTCGAATTCTCAAAGCCAAGGACTTACTTCAAGTTTTCATGTCCGCAATAATGATTACTCAGAACTTTTACGCGAGAATGACAGCGAAATATTAACTTGGCGTGATATGTAATGCAATAAAAGAAACTTAAATTAAATGTGATTTTATTTTCTTACCTTAATATTTTCTTTCAACACGCTTATCAGCGCCTTACAGGTCTCAGGTACAATCCGAGCAATAGGGGAGAACGGGTCACAGTGGCCATAGGGGCACAGTGGACACTTCGGATTATTTTCCATGAATATTCAATACATGTGCTGCCCTCTTGATGAGAGATGTCCAAGTACAACTTGGATTGAGCCATGTGTATTTCTAGTCTTGAAAGTGACACGTGTCAATTATATGGTCAAAAGGTTCAAAAAAGGTTCAAAGGAAACTCAAAGTCTATCCCACAACTGTTTAATTTAATGTTGCAACTAGTTTCGGTCCTATAGGACCATCATCAGGCTGAAATAATTACAATATAATAGAAAGAGGATCCTAAAAGTATTATATCAAGTTAAAAATTCAAAACAATTCCTTACAATTATTAACAAAATTGAACCAATAATACAAAAAATATGAAGTCACAATCAAATGTCAAAATATATCAAAACAATAAACAATAATAATACTATGAAACCACAAGTTATTGTTCACATAATTAAGCAAAATTAAATAATATAATATAATAATATAGCAAAGTTAACATTGTTAAATTTGAGTTTACACTAAAAATACTTTAAGAGTCAAAAGATGATAAACTTTTAAAAAATATCTATAAATTTATTTATATTACTGACAAGTAGAGATTAAAGTCAAAAAACAATTCAAAAAATATATAGACTAATACCAAAATGCCATTCAAGATAAATTGATGAGGAAATGTTAAGTGTTTAATCAAAACTAATATAATAATGAACAACAACTTACCGTAAAAAGTCATGAGACAAAAATCACAGTAGATTAAATTTTAAAGGGATAATAGTTAATAGTTAAAACATCTCAAAAGTAGAGACCGATATGGAAATAGTGGGAAAATGTAAAATAGTTTTTAAAAAACTTTTTAAACACCCAATAGAACAAATGGGGAATATAATGAAAAGTATCAAAGGTTAAATTTTGAAAAAATATAATTTGAAAATATAGTAATTCCCAATAGTGGGAGTATTTATACAATTCAACTGTTATAGGAAGAAGTTTAAGAAAATGATTGGAAGAGAAAATTATTAGAAGTTTTATAAAATAAGAAACTTTAGGGGATGAACAAATCTCAAAGTGAAGAAACTCATCTTTTCCATGTGGATGGAATTTCTGGTTAAGAACCTCCAAACAGGAAAATATCCCACTAAAGTTAATGAGGATGAAATTAAGTATAAAAATTATCATCTTCATCCATTAAAACGTAGAGATGTCAGAAGATTTTAACAATCTACGAAAATGTATCTGAAGTAGACACACCACCACTAACGACTATTCAGTAGAACAAGGTTAACTTGTCATATTTCAATGTAAAACCGAGCAGCATGGGATTAGAAGAAAGGGAAATATCTAACCAACAAGTGTAGTGTCAAAGAACCATGAAAAAGTATCCTTAAACCAAAGTGTCTATGTCAAATTTAGGAATAGAAACGAAGAAGAAAATTAGTAAAGAAATTCACGTTGTTGACAAAATGTTATTTTTGAGACTGAGGAAAACATAACTTTCAGACGGTCTAAGTTGTTCATTAAGGCAATTAATGTTATCATCTAAAAGGGCAGTATATATCTCAAGGCTTTCTAGCAAATTCAATCTAAAACCTTTATCGCAAAAATGCAGTAAATCTACCCTAAACAATTCACGAGAGTGGTTTTTAGAAAGGATGTGATTAGCAAACGATGAAGGAGAATTGAAATGTTCAAATTTCTGGTAATTCTTAATGAAGTTAACATGTTTAGAAATACGTGTTTCAAGTCTACGTCCACATTGACCAATATAAACTGAATTGCAATCAGCACAAGAGAGTCTATAAACCCCCGATTTATGTAACTTGGGAATAGGATCTTTATTATGAACTACAACGGATTTAAGTGAGTTATTAGTTTTGAATGCAACCTCAATATCAAATTGTTTAAAAATTTTCTGTATTTTGTAGGAAATATTGCCAAAGAAGTGAATGGAAACTCGAAAATTTCTAATAGAATAATCTGTAACATTTAAACTATTGTGACAAGATAACCTGAACTTAATAAAAAATTTTAAGTACAATCTTTGTATGATATGTAACGGGTAATTGTTATTGACTGCCAATTGTTTTATAACATTAATCTCATCCACAAAACCAGAATTAGAAAGAGGTAAGGAAAAACATCTATGAAAGAGACTATTAAAGGCTGCTAATTTATGTGTCATTGGGTGACAAGAAAAATAATCTATGAGTCCATCAGTTGTAGTGGGTTTTCTATACACTCCAATATCCAAACGATGCAAAGTAGTATATCTCGAAATCAGAATATCAAGAAAAGGGATACAATTGTTGGTTTCAAACTCAACTGTAAAGCGTATCCTTGGGTGTAAAGAGTTAATGAAATTTAAAAAAGAATGAAAGGACTGTAAAGAACCATTGAATAACAAAATGCAATCATCTACATATCTATAGTAGAAGACAATATCATTTTTAAAAAATGAATCAAGAAATTGTGACTCTAAATTATTCATAAAAACCTCAGCAAGAAAGGGGGATAAACTAGAACCCATCGCTAAGCCCTCCGTCTGTTCATAAAAAACATCATTAAATTTAAAAAAGTTTTGTTCCAAAGTCAAACCAAGCAATGAACAAAAATCAAGTACAATATGAGTTGGAGTATCATTAAGAAGCATCAAGTTTCTCACGAGTGAAATACAATCCGAAGGTGGAATACTGGGGAACAAATTACTAACATCTAATGAAACTAAAAATGAATTGTCTGGGACTGAGACATTTATAAGCTTATTAGCTAAATCAATAGAGTTTTTAATAGAAAATTCATTATTGAAATTAGTTAAAGTTTTCAAATTGGAACAAAGAAAGGAAGCAAGTTTAGATGCGGGTGTGTTAATGAAACTAACTACAGGGCGTATGGGAACATTAGCTTTATGGATCTTAGGAAGACCATAGAGTAAAGGAGTAACTGCTCTCATAGGACACAATTTGAAGTGATTCTGATTGAAAGAGAGGAGAGGAGAGGAGAGAAGAGAATTATATGGTCGATAGTGATTTGCAGGTGCTCTGAGTAAATATAAGGTGAGTTTTATTTTTAGTGTAAATCAAAATCTTACAATTGTTTCCGTTTCGCTGTGTGTTCATTATATTAGTCACTTAGTCCCCTAGCATGTTTAATTTCAAAACTATTGAAATCCATGAGAAGTTGTGGGACTGCTACTTTTTTGTTGTTGGTTAATTTCGTACACAGTGGCCACTTCGAATAAGGACACAGTGGCCACTGCTTTTTCACAAAGGTTAAGTAGTGGCCACTGTGCCCCACATATTTTCAAGGGTTTTTTTGAACAAATTCTATGCCTATTAATAATGATTTAGATATCTTTATTACGTACCTACCTACAGTAACAAAATTTCCACATTTCAGATTATGACAGCAGAATGCCTCGCAATAGGCAGCGAAAATCTTCAATTGGTTTAACCGCAGAAAGTGATATGAAAGAAGCTGTCATGTCTATTCTCAATGGTGGATTGTCTACGAAGGCTGCAGCGACCCGTTATAACATTCCACGCACAACCTTGCGACGGTATTTACAAAAGTGCAGAGATCAGAATATAAATACAGAGGAGCCAGTATTCCCCAGAATGTGCCCCAACTATACGGTGAAGAGAATCTTCACAGATGAGGAAGAAGCCGAACTGGTCAAGTATTTGATTCGGTGCAGCAAATTGCACCATGGTTTGCCACCTAGGGCCGCAAAGAAGTTGGCATATGACATGGCAAAGGCAAATAACAAAACGGTACCCGAAAGTTGGGATAGAGATCAGTGTGCAGGCCAAGAATGGTTCACATCCTTTCTGAAGCGCAATCCTACAGTGTCATTAAGAACCGCAGAGTCAACTTCCATCGCCAGGTCTGTAGCATTCAACAAACCAGTAGTTTATGAATTTTATGAAAAGTTGACGGCATTATATGAAAAATATCCTAGCCTGGGGCCCAACAAAATTTACAATGTAGACGAAACCGCTCTGACAACTGTACAGCAGATGTAACCGATAAAACAGAAGGTGAGCAGTCTTCATCAATGATTCATGAAAAAGGAGAATTCACGCCCATCAACTCCATTAGGTAAAGCCATACCAACAACTAGTGCCTCCAGTATTGCGTCTTCTGTTGCAGTCAGGAAGGACAATATGCCAGATAAGCTTGTGACACCAGAGGTATTGCGCCCATACCCGAAAGCTAGGACTGAAGAGAATACAAAAAAGGGTGGAAGAAAGAAAAAGAGAGCAGAAGTTTTGACAAGCACACCAGTTATGAACAGAATAGAAGAAGAAATCATGGAAAAAAAGAGGAAGGAGAGTTTGAAGCGGAAAAAATTCTTGGAGAAGGATGACCGGAGGCTAAAGAAAAAACACATCATAGAACTGCAGGAAACCACCAGTGAGAGTGAAAATGAGATGTCTGAATCATCAGACCATTCGAATGACTTATCCGAAGAGTCTGAAGACAATTTTTATAGTTCAAAAATTGTGGAAAAATCATTTGTTTTAGTAAAGTTCGCAACGAAAAAAACCATAAAATATTTTGTTGGTCAAGTCAACCATATTGACAGGAAATTTAATGAATACTCAGTTAATTTTCTGAAGAAAGTTGGTAACAGATTTGTATTTCCTGATGTTAAGGATGAGGGAACAGTACCGTTCAATGACATTGTTACCATTCTCCCACCTCATTCTCATTCTGGAAGTACCACCAGATTACAGAATACATACACATTTGGTATTGACCTCAGTGATTATAATGTTGAATAATTTCCTTTAAATTTTCGTCGATATTTTGAATTTCAGTGGGGTGACCACTGTGCCTCAAGTATGTGGCCACTGTTCCCCGCATGTGGGGTACAGTGGCCAGTTTTTTTGATTTCGGAAAATTATTATTTTCACTTTCCTATGTTATCTGTTCTTTTCAAATAAATTTGGAATAAGTAATCAAAAGTCTATTCAATAATATCCCGTAAACTGCATATCACTGAAGGCTTTTTCAGAAGAGAAAAAAAATATAAACAAAAAATATGGCCACTGTGACCCGCTCTCCCCTAAGTTCCTTTGAAACTTTAAATAAATACATTAAACTTGCAAATGAATCTCCAGTAGCAAGATACCTTAAGGTAATTGCAAGCCTTATTGAAACAGGAACACATTTTCTGTATTTAGTATCTTGCTAACAATAAGAGGATTAACTGCATTGACCAGCAACTCAAAATCTTCGCAAGATATACGAGTGAAATTTTTACTCAATGGATCTATTTTAATTTCTTCTACAAATCTATTCGTTTCTTCATTTCGTCGCTGTAGGAAAGGCCTCACCCAACAACGCGGTTTCTTTCTTCGTTTCTTTTTAAGTAGACTACATACTTAAACACAAGCTGCAGCACAAATCACTACGTTTTCTTACCCGTCCATATTAACAACTATAGACAGAACTCTTCTCAGTGAACATGTTCGTGCACAAGTGTGCCACACTGTGCGATTACTGTGTTACGCACAGTCTTGCCGGTGGAGCCAGAAGATAAACTCGACACAAGCTAGTACGTGCAATGCTGGAGTTGTGCACAAAATGTTTGTAAACAAATGTGCCAAACACTATTTTGGTGGAATCGTACCTTTACAATAACAATGAAGGATGTCCATTGTGTTCCTGAACTGAGAGCAAATCTATTGTCTGTATTTGCTGTTGAGAAAGCTGGATTTGAGGTAATGTGCAGAAATGGAACTATTTTAATCAAAAGAGGTCAAAAAGTGTATGCTAAAGGTGAAAGGTCAGGTAATTTATATAAATTAAAATTTGAAATAATTGAACATGCTAATTTAACAGTTAAAAATGAATCTGAACTATGGCATAAAAGATTTGGTCATGCTAATAATAAATGTTTAGCTGAAATGAACAAATTAAATATTGTAAATGGTTTCAATTTTAAAAATAATGATGAAAATTCTTTATGTGAAATATGTATGAGAGCCAAGCAGAGTTCTAGAGCTCATTCATACTGATGTGTGTGGGCCAATCACACCTACTTCACATAATGACAACAAATACTGTAACTTTTGTGGATGATTATAGTATATGCAATAAAAAATAAAAGGAAGTTTTTAAATGTTTCCAAAATTATGAAGCTAAAAAACATTTGTTTTCAGTGGAAAAAAGAATAGATGCGACAATGGTAGAGAATATTGCTCAAATGAATTCAAAGATTTCTGTAATAAAAAGGGGATTCAAATTTCTTATTGTCCACCTTATACACCTCAAATGAATGAAGTAAGTGAAAGGTTTAATCAAACAATACTAAATAAAGCAAGGACAATGATAATACAATCAAATATTGACAAAACTTTTTGGGAAGATGAGGGGTTTACAAGTGCATATTTAATTAACCGAACTCAATCTTCTTTATTTAAAAATGGAACTCCATATGAATTGTGGTTAGGACAAAAACCAAATGTTTCTAATATTCGTGTTTTTGGATGTATTGCATATGCAAGAGTCCCAGACTCTCTTAGAACAAAATTAGATGATAAAGGGGTAAAATGTAGATTTATAAGATATGCAGAAACTGGATACAGATTGTGGCATACAGAAGAAAAGAAGATTATCCATAGTAGAAATGTTATTTTTCATGAAGAAAATTTTGAAATACCAAAACAAAAGGAGAAAAATGATCCAAGTGGCAGTGAAGATGAAGAAAATTTGGAAACCAATGAAAGGGAAAAGGAAACTATTGAAGAACATTAAACATTTACTTAGAGTATTGAAATATTTAAAAAGCAATATTCATTTAAAATTAAAGTTTTGTTCTTTAGATAAGAATTTAGTTTGTTACTCTGATGCAGACTGGGCAAACAATACAAGTGACAAAAAATCGGTAAGTGTTTATTGTCTCCATCTATTTGGTGATTTAATTTCATGGAGCTCAAAGAAACAGAGTATAGTAGCTTTGTCCAGTACTGAATCAGAATTTATTTCTGTTTGCATACCATCAAATTATTGCAATTTCGAAAACAATAAACGTTGTAAATATATTATTGATCTAATAAGCAAAAACATTATCAAAGTAAAATATGTAAGTACTGAATATCAGCTAGCAGATATGTTTACAAAATCACTTGGTAGAGAAAAATTTTTAAACTTTGTTAAAATGCTGAATTTAAAATAGAGCGCGAATATCAGGTTTAAGGGAGGGTGTTAATGTAAGTGTATATTGGTAAACCTGACTGACTGAAACCTAACACGCATATTTAAATTGTAAATATTTTTGATATTGATCACGAATGGTAATTAATTTGTGTTAATTTAAAAAATAGCTGAGATTAAACATGCATAGCTTCTGCAGCTAACTATCAGTAATTTACCCTTAAAATTTTATTCAAATATATCTCCATGTAACGGAAAAAAACGGTACCCAAGAAGAGATCAAATTCAAATTTTTGAACTACTGATAAAAGCGCTCTCATACAGAATAATTCCTGTACACTGCTTTAGCGTGCCGAATTGCTTGAATCCATAAAGTGTCAAAATAAGAGGACCAGCTGGAAAAATAAATTATTATAGACGAATATACTCTAATAATTTATATGGCGAACCGATCGGTGTGGTGCTTAGGGGATGCAAGTTTTATTCATATTGTGTGAGTGTTAGATTGCAGTTCTATTATTATTATTTGCCGGCGTATTAAAATAGCTAAATTATTAAATTTGTGCACATTTTTTATATATTATTAAGACATTTGGACAAATATTTGAAACTTGTTTATTAGTTAAGTTAGTGTAAATATTACTAGGTAAGTACATAGTAATATTTACATAAATGCATCTTTATGTGCATGTATATACGTAGTAAAAGTACGTCTTTATTGATTACTGAGAGATAGTCTTTAAAAGGTCATGGGAGATAAAGTAAATTATGGGCGGAGCCTATGACGTCATAAAGTAATGTTGATTTAAAATTTCATAAATAATAATACCGATTTATTGATCAATATTTATACAAAATATTTGATTAATATTTGTCAATTATTCAAATTAAAAAAATATATATTAAACAACAGTTATGTTATTGTTATTGAATATTATTTTTCAATACGCGACGACTTTGACAACTGTCAAAAAAAAGTAAGATGGCGACAACTATTTCAGTGAGAACTAAAGTTTGTTGTTTAAGGTAGGTAAATATATTTGTTTAATTTTTATTTATTTTACACGCTTGAAGAAAAAATATTATATATTACACGGAGTAGAACGTTCTTTTTGTGTTTCGTCCTGATTGCAGCCTCAGCTTCGCTTCAGCTGCAAACTAAGGACTCAACACAAAAAGAGTCACTTCTACTCCTAGTGATATAATCTACTATATCCTTGGTTTAAAGCACACATATTGTAAGTCCACATATCATATATTTTTTATGCACAGAAGTTGTTTGTCCTAAAAGCAGCCAATAGGGTAACATTAACGTATTTCAATGAATGCATTATACATCTATCAACTTTATGTAGGTCACATTTGTAGCAAGTCCTTTACTACAAACGTGCAGTTTACAATTTAAGTGTAGAAACGCTTAAATGTAGTATGTCCGGATTTCCAACATTTGTGCAGGTTTGCTTTTTTCTGAACTGGACTTGCAACGTACAGATCAAGAAATGACAGCACTATGTACTTAACCTATTAGTTGAAACGAGAGTTGAAAAATTGTGCTCTTATCATGTGATTCTCGTGTTAGTTTCCCCATATTAAATACAATGAAACGTTCAGAAAAATTTTAAAATTGCTAGAAAGTAATTATAATAGTACTGAAAATGAGGAACGAATCGATTACCAAGGTAAGAATTGTTTTATTGTTGCCTGAAATATTTGGCGGGAAGACGACACGTGCTATACTTAATTCTACATTTAATACCATCTTTTTCTTCTATTCTAGAGCCTCGATTAATAACAGAAAACTGCAGTACATTTACCTCAGAAACTGATTTATCCACATCCCAGTGCGACATAAATAATGCTATAATTATAATGGTTTCCAATGAAGAGAGATAAAAAAATTACAGAAAATATTACAACAGATGATCAATCTTTTTCATGCAATATTACTCTACAGGGTGAACTCTCCGTTGCAACTATAGAAGGTATTCTAAATAATGCTTCAGAGCATCCTGTTTCACCTATTATTGAGATTATTAATTTTTCTGCAGAGAAGACAAAAATAACAGAAAATATTAAAGCGGTTGTTTTGTGCAATAGTAATATTTCAATACAGGGTGAACTATCCATTGTAACTACGGAATATATTGAAAATACTTCAGGACGTCCCCGTTTTCCTATTATTGAGATTGTTAATATGCATGAATAATATTCAATAGACTCAGATAGTAGTTGTCAACCAAGTTACTCGAACAATAATGATAGTAGCGATAGCGGTACTGATGGTAGACAAATAGTTCTCAATGTAACCTAATTCCTACAAATTCATCAGAAACTTTAACAGATGATCAAAAAGAATTGGATAATACTCTTAACATACAAAGTGGCGGGAGGAAACGAAAAAGGAGAGTTGCAGATCCCGACTCTTGGAAAAAGAGTAAAATTATGCCAGAAAAGAAACCCACATTCGTTGATTGCACAAAGTGTAGGTACAAATGTTCAACTAAAATCAGCCCAGAACAACAGGTCAAAATCCACACCGAGTACTGGAATTTGGGGGATTATCAATTACAAAAAGCATTCTTGGTATCTGTGGTGAATGAAGTGCCAACAGCAAGGCACAGACCACGTATTCAGAATTCAGATCGTCGCAATATTAAAGAAAAAAGTAGAATCTATAATCTACAAAATGTGGAAGGTGAATTGCAAAGAGTATGCATAAAATTCTTCTGCAAAACTTTATCAGTGTCTTTTAGAGTTATTGATTTAGCCCTGATACAAAAGGGTTCAGGAGGAGCTTACACAGGCAAAGATAGAAGGCAGAGCAGCTCCAAATGTTTCATCAGTGGAATCTGTGAATAAGGTAAAAGAACACATTGACAGTTTCCCTAAATTAGAAAGCCATTATTGTAGACGAGATTAAAAAAGATTATATTTGCCATCGGACTTAAATATTTCAATTATGTACCGACTTTACTGTACCGAATTCTGTCCGCGTATGAATATTAGCAAAGTGTCGATGGCTGTTTACAGGTCGATATTTAAGGCGTTTGAACCAGCATTATCTTTCCACAAACCGAAAAAGGACCAATGCTCGAAATGTAATGTTTATTATAATGCGGTAAATAAATCTGGCTTTGAAGAAGAATTGAAATAACATAAACAAAGAGAGAAAGAATCCATAGATTCCAAAAAGAACGATAAGGAACTATGTAAAAGTGTCAGTAACTTTAGGTCCATTTCGTTTGATTTGCAATCAATTCTTAATGTCCCACATGCAGCGGAAAGCCAAATTTACCATCGACGAAAGATGTCTGTATATAATTTTTGTATTTATGATTATTGTAATTCCGATGGATATTGTTATATATGGGACGAGACAAATGGTCGAAAAGGTTCCGTCGAAATCGACACAAGCCTTTTAAAATACATATTCAGCTGGCCTAACTCAGTAACCCATCTTACTACTTTCAGCGACACGTGTGGTGGGCAGAATAGAAACCAGTACATAACGGCAGCGATGTTATATGCGGTTTACAAAAGTGAACATCTTGAAATCATAGATCTGAAGTACATGGAATCTGGGCACTCATATCTTGAGGCAGATGCCATGCATTCAACTATTGAACGTGCTCTAAAACATAAAAAAGTGTATTTAATTAGAGAGTGGGCACTCTTGATTGAAATGGCTAGACATAAGGCAAGGCCATATATCGTTCATACATGTTATTTCAACGAATTTTACGATTTGCCACAGATAAGTAAAACTATTATGTTAAATACAAAATATAATACAGATGGACAACATATTCATTGGCTAAAAATTAAAATGATGAGGTTTGAGAAGGAGAGACCGAATATTATTCAATATAAGTATAGCTTAAGTGAGGACAACAATTTTGTGAGTATTTTTCAACAGTTATTATTATTATTATATCTAAATATCATTCAAAATGTGCAAGAAAAAACCTCTAACCAATGAACAGTTGCTTGAAATTAAAAACGAAATGTCGGATATTGATTGTCTTTCGGATGATGAAGAAGGCAAAAATGTGGAGAATAGTGTTTGTTTACTTTATTGGGGAAAAATACAAAATTGATTTATTTAGGTGATGATGAACCAGTGGGTACATCAGACAAAGAAGGCTAATGAAGTTCATGAGCAAATTGGTAAAACAAAAAAAGGTAAGTTGATTTATTTTAATAAATGGAAAAATAATTTGGTACATGTTTAGGTAATGATGAGCAAGATTTTAATATTATGGAGAAATCTATACCAGATGAAAAATATGATAAAGAAGCAAACTGGGCGTATATAACAAGAAAACAGGATATAAAATGGCGAAAAGGTCTAACATACCTTACACCTGAGTTCAAGTGGTTTCAAGAAAAGCCTCTGGATATTGTTGAACTTGAGAGTCCCTACACAATATTTACAAAATACTTTCCAGGAGAACTTTTTTTATGAATGATGGAATACACAAACATGTATGCAGTTTTCAAAGGTAGCAAATTTCAGTCAACTACAGTAGAAGAACTTCGAACATTTATTGGAATTCATATACTTATGGGCAATTTAAATTACCCAAGAATTTCTTGTTACCTAAGATTCATATAGCTCAAATTGCAGATGCTATGCCCATCGATAGATTTTACAAACTGAGACAACATATTCATTTCGTCGATATGACCAATATACCAACCAATTCTAATGATCGGTTTTGGAAAATAAGACTTTTTGATAACATAAGGAATAGGTTACTGAGTTTACCGCTGGAAGTACACTTAAGTGTTGATGAACAGATGGTACCTTTCAAAGGTTCTCTAAATGTTAAACAGTATATCAAGGGAAAACCAAATCCGTGGGACATAAAAATTTTTGCCCTATGTGGTTCAAGTGGTCAGATGTATGATTTTTTAGTTTAGCAAGGATCTACGACGGAACTAGATCCGCAAATAGTAAAAGTGTTTGGGCAAGGAGGAGCTGTGGTAGAAAAGCGGTCAAAAAGAATGAATGAAAATAATTGCAAGCTGTATTTCTACAACCATTTTTCAAATTATAACTTATTATAACATTTGCGAAAAAAAAACTATTTATGCGATCGATCTGTACTGTGTGACAAAATCGATTTGCAAATCCGCCGTTTTCGAACGACAAAGAAATGAAAAAACGTGGCCGCGATGCACATGAGGAACTCATTAGTCAGGATGGAGAAGTGACCCTTACAAAATGGTACGATAACGAAGCTGTTGTTATGGCATCGAATTATGTAGGAATTAGTTGCAAAGACGTTTGTAAACGTTGGGATAAACAAGATAAAAAGTATATCGAAGTTGAAAGGCCAGAGGTCAGTCAGAGCTATAATAAACACATGGGAAGTGTAGACAAAATTGATTTTCTACTAACATTATACAGAATTGGGGTCCGATTAGGGTTGGCAGAGGTATTATACCTTTCGGTCTAATACTATACTACTATTATACTTTGTATAAGTCTCGGAACAATTTTATACCCTACAACACAAAATTTTGTTTAATACCAAGTATAATACTTATTATACCAAGTATTATTCTTGGATTTATACCAATGTGCACAATGTTGCGCAATAGCATAGCTTTAGCGAAGACAGGTCTTCACTTGTTTAAGTTGTTGAGTGCAGCTCCGTGAGTGGTATCTACGTACTACGTGTTAGTTTTTTTTGTCGAGATTGATTCAATGGTCAGTGCTGCGGTGGGCCGGTGGGTGTTTAAAAAATACGTGCAATTGTGTATATAACTAGTTATTTTATTCGTAACTATAACTAGCGAGTCAACACGGCTTCGCACGTTCCCGTGTAAAGAGTTGCAGTTGCAGTGGTAATAAAATAAAAAAAAATGTTGTTTTGGAAGCCGTGTGTGTGTCACCAGGGCCGGATTAGGCATCCGTGGCGCCCGGGGCCAAATTTTTCGAACGCCCCCTCCCCAATTATTTTAGACTCTAGCCAAAAAACCTATTATTTTTATTTTGTCAGAATTTCTACTTTTTTCGAAATTTCACTTCAGCTAGACAGTGTTGTTATTTTCACTCTTCTATCGAAATGTCGACATTGGTGTTTTGGCAAAATAGTGGATAAAAAAGTGGAAATTTTGAGAACAGTCGATTGAAGGCCTGGGCGCTGGCGCCCCTACCAGATGTTGCGCCCCGGGGCCATGGCCCCATTGGCCCTGAGGTTAATCCGGCCCTGTGTGTCAAGTTCCCGCAGGTGTTTACTTTATGTTTTTAATTGTAGATATGCTGCAATTTAACAAATCGGAATCGCAATGTCTGCTTCGTCTGCATCAAAGTCTAGTGTGCAAAAGAAAAAGACAAAACCCGCTTCGAAAGTCTGGGACTATTGTGGCACTACAAATGACGGCAAAACAGTCAAATCCATCTGCAACTTTTGCAAAAAAATTATTGTTCAATCGGCAGCTAAGTTGAAATATCACATGGTAAATGTACGTGAAGATTGTCCCAACAAAATTAAAAAGGAATTAGAAGTCGAAACAAAAAAGTGGACACATAAAGGTAAAGACAAGGAGCATATTAACACTAAGAAGTCTAAATCCGTAAACTTGAGTTCCGATTCCGATTCAGAATCTGCTGCATCTCATAAAGTCAGTACGCCAAAAACAAAAGGTTCTTCAATTACCTCTTATTTGGATATAGTTACTACATCTGAGGCGCAAAAATTTGATATTTTAGTAGCTCGAATGTTCTATGCTAACAGATTACCGTTTAATATTGTAGAAGAAGACAACTTTACTAAAATGATAAAATCGTTGCGTTGTGGGTATAAACTTCCCAATAGACGCAAACTAAGCGGCGAATTGTTAGACTATGAATATAACAGAGTAATGGTTGCTTCTAAAAATCTAACTGCGCAAAGTAATGGTATCACGTTAGTTTTGGATGGATGGTCCAACATACGGCAAAGCAAAACACGTCCTGGCTCAACTTGCAGTAGACGAAGATTTACAGCTGGAAAGAGAAAACAGGAATTCTATATTGGACATCAAAAATGAAATGTTTTGGACAAAGTTAGAAAAAACTCGCGATTTGCTTAAACCGATTGCAGACGGAATTGCAATATTAGAGTCAAATTCTGCCAATATTGCGAACGTACCAGAAATATTTTTCGACATCAAAAAGATAAATATTGAGGATTGCATTCTGAAGAAAAATGAAGAGGTTAAAGCGAAAGCATTAATTAATGCACGAGAAGATTTTGTTCTGACTCCAACACACATTTTAGCTAATATACTTGACCCAAGATTTCGCGGAGTATCTTTAACAGACGCACAAAAAACAGAAGCTGTCAATCAACTAGAACACTACATGAAAACAAACAATATTTGGGAAGATGAGGAGAAAAAATCTAATATTTTTCAGTCATATTTTGATTTCTGTACAAAAGAAGGTAGTTTCAAGCCGGCTATATTTTGGGAACCTAAGACACTAGAAAAACCTGTTTCATGGTGGAAACATTTTAAGGGTTATTCAAAAATTCAAGACGTGGCCATTATAGCTATACGTTTGTTATCCATACCAGCATCCAGTGCTGCTGTTGAAAGAGAATTTTCTTGTCAAGCCAGAATACACACAAAGGATAGAAACAAACTGTCAAATAAAAGGGTGGAGAAACTTCTTGCTGTTGAACATAATCTAAAAGTATTGTTAGA
This sequence comes from Ophraella communa, assembly GCA_035357415.1. Lineage (NCBI taxonomy): Eukaryota > Metazoa > Arthropoda > Insecta > Coleoptera > Chrysomelidae > Ophraella > Ophraella communa. The sequence goes on along the minus strand of CM068979.1, from coordinate 15,765,937 downwards.
TGGCGATGAGAGTACAGGTATGTGAATAATGTTAAATAGAAATTGTTATACTTCATACTTATTTCCTATGCTTTTTCATAGATCATCTTCAACAACAACAACAACTTGTTACAAATCTGGAAAACGACAGTAGTGAAGAGGTGGAGCTGGAGGATATTGAAAAAGAACATGAATTTGAATTGCCCGACGCTGACCCTGAAGCTGAACATCAGGAAGACGAACGACAAGAAGAAGCAGATAAAGGAGCGGGACTGCTGATGGACACGGATGGAGATTATTAGGAATTATGTGATTTTTGTTACTAACTGTTTTAATGTTATTTTAATTTTATTGTATGAGAAAAACTATATTATTATGTTTATTTTGAGAATATACGTTTTTTTCGTTCGGTGGATTTTCTGGTTTCAATATATACACACATCGCATTATTAAGATGCAAAAACTATAATACCATATAATAAGGTATAAAACTTTGTATAATATTCCAAAAAGTTAAATACCAAATTTTGCCAACCGTAGGTTCGATAAAAAAAATGGACCCTTCGCATATTTGCTCATGCTATAGATCTTGCATGTGTGAATGCGTGGATTGAATATAGAAAGCAAGGGGCTGCTCTGGGGTTTCCAAAAAATAACATCCTGGATTTGGTGAATTTTAGAGCATATATCGCCGATGTTCTTAAAAAGATTGATAAGACCACAACAAAAAAAGGGGCCGCCCTGCTGGAGACACAAACAATATAATTTAACCATCAACTTCAAGGGAAAACATCGAACAAATACCTTTGAAAAAAATAAGACTTGATAATATTGGGCACTTACCACAAGTGGTTAAAAGGAAAAGTTTTGGTAGGTGCAAGAAACCCAAATGTAAGGGTAAATCGAATCGAATTGTTTGTTGCAAATGCAATATACATTTGTGCTTGGATAGGACTAACAATTGTTTTTATGACTACTAGATGGCATAACTGGTTAAAGTAATGTTTTATAACTTTTTTTGCCTACAATAAAAAATTTAGCTTACTACTGTTTTAGATTATTACATTCTCTTCCATAGTAATTTACTCACAGTGTCCTCATTTGAGGAGAGACTGCCGCCCCCAGGGGGCGTTAGGAACATAGTTCATATAAACATGAAAATCTTTAAAAATGCGTAAAATTGACAAATACAAGTTTCATTTTTTTGGAGTAAATTTAAAAAGTGTGAGTGAAAGGGTTAAAGAAGTTAAGTTACAAGTCAAAACTGGTTACATAGGGTGAAAACATTTTGTACTTATCTAACCTCTAACCTTTTTTACTATAGAGCCAAATTGTAAATTTTTGGGGGATAGGCGGGCCAGCCATATTTTAGGGCTAATTCCAAAAGTTAAAAACAATTAACTGAAAAAAAATGGGAGTTGGGTTTTTTGAAATCACAAAATAAAATTTTGAAATCTAGATAAACATTCCAAATGGGAAGGCCCGGTTGTACAATTAATTGTTCAACGTCAGTTCTCCTGAACTGCAGTTCACTGTTGAACGCCGTTTAGAATCCCGAGCGTTGTACAATAATAAGTTCAGAACAATTCATGTTATTCACACAGTAAGGGTTAGTACCATAAATTTCAATAATAAGTTCAGTATAACCTTGTGTTCTATGGTATAACCATTACCACGATAGAAGTAGGTCCACTGTGCCGTTGCCAAACAAAGAAAAGAAGAGAATATGCAGAACTTAACCTATACAATATATTTTTTATTTTGTTCTTTTAGCCGGAATTTATTAAGTTGGGCGATTTTGTATTTAAAATTGAAAGTTTGTTGATGCCCCGTTATACTAATGGAGAAAAAGAACAGTAGGGCAAGTAACTTCTCAGCAAGAGAAGTGGATACTTTTTTAATGAATTTAGTGAAAGTATATAAAAATGAAGTAGAGTGTAAAAAAACAGATATCTACACCAACAAAATAAAAGCCGACGCATGGGAAAAAATTATAATGAATTTAATAGTATTCTCGGAGATCCTCATAGAACTATTAAAGCTCTAAGAAATAATTATGAAAATATAAAGAAGCGCACCAAGCAAAAATTTGCTGACAATAAGGTATACATTTCTGGAACTGGAGGAGAGCCATATTAGGATGTTATTTGAACTAACACAGACAGTGACCTACATGAGATTTTAGGCTCCCAGTTAACAGCGCGTGCCTCCAAGAATGATGGTGATGCCACTGCAGGTTAGTTAAAATGTTTTTATGTTTATTCTAACGGTACTTATTGTGACTTTTTTAGAATCTATTATAATTGAATTTGAAAAGAATTCACCTAAAGAGGTCATTGCTGATGATCCAGAAGAAATTCCTTTAAATAAAAAAAAATGGATAATATGCTACTGTCACCAAGTGTTTCAGATTATTCTGTAGGACAAAATGACACCCCCACAATATCCCAGAAGAAACCCTTGAAAAAAAAGGAAACAGTAATATGGAAAACTGTAGAATTGTGTCCTCTAATTTTTGTGCAAAATCTTTAAGCACTGACTGGGCTGCATATACTCCAGCTATGTTAAAAAAGCCATTGTCTGTTCCATTACAGCAGCAAGTAAATAAAGTGAAGAATGCAAAGTCTTCATCTCAAAAGCTTAGCGATAAATTGGAGGATTTCTATTGATCAACGTAAAAAGGAATTTGATAAATTTTGGGGTTCTGGTTCTTATGAAGCAAGATGCGCGATACTACAGGGTAGCATAACTGAAATTAAAACAAAAAGGAGTTACGTTAAAAATTCCAAGCGGACATTTACTAGAAATTATAAACTATGTAACACCCCAGTCTGCAAAAAAGCTTTTTTGATAACACTTGGCATTAGTCAATTAAGAATCGGCGTGGCTCTTAATAAATATCGGGATCAAAGTTTTATAACTGATAAGAGAGGGGTTAAATCTGATGGCAAAAACGCAATTAGTGACGAACAACTACAACAAATAAAGAATTTTATTCAGAGTTTACCAAAATATTCTTCTCACTATTGCAAAGATAGTACGTCGGCAATAATCTTGGCCCCAAATTTGAACTTGAGCATACTTTATGATCTTTATAAAGAAAAATATAAAAATCCCGAAGTTTTTATACATTTAGGCTTTGTTTCTACAAAACCAGAGATCTGCGTGATCTAACCGTGAACTCGGAATGAACCCAGATTGTACAACCGGCCCTAAGTGTCCAGTTTGCAGTCGACGATCAAAGACAATAATGAAAAACGGTTTTCGTTTCCAGGAAAAATGTGTAAGTATAAATAGAGGTTGATGCAGGGCAGCAGAGGGTTATATTTTTGGGTATGATTTTTAAACAAATATTGGTCCCTGACTAAATATTTTTTTTTTAATTTTAAATAAATTATCGTGCTCCTGTCAAATTTTTGGTTGGAACCACGTGTATATTCAATAGTTTTTTGTTTGTTGTTATTTTTATTTATAGAATGAATCGAACCAGAAGATACATATCATGATGATGTAGATAATGTTGAACATGATTCCGATTTAATCCAGAATCTTGTGGTTACAAATATGGCTTGTGCAATTTATATTTTTAGGATGAATCATTGTGGAAGGAAAATAAACTGGATAGTGTTACAACAGATACGAGTACAATGTCTTTTGCTCAAATTTTTGGCAAGAAAATGCCAAAATGCCAATTTTGGATTTAAAAAAAAATGTACATGGTACCATTCACATTGCAGAAAGAGAAGCAGATTTAAAGACTATAATTCAATTAATTAACAATAAATGGCGTTTTGAGGTCCAAGAACGTGTTTTGCGTCCACACTCACTCATAAACAACAATGAAAGTCAAATACTACATATTTCTGATAAAAAACAAAATTTAGATTTCCTTGAAGAACTTGAAATAAAAAGACATCTAGCTGATCCACAATTTAAAGTTGTTAATGAACAAATAAATCTTGGAAGTTCTCCACTATTAAACTGTTTACTTTTATTGAGTTTACATTTTATACATAGATAAGACGTAATTGTAAAACACAAATATTATTGTAAAGATCAGCATGATATAGTTATAAAGAACTGTCACGAAATAAAAGAGGTAAAAAACGAAAAAAAAAATTGATTAATGAGCCTGTTAATATTGCAACTACGTTTAACAATTATTTCTCCAACGTAGGTAATAACTTGGCTAGTAAAATAGTTCCAGATCACAATCATAAAGAGAAAAAAAAGTATGTTTAAATTATCTGTTCTTATATCCAACTAGTAACAATGAAATCAAGTTAACAATATCAGAATTAAAAAACAAAAAATCTCCAGGACTGGACAATGTAAGAGCAGAGAATGTTAAATGTATATCAAAATATATAACTCAACCGCTAGTAAATCTTGTAAATAAATCTTTTGAACATGGAATTTTCCCAAATTTGTTTAAAACATCTACAGTTATTCCCATTTACAAAAATGGCGACTCATTGGACATTAGTAACTACAGACCCATATCGCTAATATCTGTTTTTGCAAAAATATTTGAAAAAGTCATAAAAAATAGACTAAACTCGTTTTTAACAAAAAATAATATATTAAGTGATATGCAGTTCGGATTTAAGGAAAAGAAATCAACCAACTATGCTATATTAGAATTAACGTCTTATGTATATGATAAAATAGATAAAAAATCCCCAACAATTGGTATATTTTTGGACCTAGCTAAAGCGTTTGATACTGTCGACCATCATATTCTTTTAGAAAACCTAGAAGAGGTAGGAGTAAAGAGGTGTTGCAAAGAAACTTTTTGAGATTTATTTAACTGGAAGAAACCAGCGAGTTAGAATTGGAAATATAATAAGTGAAAATCAGAATGTCACGTGTGGTGTACCCCAAGGAACGGTACTAGGTCCAATATTGTTCACCATATATCTAAATAATATTTTTGAAATAGAGAGTAGGGGAAAAATAATATCTTTTGCAGATGATACGGTAATCTTGTACAGTGACAAAAATTGGACAGACTTAAAAGCGGTAGTAGAAAATGATTTTAAACAATATAAAAAATGGTTCGATAGTCGTCTGCTCTCCATAAATTATAACAAAACATTAGTCTTACCTTTCACTAGCTACGCATCAAACCTTCCAGATTTTGACACGATAACAATAGAGAACAAGGTCAACATAAAAGTTAAAAATGAAATAAAGTATTTGGGGATAATGGTGGATAGTCACCTCAGATTGGATGCACACATAAATTATACAATTAAAAAATTAAGATGCATATTAGGGAGATTTAAACAAGTAAAATTTGCGTTAAATGAAGTACAAATGAAAATACTATATTAGTCTTGTTGAATCACCCTTAAATTATGGTATAAAAAATTATATATAAAAATTATATATATAATATATAAAATTATTTATATATATATATACATAAAAATTATCTTAAACAAAAATTCTAGGTATCCCACCGACACCTTATATGAAGAATCGAAAATAAATGATATCAGACAATTATTTTTCATCCGAATAAATATTAATCAATACCTGCACAAAAATCAGTTACTTGCTCCTTCTCATCAGTATGCTACACGTCAGAAGGGAAAATCTTTAATTCCTCTCATGTCAAAATATATAGGTCAAAAAAGCTACCAATTCTTAGCACCTAAACTGTTCAATTTCTTACCAGAAGAGATAAGGAATGTATCTTACTTTGTGGACATTATTATCATGCCTATTTAGAAAAACAGTTTAACACTTAGCTGTTAATATTTACATATGTGGTTTTAATTTATAAATGTAAATCCCTTAGGTTGGGATTTGATATTTAACAAATAAAGATATAAGATAATGATTAAAGATTAAAAAAAAGTATAAACAAAAATCGGGTCTCTCAAAACTCACATTTTTACCAATTCGACTAAAATAAGACAACTGCGTTTAAGTAAAAAGTAATTTAGGAAATAACAATGGTTCATAACACTAAATTCCTTGCACATATCACAGTTGGATAATGCTATAAACGATGTAAAAACCAACGCAAATTATACTATAAAATTATTTTTTTTAACTTCTGGTAAATTATAAACGAATATTAATATAGACAATTATATATTTAAAAGCAAAACACTAAAATGAATATATTTTGACGTTATAACAGAGAAATAAGGTTAGGTTGGTTATGTCAAGTGAAGTTTGGATTTGGAGAATTAGAATAGACATACGTCTTTGAAAAAAGCGCCACCAAAACTGTTGAACTAAATTGACAGATTAGTGCAATGTTCAAATTTTGCGTACAATAAATCTCAAAAAATATACCTTTCTATAACTTCATATTTTGCTAGTCGCATTCTCTATGCTTTCTTTAGGAGTTAAGCTTCTGGCGTTAAAATTCGTGATCATAAATTGTCAAACTTTTTAAAAACATACCATCACTTAAACACAAATATCTCTTTTATTACAATATAAAACCTTAAAAAACTCTCTCCTAGAGAAAGGTCTAAGCTATATCCTGTTAAAATTTGAATACGTAATTTAAAGGCGTTCTTTAGATTTGTTGTTTACAAAATGATTGAAATTTTGGGTACAATTCAGGCTTGCCACCCGTTTTCAGCTGTCACATTTTTGACGCCCCTCTTAAGCAATCAGAGCAGCGTTGCTAGGCAACACATACCTGATACCGTAATATTCTACTTACCGGCGCCAAATTGATTATAGGGAAGTGTATTTACTGGACAGGATGAAATAAAATTCTATTTTCCGTATTGTAATCAAGTACATAAAGGAGCGTTTTAGGTATAGCATAAAATAAAAAAATATTACCAGCCCCGTTGTAGGTTCTAATAAATATTTTAAAAAATGTTTAGTTTAAAAATTCAAGCAAAGCAAACCATACTCGGGGACAGAGTAGACCAGCTGGCTACCAGGATAAAACTTGCTTCTCAATAACAAAATGTTGGTATCAAGTTAATTTGAACAAATTAAAATACTGATAAAAAAACTGGCACTATTTCTTGAAGAGATGTTTGCTCAAACTACTTTCTCTTATACATGTAAACCATTTGAAATACTGCCACATGATATCTTTTAGAAGCAATAGTTTGGTAGATAAGCATTTTTCGTACTGATGGAAAAAACTTAGTTCTTATACTATTTCAATAAGAGTTGTTTGACAAGTTACAGGAAATGATTTTTATCTACCAAACCGTTTCACCTATCACACTTACTTCTTTAGCACTATTAGTAGAGAGTAAAAACTTGGTTGAGGAGTACTATGGGAGAAATTCGCCTTTTAAGCTTCTGGGTCGGATGTCGGATAAGGTAAAGTACCTTGGAGCTATTCTTGAGCCAAAGTTAACCTAGAATCGACATATACAGCATATTATAAATAAAGCGGAGGCAAGCTTCTTAGTTTGCTAGGCGTACATATAACACTACTTAAGGATTCACATCAGAAATGCTACATTGGCTGTACAAAATGGTAGTCATTCCTAAGGTGACTTATGCATATTTTATATAATAATAAAATCGTTTTGTAACTATATCAACTTAAACTAAGATTACAGAACAGATCGATGAGATAGTTTCTAGACTGAACAAAGTCCAAAATTAAGATAACTGGGGCAAAGCGAACTACACCCACGACAGCGTTAGGAACACTACTGGACCTTCCACCACTACATCACATAATAATAATATTAATAATAATAATAATAATAATAAACGATGCAGGGATAACTCTCACCTGGAAAGATCCTAGACCACAAACAACTTATGGTAAAGGACCTTCAGAAATTAAAAATGTGGAGAATGACATTCTAAAAATGCCAACACACCATAGGCACACAACTTTAATAAAAATTTCGTAATTATCATTAAATATCGAAAGGTAATAGAAAAGGAAAATACAGAGAAGTCGCATGGATGATCCAAATTCGAATCGCCCCCTAAACTCGTTTCTCGTCAAAACTATGGAAAGAGTAATGATCCTTATATAAGAGGCGAAAATGTTGCGAGATCGCCGCTTTGCAAGACTGTTTGTGCTCTACAATGCTTAATTAAAAGACACACTAGTAGTTAAAGAAATAGCCATGTGCGCTTTTATTGACATAGCTTTTAATGCACCTAGTTTATATCCATCAAAAGGGCACTGGAAAAGAGGAACATAGAGACCTCACTAGCACAATGGATAGAGTCAATGTTAAAAACCAGACTTATTACAGCTAATATAGGAAGATAATCGGAGACCGTAATCGCAGCAAAAGGATGTCCTCAAGGAGAAGTGTTATCGCCTTTGCTGTAGTCCCTGGTCGTCAAATTTTCGAAGAAACACGACACAAAAAATGAATCAAACACGTTCACTTCCAGTGGCGTTATAAGAATTTGAAAGAATGGTTTAAGAATTTAGACATAGATTTTCGTACTAAAGTTAATATAAAGGAACATGCTATTACAATAAAAAAATTTATTAATGCAATAAAAGTTAAATTTATCAGAAATATTAGTTACAGAATGGCCAGCCAGACTTTTTACAGAAGACCCAACAATGTTTATGTAAATATTTATCATTTAGATATTAAATGTACGACTAATGATTTAAATATAATTCCGTTTTTTTAAGTAAATACTTTTGACAAAGTTCAATATATCAGTTATCTTAAGTTATTATAATCAATTATAGACAGCATTAAGGCACTAAGCTTCACATAATCAAATTATTTGGAGTTATAACAATAGGTAGTGGCAGCTTCAAGTGCTTAATTTTGTATACAAGGCAATACGTAAATCGATGACATCATTTTTTCTATTTTTTTTTAATGGATTGCTCTGTATGTTAGGTTGTTATGAAAAAGTATTTTAAGTATACTTTTAATTTTATTAAGTATTCCCCCTATACCTTAAAATATGATTTAGAATGATTGCCACAGACATATAAAATACAATAGACAGAGTTATTTATAAGTCATTTCTTACTCACTACAAATTATTTTGTAGTAACGCAGCGTTGTCAGATGAATAATATATAATTATTTGTAATGGTTAACGTTCAATATTATTATTTAATATTCCTTTGTAAACTAAATATAGTTTTCAATTCAATACATAGGTACATATTTATATATTAGGAAATTTATTATTTGTTGGGTATGAATATTTTAAATTGTATTTTAATTACTATGTAGGATAATTGTAACTCATTTTCTAAATTCCGCTAGCAAACTGCACAAGTTGCCGCCATATTCCATCAGTTTCATTTATTTGACAACCGAAATGACAAATAATTGTGTTTGTATTTATTTTAACCAATTTTTAATTAACTCGTGAAGCAAAGGCATTAAACAAATAAAACTATGGTGAACCCTGACCTATCTTTTCACTGGCAGGTTGGAAAAACTAATTTTGTTACATGCGGGTATGTAAATAATTTTTGAAACAATGTCTAATACACCCAACCCAAACAACAATATACATTACTTTTGATGTCAATTTTGAACTAAAAAAAATTTCAGATCATTACACAGTTATTTATTAAGTTTTACTTATACTTATATTGTGAAGGAATTCCCGAATATAGTAAATTCAATCTTTACCCTCTTATTTCCCCGTCTATGTTGTTCTACTGTCGACCGCCATTTTTCAACAAGTCATAAATATGTTTTGCCTCCTCAACGGCCTTACCCTTAGAATATAAAGACAAAGGAAGGAGCCTAACACCTTTCTCAAGTTGGTAATTTACGACGGAAATGACGTCACAGCGGCCATTTACAAATACCACATTTGATTCATCATCATTGTTATAGACGGTTTGTGACATTTAAAAGTATTGTTTTAGTGTTTACCGAAATAAATTAAAATGGTTAGTTGTGTAGCTTGTGGTCGTTCTCAGACGAAAAATACGAAAGTCCAGGGAATTACGTTTCACCAGTAAGTATTTTTTTGATAATTAGTCGATAGAAAACTAAAGTTTTTTAATAGCGACTGCTGTTAAAACACCTATATTTACATTTTTAAATTGACTTGACAGTTGGTTAGTGTAATGTTTAGGTAGACGTTGAGGCGTAATAAAACACATTGAATCTTAATACGACTTTTAATATGTTACGAGAGCTGATACATGCTTATTACTCGGCGTTCCAGGGTAGACTACCCTATGCATCGTGTTATAAGAAACACAACTACTTGTGTGCAGTAGGGGAGACTTACGCAATACATAACAGTTAGTTTAATAATTCAGAGGCGTACATACCTATAAGCAATTTATTTAAATTTTATAGTATAATAAAAATATAGACGCAGATAAAGTTATTATTAGTTGGTTATTGTCATTATTTAGCAGTTGAATTTAGAAAACCTATTGTTTATCTATATAAGTACATACATAAGATGTATATTTTCAGCTTTCCTAAAAAGAATGATATAAGGGAGAGATGGATTTTTTTTCTGAATAAACAAAATTGGAAACCATCAAAAAATTCCTTTTTATGTAGTCTGCATTTTGATGATGATTGTTTTGATAGAAGTTCTTCATACAGGGTTCGCTTACATGATAGTGCCGTGCCTACTATTACAGTTACAAGACTTAAATATGTAAGTATGAAAAGTCATTCATAGATCATTTTTACGACAATTGTTACATTGTTTTTGAGAGTGTTTTCTTTATTTTAGGTTAGATCAAATGCTAACGAAGAAATTAGTTATCCTTCTACTAGTGGAACAGAACAGGTTCCAACGCCCTCTAGTTCAGAACAATTTAGACCATCAACACCTTTTTTGAAATTTGACGAGGATTCAGATAATGTGAATGTTCCTGTCCAAGTCAATACTCCCACAACATCTTTTAAATTGGCATCTGATGATACACCTCGAAAGGTTTTCTTGAAGAGAAAATTAATTGAATTATCAAAAATGAATATTGCAAAGTCCAACAAGATCAGAAGGCTTCAGAAAAATAATTGGGCTCAAAAGAAAAAAATTAATACTTTAAATGCTGTAATCTTGGAACTTAAGGAACAAAATTTACTAAATCAAGAGTCTAGTGACGCAATACTACAAAAATTTGGAACAAACAATGATTTAATTCTTAGATTGTTTAAAAAATCCTCAAAGCAAAAGGTATATAGAAAATATTCTCAAAGTGAACGTTCCTTTGCTGTAACTCTTCATTTCTTTTCACCAAAAGGCTATAATTTTGTTCGGGATAAGTTTAAAAATTGTTTACCACATCCAAAAACATTGTATAAATGGTATTCAAGTATTAATGCTAAGCCTGGTTTTACATCTGAAGCATTTGAAGTATTAAAACTTAAAGTACAGCATGAGAAAGAAAGTATTGTATGCTCATTAGTCTTTGATGAAATGGCAATACGTCAACATGTAGAATATGATGGAATGAATTATTATGGTTATGTAGATTTTGGTAATGACATTGAACATGAATCCATTAATGTAGCAAAAGATGCATTAGTTTTTATGGTTGTTGCTATTAATGGTTCTTGGAAATTGCCTGTAGGTTATTTTTTTTTACATGGCATAAATAGTGAACAAAAATCTTTGTTAGTTACACAGTGTTTAAACAATTTGCATGATTGTGGTGTAATTGTAACTAATGTTACATTTGATGGGTGTCCAACTAACCTTAGTATGTGTAAAATATTGGGTTGTAGTTTGGAGGCTCCACATTTGAAAACCGAGTTTAGCATAGGTGATAATGTTACATATATTTTTCCAGATCCTTCACACATGATAAAACTGATTAGAAATACATGGGGCGAAAAAACTTATCTAATAGATGCAGAAAATAATGTTATAGATTTTAATTTTGTAAAAAAGCTGAATTCATTACAAGAAAGTGAAGGTCTTCATTTAGGAAATAAATTAAGAAAACAACATATACAATTTTTTAAATAAAAAATGAAGGTAAAGTTGGCCACCCAATTGCTTAGTAGATAAGTAGCCGAAGCTCTGTTATTTTGTAACAATCAATTAAATTTAAAAGACTTTACAAATTGCGACGCAACTGCGAATTTTATCTTTTTAATGAACGATGCATTTGATATTTTAAAAAAGCTTGTTGCAAATCAAACTTTTTTTTCAATTAAAATTAAGCAATATATTTTAAATTTAAAAACTCAAGATGGAACCTGTATTTTAAACTCTCAGAGAAAAATTGGCTTCTTAGGTATAATATTGTTGTGCGAGTACGCCCCTGGCGCTATGATCAGACGCGAAGGAAACAGACGATTCGAGAATATACGGCGCCCGATGAGCGAAGCATCTAGACTCGATACGATCGAGAATAGACTGGAGTTCTGGAGTATGCTGGAACAATACTTACCTATATATTAAGGACCGATTTGAATATTTTAGTTAGTTAGTAGTATGTTGTTAAATAAATGCGAATAGAAATATTGTATTACATAAATTAAAGTATTGTAAATAAATTGTGTTATATAAATTAAACAGTGTTAGTGATTTAAATAGTATAAAAATAAATTAAAAAGACTAGTAAAAATAAATAAACGTTACATTGGTGTCAGAAGTGGGATATTGTAAATAAATAAGGTAAAAAATAAATAAATAAATAAATATGTCGAAAAAACTTTATGACTTGAAAGTGACAGAATTACGTCAAGAGCTGGAGGATCGTGAATTGGAAACAACAGGAAGGAAGACTGAGTTGTTGGAGCGACTTAAGCAAGCATTGGAAAATGATGGTTTAGATCCAGAAAATCATATTTTTTGTAGACGACTCTTATGCTACAATTATTTCTTCCTTAAATAAAGTTTCTTCCGATATGTCTTCTTTGAAGAGTGATATTTCTTCTTTGGAAAATAAAGTTTCTTCTAACATTTCTTCTTTGGAAAAAAAGGTTTCTACTGATATGTCTTCTTTAAAAAATGATATTTCGTCTTTGGAAAACAAAGTTTCTACTGATATGTCTTCTTTAAAAAATGATATTTCTTCTTTGGAAAATAAAGTTTCTTCTGATATTTCTTCTTTGGAAAATAAAGTTTCTTCTGATATTTCTTCTTTGGAAAATAAAGTTTCTTCTGACGTTTCTTCTTTGGAAAACAAAGTTTCTTTGGATATTTCTTCTATGGAAAATAAAATGTCTTCATTTGAAAAAAAAATTGAAGAGAAAATAAAAGAAATGGAAAAACAAATGGAAGAGATGGAAAAAGGAGGTAAAGAAGATATGGAAGATTTAGGAGAGGAAAACAAGGACGAAATGAGAAGCTACAAAGTGGAGCGGAAACCGAAATTGGAAGGTAACGAAAGTTCTGTTCGTGTTAAGGCCCCAACCTTTGACGGAAAGATGTCTTGGGAAAATTATCTCAAACAGTTCGAAACAGCTGCAAGAGCGAACGGATGGTCCCAAGGCAATAAACCTCACCATCGCTCTGAGAGGAGACGCTTTGGATGTTCTTCAGACCATACCAGTGGAGGACACAGATGATTTTGAGCAACTGAAGAAAAGCTTGAACATGCGATATGGTCACGAACACTTGGAGAACTTGCACCGATCGCAGTTGAAGACTCGAAAACAGAAGCGAGAGGAGACACTTCAAGAGTACGAAGTAGATATTGCCAGATTGGTAAGATTTGCTTACCCCTCAGCTCCAGAACAAATGATGGAATGTTTAGCTGTTGAAGCATTTCTTGATGGACTTCGTGACCACGAAATGGCTAAGACACTCCGTTTAGCCCACCACAAAACATTAGTGGACATCTTGTCTGCCGCGCTTGAGTATGAAGCGGCTTCGAAAGGTTGTGGAGGATACAGTAAAGTAAGGTCCGTAACGGAAGAAGAAGATGAAAATAAGTTAGACCAATTAGTAAACATGATGAAGAACTTTACTGATAAGAAAAAGAAGAAGACCATCAGGTGCTGGAATTGTGGTGAAATAGGACATGTTCGCAATTCATGTAAACGCCCTGGGGTCACTAAGAATCAAGAAACTACTCCACAGGAAAACTAAAACGGGTCGGCCTAGAGAGGGCAGCTTCGACCCGGAACGTTTCCAAAGACCCTCTCATACTAATAGCCTCTTTGAAATGCCGCGACGACAGTGTATATGTAGATGGTGAAGTCAACGGTAAAAAGTATACACTATTGGTGGATACTGGAGCGACCAGAACTATTATACGGCCAACAACTATAAATAGCCGTAAGAAGCTTTTACCAACAAGGCTACGACTGCGAACTGCCACAGGTGATAGAGCTAACATCCTTGGAGAAGTCCAGGTTCAAATAGGAATTGGCTCAGAGAAGTTCACGCATACTGTTATTGTCGCTGATATTGAGGAAGATGTTATATTAGGAATGGATGTGATGAACTTACATGGTTTCCAACTGGATTTCAAGAACAGAGTTATCAAAGTCGGTTCTGAAGAAATATTCCTTCATCCATATGAGGACAAAACCGTGCCAGCCGTTGTCCAGGAGGATACTGTGGTACCTGGTAGAAGCGAAACGATCATAGTGGCCAGACTGCAAGGAACTATTGACGAAGGAATACCGGTGATGATGGAACCATGGAACCATGATGAGGAGGTCGGTCGAGGAATTTTGATAGGAAAAGGATTGGTCACTTCCGCTAAAGAAATTCCAGTACGAGTTATAAATGTCAATGATCACCCAATTACGATCAAGAAAGAGACCAAAGTTGGAACATCCGTACCAGTAACATCTATAATTCGACAGACAACTATTCCCGATAATTCCAACGATAAGTTTGAACAAATGGTGGCGGTTGCTGGTACATCTCTAAACCGAGAAGAGAAAAGAAAAATGAAAGATTTTCTTCATCGGTATCGCAACATTTTTGTACCAAAGGGAGGTAAGACAGGACGTACCTTTGCTGTAAAACATAAAATCGACACGGGTGATGCCAAGCCAATTCGTCAATCAGCTAGAAGACTACCACAGGCAAAGAGGCAAGAAGCTGAAAGGATTGTTCGAGAAATGGAAGAAGATGGAGTGATAGAACCTTCTACCAGTCCATGGGTCTCTCCGGTAGTCTTGGTCAAGAAAAAGGATGGAACTACGAGGTTCTGTGTAGACTACCGTCAGTTGAACAATGTTACCAAAAAGGACAGTTATCCTCTGCCTCGAATCGACGATACCTTGGACACTCTAGCTGGAAGTAAATTATTTTCTACCTTAGATTTGAAGTCTGGTTATTGGCAGGTAGAAATGGACCCAAGAGACAAAGAAAAGACAGCCTTTACCACCGGTTCTGGATTATTTTAGTTCAATGTCATGCCATTCGGACTATGTAATGCTCCTGCGACATTTGAAAGGCTGATGGAGAACGTATTAAGAGGGTTGTCTTGGAAAACGTGCCTGGTCTACTTAGACGACATCATAGTCTTGGGGGAGACATTCGAAGAACATCTGAAAAACTTAGAAGATGTTTTTAAAAGACTTCAAGCTGCCCAACTGATGCTGAATCCAAAGAAATGTCAGTTATTCCAAGACAAAGTTAATTATCTGGGTCATATTGTCAGCAAAGAGGGCGTGTCTGTAGATAAGGACAAGGTTTCTTCTATCAAACAATGGCCACAACCAACTGATAAACATCAAATAAGAAGTTTTCTTGGTCTATGTACATACTATCGCAGATTTATCAGAAAGTTTTCAGACATTGCTAAGCCATTAACACGCCTTACAGAGGAAACGAGAGAGTTCTGCTGGGATGAAAACTGTCAAACGGCTTTTGAAACTCTGAAGAAGCATCTAACCGCAGCACCGATATTAGGCTATCCACAACCGGAAGGAGAATTTATTTTGGATACAGATGCCAGTAATGTCGGAATTGGAGGAGTCCTTTCACAGATTCAAGATGGACAAGAGAGAGTCCTGGGTTATTTTAGTAAGTGCTCTCCAAACCTGAGCGGAATTACTGCGTTACGAGAAGAGAACTTCTGGCAGTTGTGAAATCGGTGGAACACTTCTACCAATATCTTTATGGACGAAAATTCTTAATCCGGACGGACCATGCAGCCCTAAAATGGCTAATGCAGTTTAAGAACCCTGAAGGTCAAATTGCCAGGTGGATCGAACGACTCCAAGAGTACGACTTTAGGATCGAACATCGAGCTGGGATAAGTCACAGAAATGCAGACTCCCTTTCCAGAAGACCGTGCCCAGAAGAGTGTTCTCACTGCAGTAAGACAGAATTAAAAGAAACTGCAATACTACGAACAACTGTAGTTAACGACGACTGGGCACCTACTAGAATTAAAGAAGAACAAGATAATGATCCTGTTTTAAAGAAAATGAGAGAATGGAAGATAGAAGATCGTCGACCTACTTGGCAAGAAGTGTCAAAATTCTCTACAGTCCTTAAATCATATTGGGCCCAGTGGGAGTCTTTCATTTTGGAAGGCGATTTATTAAAGAGAATAATTGAAAATGATGACGGTTCCGTTAACAGAAAGCAATTAGTTATACCAAAGAGTAGAGTAGCCGAAGTGCTACGACAGTTACACGACAGTCCATCAGGAGGTCATCTTGGTGTTAAGAAAACCCTGCAGAGAGTTCGTGAAAGGTTTTATTGGATGAATAGTTCCGATGATGTTAAGGACTGGTGTAAGAAGTGTACCATCTGTGCTGCTAGTAATGGACCTCAGAAAAGAGGAAAGGCTCCCATGAAACAATATAACGTTGGTAGCCCATTTGAGAGAATTGCTTTAGATATTGCTGGACCGTTCCCCACTACTGAGAATAAGAATAAATACATGTTGGTGGTAATGGATTATTTTACGAAGTGGGTTGAAGTCTACGCCATTCCAAATCAAGAGGCAGCAACTGTCGCAGACGTGCTAGTGAAGGAGTTTATTTGCCGATATGGAGTGCCCTTGGAAATTCACAGTGACCAAGGAAGGAACTTCGAAAGTCAACTCTTTCAAGGAATTTGCGACAATTTAGGAATGAAGAAAACAAGAACTACAGCATTGCACCCACAATCAGATGGAATGGTAGAACGCATGAATAAAACTATTGGCAAATATCTATCAAAAGTAGTATCCAATCACCAAAGGGACTGGGACCAGTATATTTCGCTCTTTGCAATGGCTTATCGATCCGCCGTCAATGAATCAACAGGTCAGACACCAGCAAAAGTCTTGTTTGGACGTGAGATGAGGTTACCATGCGACCTCGAGTTTGGATGCCGACCTGGAGAGGATATAGCTGGAGAAGACTATGTAATACAGTTACGAAGAAAAATGGACGACATGCATGATCTGGTTCGCTCCCATCTCCAAGTTGCCAGTGACAGGATGAAGAAACGGTATGATACCCAAGCTATAGAGGGATGTTTCCAAGAAGGTGACAAAGTCTGGCTCCACAACCCAAAAAGACGCAAGGGGTACTCACCAAAGCTACAACAATCTTGGGAGGGTCCATACATCATCAAGAAAAGAATCAATGACGTCATATACCGTATAATAAAGACCCCGAATGGAAAACCTAAGGTAGTACACCGAAACCGACTGGCGAAATTTGAAGGAGATCATAACCAGGAAGAAGAAGTCGTAAATCAAGTCCAAGATACACCCGACCTTGCTTTCGAAGAATTTATGGGTGCTTATGGAGGTACTGGGAAAGCTAGATACGGCGTGACTATTGAGAAACAGCAAGACCTGTTCACACTTCCTGATGACTACTCATTGGCCCATAGCGTTTCCGCCACTATTAGCGACGGCCGAGGATTAGCGTCTGTCTTTCGAAGGAAGTTTGGTCGATTGTCAGAACTTCGAAATCAGTTACCAGCCACTGGGAAGGCTTTGATACTTCGAGATGACTCCCGTTGCCTCTTCTATCTGATCACCAAGAATACCTACCAAGACCAGCCCACTTATCGAAATATATGGGAATCATTACTTAACTTGAGAGAGCACATATTGAAGTCCAACGTACAGAAGCTAGCCATGCCAAAAATAGAGTGCAACTCATTGGATTGGAGGGTCATCCGAAATATGGTGGAAGTAATCTTTCAAGATACCGAAGTCCAAGTGTTGGTATGCAGCCATTCGCCCCGTGTCCAGCTGACATCAAAGACCATTCCATGTTATTTCCATGCAACTGGAAATTGTAGACGAGGATTCAGTTGCAAGTATCTCCATCCAGTCTCAATTCCGTAAAAGTTCCAGGAGGAACTATCTCTTAAGGAGGGGGCAATGTTGTGCGAGTACGCCCCTGGCGCTATGATCAGACGCGAAGGAAACAGACGATTCGAGAATATACGGCGCCCGATGAGCGAAGCATCTAGACTCGATACGATCGAGAATAGACTGGAGTTCTGGAGTATGCTGGAACAATACTTACCTATATATTAAGGACCGATTTGAATATTTTAGTTAGTTAGTAGTATGTTGTTAAATAAATGCGAATAGAAATATTGTATTACATAAATTAAAGTATTGTAAATAAATTGTGTTATATAAATTAAACAGTGTTAGTGATTTAAATAGTATAAAAATAAATTAAAAAGACTAGTAAAAATAAATAAACGTTACAATATTAGCATTTGAAACATTGTTGGGGATCTATAAAAATTACATAGAAAAAGGTGTATTAAAATTTTTGCCGTTATACAAATGCAGTCAAGACCACTTGGAACTTTTTTTCGGATCTCTTAGGTCTCATGGGGGGTATAATAATAATCCTACATGCCGGCAGTTCATGTCTGCATATAAAAAAATTTTAATTCACGACGAAATTCGAAAAGGGGGAATTGGTAATTGAATCCCCTTACACCAGTTAAGTATATTAAATGTTGATAGCACCATAAAACCTCCAGAAGATATTATAAATGAGGAAAATATAATATATTCAACAGTTGATGCAGACGTTGAAACAGATTTTAATTTAAAGGATCACGATTATGATCTTGATGTTCCAGTTTTATCTGAATTTAAAAAACAGGTAATTATAATTTATATTGCCGGTTTTGTAGTTTTCAAAATTAAAAATAAAATCAAATGCGAACATTGCGTTAACGCTCTCTTTAGCCACAAAGATTATCTTTTTAACTCTTTCTTAGATATTAAAAGTAGAGGTGGCCTTTGTTACCCTCATGATGATGTTATTTCCCTTTGTATTCATACAGAAAAGGTGATAAGACGAGAGCAATTGAAAACTAAAAAATTTGCAAAAATAACATTTCCATTCAAGTGCTTGATTGGTTAATAAGCAATTCATTATTTGATTTCATGAAAAACCATGACAATTCCCCTCTTAAGAGTCACAAACTTTTACTTATAAAGTGTATAATTAATTGTTATGTAACAACCCGAATGTATTTTATTTGTAAAAATATATTAACTGAGGAGAAAATAAGAAATTATTATAATAAAATTTTTTTGTTTAAAGGTCAATAAAAACATTGAAATATATTTGTTTTGTAGTTTGATTTATAATTTTAAGAGCATACAGTAGGTAAGTGCTTTACTGAATATGCACAGCTATGTAATATCATATATTTAATAAATGTGTGTATAGAAATGTGGTTTACAAAATGTATTAAGTTTTAAAACGTTCCTACATTAGTATATTTATTTTTTAAATTGATACATTTTATCATAAATTAAAATTGATACGCCACTGACAAATCGGAAACTGCTGACGCCATTGTTATACACCATCTAGGACTATTGGTGTTTATATATAAGGCTCCTTCCTTTGTCTTTATATGCTAAGCCCTTACCCTAACCATGTTGGAATGTAAACATTTCGTATTTTATGAATTAATAGCTTTGTCTACTATGTGGAGAGAACAAGAAATTTTCATATCGCTACATAGAACACTGTTGAAAAATAAAATGTATCCATATAAGATCCAGTTACATCAAGAAATAAATGAAAATTATTTTTAAAATAGGTTAACGTTTTCTAATAGTCGCAGTAAAAAATGAGATTTATTCAATTATGTTCTCGTTGGAAATGAATCCAACTTTCATAAAAAATGTGTAAATCGACGAACATTCCATTTCTGCTCGTCGACAAATCCGTATTTTATTGTTATTATTAGTCAAAATAGATGGATACATGTTTGGGGTGGTATTTTAGGGGATTATGTCATTGGTCCATAGTTTTTTTAAAGAAACTGTAAACTGTGAAGTCTATATGGATTTTCTTGTAAATCAGATACCTGTTTTACTAGACGATGTGCCTTATAATATACGAGCAAGAATGTGGTACTTGCACGATGGTTCTTCTGTTCATTATAATGATCTCATTAACGAACAACCCACTGGACAGTTTCCCTAGAGCAGATCTAGTAAGGTGGCCAGTAAGATCTCCAGGTTTAAATAAAATAGAGTTTTTTGGAAGGGTTATGTGAAAGATCAGGTTTACAAAGTTTCCCCTACAACACTAGACAATATGAAAATTAGAACAGAAAACGAATTTAGGTCAATTGCCAATGAAATGATTGTAAATGTCAATAGGTCTTTTATAAAACGTTTGCAATATTCATATAATTGCTGGAGGAGGTCACTTTGAGCAACTTATGTAGATTCATATTTTTTGTAAAATATGCATTATTGTTATTAATTATGTAATTAAAATCAACATGGTACTGACCTCTTTCGTCGTTGGTTTTGTTCACACATGCCGCCAAGTGTGAGTTTGTAACATAGCTTACAATGTTGGATTTACTTTAGTGCCACCATAGGGTTTGCTACATTTCGCTAATTCGAGTAGTATCCGGAGCATACGTCTACATACCACCTGCTTCCTATTCTTGGATGCTGAGCAGCACTACACGCCAGTCTCTACAGTAGAACCATGTTTTTACTTCCACTTTGTTACTACTTCCCGGTGAAAGGACTACCGAGAAGACACAGGATATGCCAATCACATATACTTAAAAAAAACTAAAAATGCCATAAATTATTTCAACCATTCAGAGTGTAGAAGAGATAACTACAGAAAAAAAGACGCATGCAGAGACCTCTTTTCTCTACCCACCTCAGACCTCAGATAATACTGTAACAGTGGACTGTGTTGTTCTAGACATAAAAGGTGCCTTTTTTACAGGATTAAATGGTTCACTAACTATTCCAAAGCAACAAAAAGAACTGAAAGTAGAATATATAGAATAAAATCTAAAAGGTCAGACAGTTTGAACAAACTGGCAAATATTTTTTCAAGCACACATGCATGCAATACCAATGTAACTATACCATATAACTCAAATCATCCTATAACACATAAATTAACAGCTTATAATTCTATGATACCTAGGGCATTTTCAATTCCAATGGCCAAAATTAACTTTGATAAAGAAATTGATAACATAAAACAAATAGCTACATCTAATGGCTATCCAATTCATTTGATAAATAAATTAATTAATAAGAAAGAACAGAAAGTGTCACTACAACTAATATTTCCTAAAAAAACTAAAGAAATTAAAAGTTATAATAATATTACATATTGTGGAAATATTTCCAATACAATTTAAAAAATAATATCTTTGGCAACACCAGCATTAAAATCATTTAAAACACAAAATAATGTTAGTACAAAATTGTTAAATGTAAAACCAAAATTACCCAAACTAAGAAAATCTGGTGTTTACAGAATTAATTGTCCAAAATGTAATGCTGTATACAGGGTGATTGATTAGTGTGAGGAAGCTCAGTAGATCTGTTATAGTAAAATTTACAAGTTATTAACAAAAATTGTAGACAGCTTTAAACTCCACATTTTAAAATTAGTTAAAATCTTACAGGGTGTTCCATAAGATGGTGGCACACCTAACTTATGTTTTTTTTTTAAATAGAACACCCTGTATTTTATTTTAAATTTGAAATCTGCTCAACTTCCACACCACAACAATGTAAAGTTTTATTATGCTATACCGGGTATTTAAAAAGTTATAACCAATATTACCTGAAAATCGTATCAAGTTTAACCTCCTGTATAATTAAAAAGGAGAATACGAACATTGATCTATTGCAAACCTGATTTTTTAATTATCGTTAAAAATTATAAAATATATTTGTTTTCATAATATTCGTTAAATCAAATACAGGGTAAATCAAAATGCAAGTATCATACTTCAAATTTTATTAAGTACTTC
The DNA here is from genome assembly GCA_035357415.1 of Ophraella communa. Taxonomy (NCBI): domain Eukaryota; kingdom Metazoa; phylum Arthropoda; class Insecta; order Coleoptera; family Chrysomelidae; genus Ophraella; species Ophraella communa. The sequence continues at coordinate 15,743,866 of CM068979.1, read as the reverse complement.
CTATACTTAGAGTTATCAGTTTTCTAGACATTTTTTATTTTTTCATAAAAGTATTCATTTGGTAGATATTTTAAAGACTACCAATAATTATTGTGAGTTGGCCCTGATTGGTGTGTCAGAAACTGACAATTTGACATTATTGTTTATTATTGTTTATTAATTCAGTAATAGCGTCACAGAATAGAAAACAATTTACTTCAAATAAAATTTATAAAAAATAACCCACGAAAATTAAAAAAAAAATTATAACACATAGAACAATAAAAAAACAACATTAATTTTAACTTATCTTACTTACGTAAGGTGTTCAAAATGACCTCCCAAAGGTTATTAATGAATTTTTATTGCATTCCTCTAAAATCTAAATCATATCTACCATTTCATCAGTAGTAAAATTCATTATTGCTAATTTAAATTGAATTAATTACTGAATTACTAAATAATACCTAATTATTGCTAATTAATTTACAGTGTACCACAATATTGAATAAATAAACATTAATGTCAAACTGTGAGTTTCTGAAAAACAAATCAGAGCCAACTCGCACAATAATTATTGGTAAACGTTAAAATATCTACCAAATTAATACTTCGATGGAAAAATAAAAATAACTAGAAAACTCATAACTTTAGGTATAGGGAGTACTTTATAAAATTTGAAGTAAGACATTAGTACTTCTTAATAGTTCTATTTAAAATTACTAAGAAAATAATGTACTAGCATTTTGACTTACCCTGTATTTAATTTAACGAATATTATGAAAACGAATATGTTATATAATTTTTAACAATTAATAAAAAACTATGGTTGCAATAGATTAATGTTCCTATTCTCCCTGTTAATTATACAGGGGGTTAAACTTGATACAATTTTCAGGTAATATTGGTTATAACTTTTTAAATACCCGGTATAACATAATAAAACTTTACATTGTTCTGATGTGGAAGTTAAGCAGATTTCAAATTTAAAATAAAATACAGGGTGTTCCATTTAAAAAAATATAAGTTTGGTGTGCCACCATCTTATGGAACACCCTGTAAGATTTTAACTAATTTTTAAATGTGGAGTTTAAAGCTGCCTACAATTTTTGTTAATAACTTTTTTTTGTAAATTTTACTATAACACTAATCAATCACCCTGTATATAGGTCAAACACAAAAAAATTTTGAAGTAAGATTCAATGAACACTTAAGAGCATATAGATTAAAACAACCAGATACGTCAAATTATGCAAAAGACCTACTTGAACATCCAACCTCACTCTTACACACCAATGAGAACCAAATAATACACACTTGTGATAAAAAACAAAATTTAGATTTCCTTAAAGAACTTGAAATAAAAAGACATCTAACAGATCCACAATTTAAAGTTGCTGATGAACAAATAAATCTTGGAAGACGTAATTGTAAAACAAATATATTAAGTTATTGTAAAGATCAGCATGATATAGTTTTTTTCTTGGGTTTTCTATATAATTGCACAGTTACACTGATCTTAGAGGGAAGTACATCCAGGATAATCCCTTAGGGCTATTAACATCTAGGCTTTAATATTGTTATGACTTATTACCTCCATACTTGGTCTAGCCTTAATACTACCTAATCAACATCAGGTACCTAGTTACAAACAAACAAAATGTAACTTCAATATGTCAATCTGACGATGCTAATCAGCGAAACGGCCGTCATTGTGATTTAAAACGTAATTTTTTTAATTAAACTTTGAAGTTGTGTTAAAACGAAGAGTTTATTATTATTCTTTGGAATTTGATATTTTCAGGAAATAATCTAGTACATTATTTCCATTGTAGACAACACAAAATGGCAAATTTTCTTTGAGGACAACACAAAATGGCAATTTTTCATATTTTGGTTTATAAATTAATCAGTTTTCCTTTAAACAGAGCAAGGTATTATTTATAAATTTCTTATTTATAATTGTTTTTATACCCTAGACAAATTTTGTCCTACATACCTACCTATAGTATTGTGTTAGTTTGTATATTTTGTTACATAGTAGTTTATAATTGTTTTTATCTTTATACACTATTTTAGTTTCTTAAATCTCTTTGTAATATGTTTTAACCTGTCTTTAATATGTAGATATTACCAAGGTTAATAAAGCTATCTATCTATCTATAAGACAAAAGAATTTAATTGTTGATATAGCACTACTTAACAGATATGGTAAGAAACTAATAGATAAGCTAATCAATAGCTATACATTTTACACACATTACATTCAGTATAATGTCACTACCTATTTCAGTACAAATTGTCTCTTTGAGTATACTTTATTATATACTCAGTATTGTTTACACATTTTACATGAGTTGTGAACCTCATGTTTGACCTAATAGTCCAATAAAATGAACATTTAAACTACCATTCAAAACGAAAGCCTGCATTTTTAAATGTAGGTTTGTTTTGACATAAAATTGAAGTATACATAATTAAAAACTGTTGAATTCTATTACCCCCAAAATCACATTTTTTAAAATATCTCGAAAATATTCAAAGATATGAAAAAAAGATTTGAATAAAAAATGTAGGTATCAAAATCATGAATGGAACAAAAACTAAAATATTTTGTAAACAAATACAGTATGATTTTAATTTTAGAATAATAAATTTAATATTGACCTTATAAATAGCAAATAGTAAAAGCTATTTTTTGCTCTGTTAATAGTTATTATTGTAGAAAGTTTATTATTAAAATATAATAAGATAAGTTAAAAATAATATAATATTTTATACAATATACAAGCAAACATTAAATGATATTCCACTATAACCCCAAAAAAATTTCAACTTACTTAATTTAAAAACAAAAGTAACAAGCGACTACTCTGGCTACCTTTTTAAAATGCACTAATTTGATGGTACAGAGATCCCAAGGCTAAGAAAAGGCTTAGTACTATTGATGTTCAAATAGGCATTTGTCATAGTGACTACACTACAGTAGTTAAGGATTAATAAACTAGTTGTTTATTTAAATTTAAGTATAAAAATAGACTAACCTCTTTATGTAGAATTTTTCTTCCAAACATGCTAATACATACTGGAAAGAGTACATCTTCAGAATTTACAAACAATTCCCTTTGTTTGCGAAACCTAGAAGCAGAGTGATAGTTTATTAAAAGTATGCTATATTACAATTGATCAAGGTTGTGCAGTTGTTTTGTAAAATATTTTAGAATCAGATATTTTAAATTATAATTTTACAAAATAATTCAAATTCTTAGTATCTATTCCACTAGCATACAACAATGCAAAGTAGTTTTGTGTATATAAGCAACATTATTTAATGATGTTAAACAATAAATTTTTATAGGTAAACTAAATTCTTGACGGTCTTATTTTATTGACAGTTTTCATTTTAAACTGTAGTAGGTAATAAAAATAGAAAATCTATACTTAGATCTGTACACCCAAGACTAAATCACAAAAAAATAATTACATTTAAAATCAATATAATCCAAATAATATATGTATCACCAAAAATCATTTCCCGATAAATCAAATTGTATGAATACATTTTCAACTATATTGCAGCACTTACTATTTACTTTTTTGACTGGAGAAAATTTCTACTCTGCAAGGATTCCATGTTTGATTGATTTCCAGTTTCATTTTTATATCGTCAAAGCAATGATATCTTCATAAATTCATAAAATGTGTATTGTCTTGGCATTGTGCCTTATATCCACTAAAGCTTTATAAGTATAAGCATCACAAATCATCTCAAGATAAGCATTTGGATTTGCCATAATCATAATAATAAAAGAACTAGTTGTAATTAGTGATGGGTTGCCATTTCACGAACTGTTACTTTGTCACTGCTACAACGCTGTCACAGTCACAGTCTGCTCCGATTGAATAAAATAGCAGTGACAATAGACCTTTCGCATTATTCAAAAATTCAAAGGCAAGCGGTCCTAATGCGTGCGCACTTCCCCTACTCTACTTTTTGCAAGTTTTGGTTTTCAGATGTTGGTTACCTGGGGTGCATTCGATAATTTACTCTCAGAGTAAGTTTTACTATATCGTCTGTTCGAGAATCATGAGTTTAGTAAATAAAACGAAACCCATAGCGTTAGAAAATACGGAGTTTGTCCAAAATAGTTTACTCCTCGAACCCTACTAAATAGGAAGGTAAAATTTACTCGTCATGCGCTGTATTGTCATTTTTGTCACAAAACACAGTACAGGGCCGGTATTCTCAACTCACTCCTCTCACAGTGAGCGATCACAAAAGGGAGTGATTTGATTGGCAGCGATATGGCTTTTCTAGATTCTCATGTATCCCTCCGCTCGCAAATTTATAACACGAGCAACTGGTACACATGAAAGCGAGTGAAATAAAGCACTCCTCTTTGACAGGAGCGATCCATGCGAGGAGAGGGCATGAGAATCGATTTGGCAGTGAATTTCACTCCCCTCGCATTCAACGACATCGATATCGCTCCAAGCGAGGACCTGAGAATACCGGCCCAGAGAATGTTTGAGGTTTGAGCTAAAGGTTAGAATACGAATAGGGCAAGTGCACGATCTGACACTTGACACTAATGACAGACGCCCTAGGGTAAAACCATAGATATTATAACCTAAAATGGATGTGCCTTAGAAAGAGATAGTATGGGACCATACACATACTTAAAAACAATATACCGCGCAAGAGAGAGGTCCGACAGCCGGAATATAGGGCGCCGCCATACTAGACTACCTTTAAGTACCGGCTTGGCACAGAAGGATCCAAATTAAAATTTTTATGTTTAAATTTTTACTTCCAAAAAATAGCGAAAAAATATTTATTAAAGAGGAAAATAATAGGGAACCACAAAATTTAATTACATGTAGTATAAAATTAATTAAGTAAAATTAATTAAGTGTTTGTTAAAAATAGGAATAATATATTATTCTAAATAAAAAAGTACAATTAAAGGAAGGGTTGTGTTTAGTGTTTTTAAATAATTTAAATTAATACCCAAAAGAATTAAATCCCAATCCAAATACATAATAATAGTATATTAAACAACGCATTTCATATGGAATTCTGTTATGACACGAGTTCAAGTTTAAAAAACGAATCGCGAAGCGATTAGTTTTTTAAAGAACGAGTGTCACAACAGCCATATGAAATAAGTTGTTTATAATATTTTTTATATTTTGCCCTTTTTACCATTTTTTAAATTAATTTTTTATTTTTATGTAATTACGAAAATTTTTATTTTAAAAAATATGTCGGCAGCACTGTGTAATTTATAAAATTTGACAGTTGTGACTGGAGAAAAATTCAGCGAACTCAGCACAAAGCGACAACACCGCAACCACACCGACCTCCAACGGTGAACATATGCATCGCTCTCTTTCTTCTGCAACCGCTACAACGAGCAATGTGTAATGACAGTTATTGTATATTAAAGCGAAAAATAAATGTATTAAACCATTTTAAAGTTATTTCACCATAATTAAATGGTCCTTCGAGCCGGATGCCAGTGTGGATATCGAAGAACAAACACAAAAAGTGAGTCCTAATTTCATATTTTTATTTCCTAACCTATTATTTCTATTGCGCCTTCGCCAACATTATAGTGAGAGTAGCGTCAGGTACTTCGTAAGCTGATCGCGTTTAAATGCAACGTTGTCACGTAGGGCAAAAATTTTGTGGGTATAGGAAAAACACAATTTAGGAATTTAGTTTATGTTTTTATGCTTTTTAAGATTATTATTTTATTTCATATTATTCATTTAGATCAATCTTCATATTGATAAATTATGGATAAACTTAAAAAATTAAAACGTAAACGCGGTTCTGTCAAACATCAATTAACATGTTTCATTTCATTTTTTAATAAAATTAAGGACTCTTATGAAAAAGGTGAAAGTATAAACCAAACCAATGTAATTGATTTACAGCAAAGAAGCACAAAATTATCTAGTTTACATGAGGAGTTTAATGACATACAGAGTCAAATTGAACAAGAATGTGATGATGATATTTTATTAAATGAGTACAATGAACGAGAGGCATTTACAAATGAACATGCAACTTATGTCGCCAATTCGTTATTTTTTACCCAATGAATGTAAGATTGAATCCGTCAAATTACCCCCAATTACATTACCGTCCTTTAATGGAGAATTCTGCAAATGGATTGAATTTAAGGAAACTTTTGAATTACTAGTCAATCAAAATGCATCATTAAATGAAATTCAAAGGTTTCATTATTTAAGAACCTCATTAGGTACAGAAGTTAAACAAATTTTAAAACATTTAGAATTTTCCAAACAGAATTATTCCTTAGCATGGCAGGCATTATGCAAACGGTATGATAATCCTTAATTATTGGTAAATAGTCATATTAAAGCCCTGTTTAATTTACCATCAGTCTCAAAAGAAAATGCTAGTGCTCTAAGAGAGCTAGTAGACACAGTAAATCAACACCTTCTTATTTTAAAAAATTTAAAATTGTCTTACGAAAACCCTTTATCTAGTGCCATGTTAATTCATATTATTTCAGAAAAGCTACACAAAGTAACATTAAAGGAATGGGAGCAAAAAAATGACAAAGACACTTTACCCGAAATTAATGATTTATTTAAATTTCTTGACAATAAAGCAAATCAATTAGAAAAATTAGAAGAAAAGGGAATAACCCTTAAACCTCAATTTAATGACAGTGCACAAAATAAATATGTCAAAAAACATGTTTCTTTGGTGTCAAACGTCAATCCTACCCCCAAGCATATATGTCATTTATGTAAATGTGATCATCTTATCTATTATTGTCCACAATTTTTACAACTAAATGTTTCCCAAAGGTGGGAAAAGATTAAAGAATTAAAATTATGTACTAATTGCCTATGCAAGGGACATTTTACTAATGATTGCAGTCATGGGTGTTGCAAGGTATGCAAAGGTAAACACAACAGTCTTTTACATCATTATCATAGCAACAAGGTAGGTATTCAAACAATTAATACAAATTCAAACGCACAAATAAGTCAAACCCATTTATTACAAGTCAATAATAATGAAACTATTATTCAAGAAGCAAATATACCAGAAACAGCTTTATCACATTTTTCAAAAACCAATAATCAGTATGTGTTACTTTCTACTGCATTAATCAATGTATGGGATGCTAATGGTGAAATTCATCACGCTAGAGCTCTACTTGACAGCGGAAGTCAAACTTCATTCATAAGCGAGGCATTGTGTAAAAAGCTTGGCCTGAAACAAATGGATACAAATATTTCCATTGTTGGTATTAATAAAGTTAGTTCAACCCTCCAAAAGAAAAGTGATATTTCTATTGGTTCAATTTGTGAACCAGACACTTTCAATTTAACATGCTTTGTAATACCTAAAATCACAGAAAATCTACCTATTTTCAATATAGACAGCTCAAAAATAAGTATTCCAAAAAATATTAACCTGGCAGATCCTTCATTTAATATTTCACAATCAATTGATTTGCTAATAGGCGCTGATTTGTTTTGGGATACCCTTCGAAACGGCAAGATTTCTCTAGGAAAGAATTTTCCCATATTACAGAACACATGTTTTGGGTACGTGGTGGCTGGTGTTTTGTCACACACTACTAAACTGCATTGTCTATTTGTACAAAATGATCAACTACATGAAGATCTTAAAAAATTCTGGACAATAGAGGAAGTTTCGGACAAGAAAATCGTTTCTCAAGATGACCAATTGTGCGAAGAACATTTCAAAAACACTTATCATAAAAATCCAAATGAAAAATTTGTTGTTCGAATTCCACTGAAAGAAGATCGGGAAGAATTAGGGGACTCAAAAAATACAGCTCTCAAAAGATTCCTGAATCTTGAACGACGCTTTGAAAACAATCCTGAATTAAAAAGGTTGTATGTTACATTTATGCGGGAATATCAATTACTTAATCATATGTCAAGAGATACAGATTTTAATAACAACATATGTTCATATTTTCTGCCTCACCATGGGGTATTACGTAGCGAAAGCCTTACAACCCGCTTAAGAGTAGTGTTTAATGGCTCAGCTAATACAACGACAGGAAAATCATTAAATTCCATACAATTCACAGGACCTGCAATTCAAAATGACATTTTTGAAATATTAATACGATTCAGGTTTCATAAATATGTAGTTATTTCAGATATTGAGAAGATGTACCGATGCATTGAGGTCCATCCTGATGATAGACATTTACAAAAGATATTTTGGCGAGAAAATGAGGAACAACCTCTTGCAATTATGACTTTGAACACCGTCACATATGGAACTTCCAGCGCTCCATTTCTCGCAATGAGGTGTCTAAGACAAATTTCTTATGATTGTAAAGATACATTTCCATTAGAATCTAAACTTATTTACAAGGATTTTTATGTGGACGACTTAATCACTGGGTTTGATTGTAAGGAAGTTGCCATTAAATCTTGCAAGAATATTTCAGAAATATTGCAATCACATGGATTTAATTTACGAAAATGGGTTTCCAATAGCCCTATGATAACAGAACATTTAAAAAACACTTCAGATGAACTCAGTGTTTTAAATTTAGGTAATACAGACCCTGTGAAAACATTAGGAATTCAATGGGTGCCTAAACTTGACATTTTATGTTATAATATTCCAAAACAGGAAAAAACTATGAACTCGAAAAGGCAAATATTATCAGAAATCGCACGGATCTATGACCCCATGGGACTTATTAGCCCATGCACCATTTTGGTTAAAATTTTATTACAAAAGCTATGGAAAGGAAAGCTAGACTGGGATACTCAAATTCCCTTAGAACTAGAAGAAGAATGGAACCGATTCAAGTCCGAATTATATTTACTAAATCAATTGAAAACAAATAGATTTGTCCTTACTAATTCACATCAAAGGTACGAAATTCATGGATTCAGTGATGCCTCCATTGAAGCTTACAGCGCTACCGTTTATATTAGGTCCTTCGATAATTCCGGCAAAATTACAGTAAATTTATTATGCTCCAAAACAAAGGTAAGTCCCATAAAAATTCTTACAATTCCCAGATTGGAGCTTTGCGGAGCTGTGCTGTTAGCTAAACTAATGAAGTCAGTTATGGAAGCAATTAACTACACTCTTACTCCAATATATTGGAGTGATTCTCAGATCATCTTGCACTGGATACATTCAGATCCAAGTAATTTACAAGTATTCGTAGGTAACCGAATTAGTCAAATTCAACAATTATCAAAAAGTCGTTCATGGCATTATGTTTCATCAAAGGACAATCCTGCGGATGTTGCATCAAGAGGCGCATATCCACGTGAATTAATTAAGCAAAGGCTTTGGTGGAAAGGTCCTTGCTTTTTAGAGGATTCTTCATTTATTCCTACACCTTTTAAACCTATTGATACTATTATGATCCCAGAGATGAAACAAAAAACAATTACTTTAGTGTCAAGAAATGATCACTTTGAAATATTTGATAAATACTCAAATTACCTTAAACTTCTTCGTGTTCATGCTTATTGTTTAAGATATATTTTGAATTCACGTAAACCAATTTTGAGTAAAAATATTTCTAAGCAAATACAACAAATACCAAATTTATCATCTAACGAGCTAGAAAAAAGTAGATTAAGTCTTATCAAATTAGCCCAAAATCAATGTTTTTATGAAGAAATTAATTTAATACAACATAATAAAGAATCAAAATGCAAGCATAAATTATTGGCATTAGCTCCGTTTCTTGACAGTAATGGGCTACTAAGAGTCGGTGGTCGACTAAAATTTTCTTTGTTAGATTATAATCAAAAACATCCATTTCTATTAGATGGGAAACATAAGTTTACACGATTAATTTTAGAATATGAACATTTAAATTTGAACCATGCAGGCCCTCAATTGTTGCTGTACACAATCAGACAACAATATTGGCCAACAGGTGGAATGAATATGGCCAAATCCGTTGTGAGAAATTGCATTACATGCTTTAAATTCAAACCGAATCAGATTACTCCATTTCAGGCAGATTTACCTCAACCCAGAGTAACAATTTCTCATCCATTTGACCATACTGGTGTGGACTATGCAGGTCCATTTCTACTTAAAGACCGTAAGGGTCGTGGTTGTAAAACCTTCAAGGCATACATTTGCTTGTTCATTTGTTTCAGCACAAAAGCCGTTCATTTAGAGTTAGTAACTGCTCTTACAACAGAAGCCTTTATCGCGACTTTTAGAAGATTTGTTTCCCGTCGAGGTAAACCCTCTCACATGTACTCAGATAACGGGTCAAATTTCGTTGGTGCTAACAACGAATTAAAAATTTTATTTAACTTTTTATCAAAATCAAAAGAATATATTTTTAATTTTTTTTCTATTCAAAATACTGTATGGCATTTTATACCATCGAATTCTCCTTCGTTCGGGGGCTTGTGGGAATCAAATATTAAAAGCGTTAAGCATCATTTATTAAGAACTATTCGTAACGTATTACTAACTTATGAAGAATTTGTCACTGTTCTCACTCAAATAGAGGCGATACTAAATTCACGTCCTCTCTGTCGATTTTTTACCTTTAACCCCATCTCACTTTTTGATTGGAAGACCTCACACAGCTGTTCCTGATCCAATGTTTCATGAGACAGTGAAACTTAACCAATTATCGAGATTCCAACTGCTCCAGCAATTGCAACATAGTTTTTGGAAAAAATGGTCGACATCATATCTATCTCAAATCCAAACGAGAGATAGAGGAAAATCCCATGTACCTAACCTACAAGTCGGTACTCTGGTCACTATAAAGAATGAAAATGTACCTCCTTCCCAATGGATTCTAGGAAGAATCACTGAAGTTCATCCGGGAAAGGATGGTATTGTCCGAGTTGTTTCATTGAAGACATCAAGGGGAACTTTGAAAAGAGCCGTCAACAAAGTTTGCCCATTACCTTCACTTTTGAACGAGCCGTTCAAGGGGGGGAATATGGAGAAAAATTCAGCGAACTCAGCACAAAGCGACAACACCGCAACCACACCGACCTCCAACGGTGAACATATGCATCGCTCTCTTTCTTCTGCAACCGCTACAACGAGCAATGTGTAATGACAGTTATTGTATGTTAAAGCGAAAAATAAATGTATTAAACCATTTTAAAGTTATTTCACCAGTGACATTTAGATTATCAAATGTTAATGTTTTAAAATATTTTAAAATGAATAATATACCAATAATAATATATTATATAAGTAAAATATTATATTCATATTCACAGATACTTTCTTAAAGAACAATATAAAATTAATAAATTGCTATTAGCCACAAATGTCATTGTCAATAGTCTTGCCTTTAGAAACTTCACTATGTCGCCAACCATTTAAAACAAAAATTTGCGTGCGTAAAAGTTACATTACGATACGCAAATGCGTTTTATAATGAAGATTTTTATAAGTGCAAAATATAAAAAATAATATATGATTTTACTACCAGTTAATTAATTAATGAGTGTTAGAAAAATTGTTAATAAAAATGGAATAGGTAACTTAATCAACATGTTTGCTTTTTAAAAGTTTTTTAAACAACATTTAATATTTTTAAGGTAATGACAGCTGTTTTAATCAAAATCATCGTCAGATTGACATATTAAAGTTACATTTTGTTTTGATTTATTAAATAGTGTCAAGACTAGACCAACTATTGAAGTAACCATGTAATATCAAGTTGACAACTAATGACAAGTATAACAAACTATAATAAATGCAACTTGCGTGCGTAATTATTAATTAATTTTTACATAGGACAGCTATATAATTAAAAAGTATAATGAACATTTTTTTTATTTCCATTTTTAATCTTAACTAGTTCTTGTTAATTTCTACTGGTGCCGAAAAAGAATGAATTTGCTAAGCTGTTTCCTAATTAAATCAGTTTGTCCTAAAGCTGTAAACTGCTTTGCCAAATTATTTAATCTAATTTTATAATAACAGCTTAAAATCTGCTTAATTAAAATAAATGAATGTTCTTCGTGTTTAGAAAATATATTTCTTCCTAAGTTAGGCTTTATTCTTCCTGCCACGTTAATAATAAGGTTTGGGAGCAAATCAACAGATGGTAGTTTATTATCAGTGATGAACATAAACTTCCTTATGAATATCTCACTCTCATAACAAATCTTCACTAAACTTACTAAACTATCGGAAGGAAATATATATTGTCCTAAAATAACTTTTAGTACTCTTACACTGTTTCACTAAACAACTCATTATCGTACCTAATCTCTGTCACTAAAATTAAAACATAACACAAACAGAATTTTCGCAATAAGTTCAAAATCACTATAAGCTGCTATAATCATATAAGCACGATGGTCAATGATCACAATTGCATAAGCCGGTCCTGAACCTAGATAAATTGTCAAAATTACTACTTTGTTTGAGGTTAAAGCAAGCAAACCACAGAACAAGTTTGCTCAATTATCATTGGCTGACACAGGCAAGAGTGTTACACAGATTACTCTGATCTACACTAAAAAACAAACTAGTCGCGTTGTCTATCTGCTTTTATTCCATGTGCAGTAAAATGCGCAGTAGGACTTTACTCGGTATATTGTTTTTAAGTATGTGGGACCATAGCAACCAGACAAAGATAGATAAAGAATAGTGGCAAAAGGAGCGCGAAAGGCGAAAGCATTGTAAGTAGTGGGCTTATTTGTGCTTTTTAAATTTTTAACGTGCTATTCCGTAAATATTACTCAATATTTTCACATCGCGAATACATAGACTTATTAATTATATACGTGTGTGTTGAATTAAAAAAGAAAAAATGGTGAAATCATGTTCAGCTTACAACTGCACGACTAGATTTACTAAGGGAACTGATATAAAGTTTCACCAGTAAGTACATAACTGTTTGTAAAATTTGAGAATATATTTTGAAATTGTATTATTTTGATGCCTTATCAAAAATATGTCACCATTTTTAGCTTTCCTAAAGATCCGAATCATCGCAAAAAGTGGATTTTGGCTTTACGAAGAAAAAACTTTAAAGCAAGCGATTTAGCTGTTCTTTGTAGTAAACATTTTCTTCAAAGTGATTACTACCAAACTGTTATGGAAAGCTTTCGATTGAAAAAAGACGCTGTTCCAACTATTTTTGATTTTCCCGTTCATTTAAAGAAAAAGGAAAGAACGCGAAGACCTTTAAGAAGTGTAAATGGTGGGTAATAGGTGCCTTTTTTTATTTCATTTTCAAATAATTTCTTTTTGCTTTTTACATTAGTAGAAGTCTCTTTCCCCAATTTTTCATGTTTCTTACTTATCCAATAATGTCTGCTTAAGTGCTGATGTTCCAAGATTTATGGTTTTTCTCCTGATGATTCTTGGTAAGTTTGAAGAGGTCTGTAATTTTTAAATTTGATATTTAATAATTAAATTTTTTTTATATTTTGTATTGCTTTGTTTAGTCAAGTTAAAATGTTTATAGTGTTCACTTTTTTGATCAGTATTTTGTTACTTTACTTCCCTCAATATTATATATTTCTTCATTTTTCTTAAGTACTTTACTCTTCTCTTGTGTTTTGATGTATCAATTAGTAATAATGTTGATTTATCATTACAATATATTGTATTTTCTTATGATTTGCTTTGTATAATTAAAATTTTTTTAAAAAAGTTATTAGAGAACTTAAACAATATTATCATTTTGGCTGCATGTTTTATATTTCTATGCGGTGATCTCTTTGGAGATTTTCATATGTATTAACATATAATTTAATGTTGTCTATTTTATGAGTTGTAAGTTGATAATTCACCTACAACTATTTTACTGTAGTCTTGATTTTTGTTTCCATCACATTAAGTCTTCCTTTCAATTGACATTGTATTGTATTGTATTTTTAGCCTGATGATGGTCCTGTGGACCGAAACTAGTTGCAAGTAACTTTCTTTATTAAATTAAAATTTGTGGGATCGACTTTGTGTTTTTCTTTGAACCCTTAATTTTTATAATTTAATTGTGGAATTTCTACATTTATTTATGTTGAGAAAATGCAAAAATAAATATTTACGCTTGGAAAAGTTATTTTAATTCATTTCCAAACCAAACTTCCTAATAACTTTATAGTGGACAAAATTAATTTGAATTTTGTATTTATTTTACATTGCCAGCTCGCGTATTTTGCCACCGTTCTATCTCCATCTCTCTCTCGCACTGCTAGTGCTAGTATACGCTGTGTATTGACAGGGTACATCCATTTTAGGTTATATTAGGTTTGTTCCAACCAACCAAAGAACCGTTCTAGAACGGTAATATTACCACTCACGAGACCAAATTAGAGCACTGCGCAACTCACTACACCACTCCGCACAAAAATTACTATTTTAGAACGGTTCTCTGCTTGGTTGGAACCTTAGAACAAAAAGAAACAGGAAGGAGTCTGTCATATATTAACTTAAAGGAAAATTTGCGACGGAAGTCGGCCATCTTGAAGCTCCTAGTATGACTCATTGTTTATGTTTACAGTATACTGTCAAAGCAATATTTGCATATAAATGTCAAAAATGAGCGCATAGGCGTATCATTCGGTTCTTATAAATACTAAATTATTTAGAACACTAATTGTATTCACACACTTGATTGGTTGAAATTTATTAAAAATAAAAACCTTGATATAATTTTTAATTTTTTTCAGTACGTCAATGGAAACGGAAATTAAAATTTGACAATTGGCCGCCATATGCAAGCTCCTTTCTGGACTCAAGGTCATTTTGCATATACTCCTTCCGGTACCTTTTTGTTCTAAGGTTGGAACAGACCTAATATCTATGGGTAAAACACTTGTGGTTAGTTTCATTGTGGTATATGTGGTTTATAGTGTTTGTAATTAATAAGACAGGAAATTACGTTTGTTAAACAACAGTAGTATTTTAAGTATGCCTAGATTTTGTTCGGTAGTTAATTGTAGTAGTAATAACTCCAGGGATAAAATATCCTTTCATAAATTTCCATCCATTTATGACAACAATGGTAGGGTTGATCTCTTGGCTCAAGAGAGGAGAGAAAAATGGATAAAATCACTCAGAAGAAGGGACCTGACAGAAAAAAAATTAAATATGGATATGTTTGTTCCAAACACTTTCTTGGAGGTAAAATTGTTTGTTTATTGGTTCTTCTTTTCACTAATTTTGATAACCATTGTAGGAAAACCTAGCAAATTATCTGATCGAGAAAATGTAGACTGGGTTCCAAACCAGAATATGGGGTATAAAAGTACCAATTTAACAACAAAAGAAAGGTTCGATCGTTTACAAAGAATAAAAAATCGTAATAAATTGAAGGTTGAAGTGCAGGTGAGTTTTGTATGGTAATGGAATAAGTAGGTTCAATGTATGTATGAAATATGTTAATTACAGGAAAAATTATCTATTGCTGAAATTGATAGCAATCTTGATAAAGATGAAGAACCCTCCACGCAGCTGCCTGTTGATGAAAACCAAGATGAAATAGGCGGAGATTTGGCTCAAGATTTGATTTATGCAAATACACAGTTTCTTGAAAATTTTGAAAAGAAGGTAACAGTAATAATTGATTGTTTTGAAATATTTACTGAAACACCTGTGAATAAAAATGCAGCAGCACAACATTTTTCTAATTATAAGCACCATAATACAATTAAAATTTTAATAGGTATATCGCCCCAAGGAAGCATAATTTTTATTTCTGAGGCATTTACAGGGCGGTGCAGTGATAAATTTATAGTGGAAAATTCAAAATTTTTGGACAAATTAATTCCTGGAGATTTAATTTTGGCTGATAGAGGATTTTTAATTAATGATCATGTAAGACAGTACTTTGCAGAAGTGCAAATGCCTGCTTTTTTGAAAGGGGCTAAACAAATGATGCCAAAAGATGTGGAAGAAACACATTCATTGGCCAATGTTAGGATACATGTTGAACGTGTAATAAGTCAGTTACGGCAAAAATATAACATCTTAGGAAATATTGTGCCTATAACTATGTTAAAAAAAAAGAAAATAAAGTTCCCGTAATTAATAAAATTGTTACTGTATGTTGTGCTTTGGTTAACATATGTCCCTCAGTAACTTGATTCTTTTAGTTATTCATAAATTATTATAAAAGTAGTAGAAGTTTGTACATTGTGTTTGGTTTCGATCTGTATATATTTCATTTTTTTTTTGTTGGTTTAATCAGTGTTTAAATATTCAGTTTGGTGTCAAAATACGTAGAATTTGAAACACTACATTATTACTAAATGTTGATTGAGTTTATAGCACCATTAAATAAAGAAAATTATAATTTGTCATTTCCATTTTTGTTAAATTGTTCAAGCAGTTTCCACTTTTTGTGTATAGACCATCAACAGTAGATAAAAGGTGTTACTATTTTTTGTGATTAAAGTCATTATCACTTGATAAAAAGATTGAATCAATTATTGACTTTATACTGTTCTAAATGAAGTGCTTAAGTTAAAAAAATCTGTATTCGCTTACCAATTCTAAAAACCAATAATGAATAAATATGTAGGTATTATAACATAGTTTTACATACTTTAATAAAACAAAAAATTTCTTGGCTTTTGCAGCCAAAAAATATGTAAATTCCAAAACATTTTCATTATATACATATCTGTGTACAAAAATATATACATGAAAATCTTGTGAAATGTACATGCTAACTGAAGAAGTTCAATTTATAGAGATTCAATGGTAATTGAATTAATTATTTTGGACTTGCTTTACCTTAACAGAGTGAAAATAAAAGTTATAATGTGTTACACATTATTGTCAAATTTGTTAAAAATAACATTGAAATATACTAGTTAACTAAAAATATGAAAGTAGCTATTTAGAGAGAAATTATACAATATACAAATCAGTTTTTTTTATTAAAATTAACTGACCCACACTTTTTACAGTACCAAGATCCTTTTGGCACTAATTTTAATTTAACGCAGCTCAAGTGAAACCACTTAATATCACAGAAATAGTTACTGCACGTTACCATCTTTCGTCCATTTTCTGGCATTTTACATGTACACCAAAGAGCTTCCTCATAAACCATTGCATTTTCTTCATCTGATACAACTGCTGTTGATGAAGATGGTATGGCAGCTGATTGCGTTGAAAGTTGTAATTCCATTGTGCTGGGCTTTTCGGTAAAATATTTGCTCAGCAATTCAGGCATTATAACCCGCTCTTGAAATAGCATGGCTTTTGCTTTATTTTCAACCCAAAATTCATTATTAAATTTAATGTTTTCATAAAAAATATTCTATTGTGTCCAAGCCACAAAATAACAATATTTGGTATATGTAACAGCCATCTGCATCTGTACTAGATAATAATAAGCATGATTATTATCTAAGCGTAAACTATCACATATATCAGTATTTGTTTTAACATTTTCCGTCTTGATCCGTTAAAGAAAAGATTGCTTTAAATTAACAATTTCTTCAATTGTTGTATCTTTTACACAATATGGACACTTTATTTCAACACAGCCTTTTCCACAACAGTCACAAGATACCATGAGATCGGGGCTAGCACCAAATAATGGATTGTTTGTGTCAATAATTAGCCCAACATTCCAAACTTTTAGGTTTAGATTTTAAGTAATTTGAAACAAAGTCATTAAGTGCTTTTTTCTCATGTGCACAACCATATTGAGTATAGGTAGACTTAAATTGGGCCTCAATGGGATAGCATATTCTTTTTACCAAACTAACACTAGGCTTCTCAATTTTCGTATGGCAGACTGATTTAAAATTTGAAGCAGTTATTCTTCCAGCCCTATACGAAAACCAACTTTTAGTTTGTGATTGTTTTCTTGTGATTTTTTCAACCTCATCTGCATTAACACTACAATCTATTGTTTTTCCGAGGCAAATTAATTCATTTAGCGACAACTTGGAATTTTCTTTGCTATATATATTTTCCAATAATCCCCTTAATGAAGCCTTTTTATTTGTCGCCTCTCGATCCATTATATCAGCATATGGTTGAAACATCGTCAATACTACACTTTTACGCTTTAATGTAAATAATTCATCAAACAATTGCTTTTTTTCGTCCTTAGAAGGCTCCCACAGCTCAGGGTCACTATCAATTTCAAAGTCCTGTTCAGTTGCATCAAAATTTTCCAAATTATGTAGAGAATAGTCCACCTCTGACACCCTGGCGGGTGATGCACTGGGAGGCATCCAATAAGCCTTTGTGTCGGTGACACTGGTTTTCTCATAATGCCTTACTGCATCTTCAACTGCAAACAGAGTGGCTCCAACATGACTGCAGGCCTCTGCGAGTCCAGCAACACAATCACAGTGTGCAGCCAGTATTTCAACATCTTTATGAACAACGATCCATACATTCAAAGGAGGTAGATTAAGTCGCTGTGAGTGCATTACCTAGAACAAAAAGAAATATTTGTTTGATCAGGACCTCTCATAATATTTCAGAAAACTTACTTGGGAAATAACAAGAATCCTCTTAGATTTGGAAATTGTTTTCACTGCTAGTTTCTTCACCCATTTACATACAAAAAAATTATATGCATCTAATGATTTATAAGCACGAAACTCTTTCAGTAAAGGCACTTTTTTTAAAAACTAGATAGTTTATAATGTCAAAAAATGAAATGTTTGGAAAATCTTGCACTCTTGTACTACACTGGCTAAATTTCAGGAGGTATGGGTCCACTGCGTTTGTTAGTTTTAGTTTTTCCAAGTAACGTTCTTGGATTTCCTTTGCAAGGGTATTAAAATAGTTGCTTTTGTCCATTTTAAGCAGAGAAGCAAGCAATACATGCGATAAACAAATCCACAAAAACAACACAACACAATGCAATATTCAGAAACCTGACAGCACTGGCTTTCAATATACGCGCTAAATTAAGTTTTCTTTTGGCTGGGTCACTTTATTAAATGTAGAAAACTCTAGAAATATTTTAACAAACGAAAAACAACTCAAACGAACTCAAAACACGTCCAAAATAACCTATGAAATAACTGTAAACAACGATTTGTTTTTCTTTAGGGCGACTGTCAAACTGATTTGTGACGTCACGTGGACATGCCCTATACACGGGTAAATGTTTATCATTCTTGTTGCCAGTGCACAGTAAAAACTGGGGCAGTGCAAGAGCAATTTCAGTGAGCACCGAGGGCGCACTCAGATCACTTTCTACTAATCTCAAAAGAAAACGCTATTAGAGTAAATAATCGAAAGCACCCCTTGGGATCCTACCTTAGACAAGGAAAGAGAGAGGACTGCGCACTGTAATCAGTTTATGTAACCCATTCACCACCAAACTAATGGCGGACAATATTGACATAGGCGTATCATACGATTTTTCTTATACGATTATTAAATAATCAATTTCATTATTTCGTATTACAAATCTGATTTAAAAAGTCTTTAAATATGTACTGCTCCAAAAAAAAACAACAATCATTTTAAAACATATTTATTTAATAAATATTACAATTTTAATCCATTTTATCTATTTTAAATATATGTTTTTATTCCACGCCACTGCAAAACTATTACATATATGAGCAAATAATAACAATTAAATGAAAAATAATCTTTAAAACTGAATGAAAACAATTTTCAAAATGTATGTACTATTAATTTAAGTTATCATACATAACATATGTGATTTAGTTAATCATCTATTACCTGAAAGCTGCAATATTAATAAAAATAAATTTCAAGGAAATAGTTTTAAAATACTTTTTACCTATGAAATGAAATCCCTTGCTCTTTTTTAGCACTCTGACTGTTGTACTTATAAACTGCACAATTAACCATTTTAAAATGTCTATTCAGGTAATTAAAAAAGGTGAAAATTAATAAAAAAACTAAAAAAATACAATTCGACGTTCCAAATTTGTTTACCACCAAACATGTCAAACGTTTGAAAATTGGCTTCAATCACACGCATAAGGTTTTCATTGCCATCTTCGAGCATATATACTAACGTAGAGACAGCGTCCAAATGAGCTTTGTTTTGTATCAGGGGGGAAAATAAATGTCATATAGTGTCCAGCAATCTCATTGGTCCGTTTTGAATTTGCGTGTCAAGTCGAATTGTCACATATGCCATTATTGTCAATTTGTTTTGCATTTAGAGTTATTTTTACAATTTAATAGTGTTTGGATATTACTTTTAAAGCCATTTTTTAAATTAATTTGAGTATTATAATATATGGTGAGAGTTTGTCTGATTTGTAAATATAAATATTGTTAACTTTTATTAAATACTAAACACAAATAAATATAACAACAAATATTCCAACGAAATTCTAAGGTACTTCAGAGATGGCAATAACACAAGCGCACAACCGTTTTTTTCCAGAAAAAGAGAGCCCTCCAATCTCGTCACTTCCGGGTTCCGTCCATTTCTTTCCGACCGTACGACCGACAGAGACCTCTGCGTTCGACGTTGCCATGTTTTATTTTGTAGGATTTCTAACACGGCCAATCCTAACAGAAACATCGCTCTCGATGTTTTGCGTTTTTTCTTCTACCTCTTTATCACTAAAAAAATAAGAAATAATCACAAAATGCATAGAACCTAAAATCATAAAAACCTTCAAAACATTTGAACATAATGCAAAAAGTGGATATTCTAAGGATTTTGATAGGTATTCTACTAACGTTTTTAAGATTCTAATACATTTCCTATGGGAATATTGTTTAAAGTAAATATATTTTTTGTTTTTGTTTGCTATTTCATTTTTTCTGCAAATAATATGAAAAACAAAAGAATATCCTCTAAAATGTTCCATGTATAGTCGCATGGGGCATCCTAAATATATCCAAAAAACATCCTCAGGCATTCGTATTTGAGTATAATATCCTAAATATATCCTACTTATATCCCAGGATATTCAGGATCATCCTGAGGATATCTTGTGCTGTTTGGGACATATGTACTATAAATCATTGAAATTCAGCGTGTCATAACAGGGACTTAAAACATTCATAATGAAGTTAGCTGGCTTCAAAACATTCAACGCTATATGTACAGCATAAGAAACTTTGAGACATTTAACCTTAATGTAAAGCGTAACAAGCTTTAAAATATTCAAACTTAATCAAAGCGTACCAAACTTTAGAACATTTAATGCAAAGCGTAACTAGCTTTAAAACATTTCCTAAACAATTTAAGCTTAATGTAAAGCGTAACAAGCTTTAAAACATTCAAACTTAATACAAACTCAAGATTCAATGCAAAGCGTAACAAGCTTAAAACATTTCCTAAACCATTTAAGCTTAATGTAAAGCGTAACAAGCTTTAAAACATTCAAACTTAATACAAATTCAAGATTCAATGCAAAGCGTAACAAGCTTAAAACATTTCCTAAACCATTTAAGCTTAATGTAAACCGTAACAAGCTTTAAAACATTCAAACTTAATACAAATTCAAGATTCAATGCAAAGCGTAACAAGCTTAAAACATTTCCTAAACCATTTAAGCTTAATGTAAAGCGTAACAAGCTTTAAAACATTCAAAACTTAATACAAATTCAAGATTCAATGCAAATCGTAAAAACCTAAAACATTTCCTAAACCATTTAAGCTTAATGTAAAGCGTAACAAGTTTTAAAACATTCAAACTTAATACAAATTCAAGATTCAATGCAAAGCGTAACAAGCTTAAAACATTTCCTAAACCATTTAAGCTTAATGTAAACCGTAAGAAGCTTTAAAACATTCAAACTTAATACAAATTCAAGATTCAATGCAAATCGTAAAAACCTAAAACATTTCCTAAACCATTTAAGCTTAATGTGTAATGATAAGTTTGCCAAAAGTGTAACAACACTTAACCCCTTTTATGCAAGCACAAAAAAAGGTGAAGTGGCGAACTATTGACACTGGCTAAATGAAACAGATGCAATAAAAATTAATTTAACCAGCACTTCCAGGCTAATCTCAGGGATGGGATGGCTGCTGGTGTTACTAAGGGTAGGTTAGGGAAGGTTACACCACACTTTATCTTAATATTTGAGCGCCACCTTTGTTTTGATTTTTACTCCTAACAAAACAAGGAAAACAATGGAACGACAATAGGTGCAATCCTACCAAATGTTAAGATATAATGTTCGATAAGGTATTGTACAGTGACACTAAAAGACAGAAATAATTTTTATATAATTTAATAATCACAAAAAAACTAATGAACAATCTTGAATTGATATTTTGACATAGGTTGTATATTGATATTGAAATAATGAATTGATAACAACTATTTATTG
This sequence comes from Ophraella communa, assembly GCA_035357415.1. Lineage (NCBI taxonomy): Eukaryota > Metazoa > Arthropoda > Insecta > Coleoptera > Chrysomelidae > Ophraella > Ophraella communa. Next base: position 15,721,608 of record CM068979.1, on the reverse strand, counting down.
AAATGAAATTATGTGAAATTAAATGTATGTATATATATAATGATGATATAAATAAAGTTAACAGAAATTACTCAAAAGTTAAATTGGATTAAGGTAAGGTGGGGTAAGTGTGTATCTGGGGCAAGAGTGTAGACATCCAATAAAATCTAGTTCTGTTATTGTAAGAAGTTGCCTTTTATACGGTGCTCTAAGAAGGTCTCATTGTACAGTAATTTATTAATAGATGTCGCGCATTATTCAAAATTTTCGTAGAAACCGGTGATGTGGTTGCATCAGTCGTGTGGCGATTTAACACACAAATCATCTCAAGGAAAGATAGCCGACTCTCTCTTTCCCGCGCATTCGAAATTGAACATCAGCGCCTTGAGCGGTGCGTTGCCGAATTAATACTTTTGTACGGCTAGTTGCATACCTCCTGAATTCAAGTTTAAATACTTTTTATACTTTTATAATTTACCTAACACGAAAATAACAAAAATTTAATGAATTTGAAAATCATCAAATTTGCCATCATAGTGTTAGGTAAATTACAGAAGTATAAAATAAATAGGTACTAGAGATTAATATAATAAAAACAAACAAATATTAATTTTTTTATTTATTTGTTTGCATCAACTACCAATGAGCAACACAATTGCTACAACTTATATTACATTCCAATATGTTTTAAAGAGTTTATAACATTTTCAGTCTCTAGTATTACTTAAAAGATGTTTACATTGAAGGAAAGTAAAATTACTCACCCTGTACATATTCCGTCTTTTGTTCTCATCCATATCTAATAACTCCAACCTGTTAATTTGAAGACACTAGACTTCTCGTAGCTGCAATTTAATAAGTTTGTTAATAAAATATTAAAGCAAAGCAGCTTATATTATTTTTATTGACATACTGACAAATAAAGGTGGAAATCCACTTTTATTTAAATTATTACTTACTCAGTAAAACAACGTCTAACTATAAAGTTGTATTTATACAAATTGTTTTAGTCATAAGTATAAAAAAAAATCATAAAACAAGGCACTTCGTTTTTGCTTATCATTGTTGTTAATTGTAGGCTTATGAATATGTTTATATTTAAGACTAAAACATTCTGTATAAATCCTCATTTTATATATAATAAAAGTAAATAAAACCTTACCTCAAGATCCTTGGGCAAAACATGTATTTTAACATATTTGCTGGTTAAATTACAACCAGGAAAACAACAACGTTGAACAATAATTATTATCTGGAATAAAACACTCGGTAATAATAGTAGTACTAATAAACACGACCACAAAGCAAACACTTCAATATAAAATTAAAAATTGTTTTTCCTGGCTTGACTACTTGTTTTATGGCCGGTCAGCTGACGGACGGAAACAATTCGTGGCGGCAATTTTGAATATTGCTACACTAGCGCCTTCAGTGATGCGTTGCCTAACTAAAACCTCATACCTGTCAAAGCGTGGGGAGTGAACGGGCCCTGATTTAACACAAGTACGCAGGCTTTCCGAAATCTAGCGACATCAGTGGTATAAGTGATACTTTTAAAATATATTTTTTAAAAACAGGTAAGCTTTAGTAATATTTTCTTGTCATTCGTAGAATTTTTGACATATCGTCGATTTTTAAAAAAATACGTTATACTAAACACTTGCCCCACTAAAAATAGTAGGAGGGGAAAGAGTGTATTATTTTCTTGGGGCATGTGTGTAGTACCTACACACTTACCCCAGGTAATTTTTTGTTTTTGTTTCAGTGTGTAAAACGCATAATTCATTCCGAATTATCCTAAGATGGTTCGAAATTATATTCGAAAAAGTAAAAGAGCTGAAGCTTACACAAAAGAAACCTTAGAAAGAGACCTTAGCGAAATTAAAAATGGCGTTATGACTGCCTATGCAGCCAGTAAAAAGTACCATATCCCTGAAATGACGTTGAGTTATCACAAGAGAGGAATTCGAGGAGCCAAAAGCAAAAGTATGGGTCGAGCTACTGCAATTCCTTTGGAAGATGAAATTAAATTGGCTGAGGGTATAATGACCATGGAAAAATGGGGATGGGGATTAAGTCGCAAAGAGGTATTGCGAATTGTAGGAGATTATGTGATGACAAATAAACTTAAAACTCCTTTCAAAGGCGACATACCAGGTGAGGACTGATTCCTTTCATTTTCAAAGCGACATAACTTATCGATTAAGAAGCCACAGTCCGTGGAGTATGCTCGCTGAAAGTGCATGGACCCATTTATAATGAGTGATTATTTTGATTTATTGAATACAACTCTAACAAACTTAGATTTGCACGACAAACCACATCAAATTTGGAACTTGGACGAAACAGGATTTTGTCTGGATCCATCAAAAACTAAAGTTGTGGGGAAAAAAGGAGCATCATCTTCAAGGACTACAGGGAGTGTGGGTAGAGATAATATTACTGTTTTAATGGCAGCAAATGCTGCCGGATATAAAGCGCCTCCATTGATAGTTTACAAGGGCAAAAACATCTGGGATGAATGGATGGTACCAGAAAACGAAAGCTTCCCGGGTACAACATATGCAGCCACATCGAATGGTTGGATGGAGGCAGACCTATTTGTACGTTATTTTGGAAAAACCTTCTTAGAGCAACTTGGCGATAAAAGACCAGTTTTACTCATATACGACGGACACGTATCCCATGTTGACGAACGTGTCATAAAATTGGCAATAGACAATAACGTAACAATACTGAAGTTACCGCCGCATTCGAGCCATCTGTTACAACCATTAGATCTAACTGTATTTCGCTCTGTAAAGTCAAGATGGGACGCTATGTTAGTACAATGGCAAAGACAGAACCAGGGATATAAAATTCCGAAGAAACAATTCAATAAAATATTTAAGCGCTGTTTGTATACATACCAAAAGTTTTATATACCGTAGTAGAAAATTCAACGCATTCGATAGAAAAATATCGTTTTAAATTTTAATATAAAACTACTTTTTTTACCTTATTTTTTATAAAAATAAAAAGTTAAAAGAATTGCAAATTAATCAAAATTTATGTTTTACATTGACATAAATGTCATAAAAGCAGCCATTTTTGAACATATTTATTTCATTGTACTTACCATCAATTATATGTAGGACTGGGGCACAGATCCCACTTCTGATGTTAACTTTTATTAAATACTAAACACAAATAAATATAACAACAAATATTCCAACGAAATTCTTAGGTATTTCAGAGATGGCAATAACACGAGCGCACAACCGGTTTTTTCCATAGAACACCAATATAATATAACCATATATTTGTGTTCTATGTCTAACCTAACCTCTGAAAGTCAATTATCATCATAAACGAATTTGGCTTGGCGTTGTTTACTGTGGATTTGTTTTTTTATATTATTATCGGACATTATTATTTGGCGATATTTTAATATCAGTGATTATTATAAAATTTTAATTGAGGTAAGTTATTTATTTATATTTAAGATTTTAGTCAACATTTTTTTCTTATAGGCGTTTTTAACATGTGGGGAAAAGACATCTCTCATTTAAAATATTTTAATTTCGAAGTTGGATCAACCTTTTTTAAAGAAAGAGACATTTTAAGCAACCAGTAATCTAGAGGTAAGTTAATTTCTACAATGTTATATTCTTTTTTAACGGGACTGTCTGTTGGTCCGGTCGCTCGGACGACTAGTAGACTGCACTATTCGTCCGGGCGTATATGTATATGCCCGGACAGCCCGGACGAACAGTGTATTAGACTATTAATCCGAGGAAGTGAATTTGTAAGTTTGTAGGTTAGAACTTAAAATTAACAAAATATTTGTCAAAGGTAAGTTTTTATTTTATTTAATTTTTTGTTATATATTTTTGTTCTTAAACTGTGGTAAGTAATAATAAATTATTTGCATTATTGGCGTCATAGCTTTAATTCTATTTTTTTGATTTGTAAAGTTAATTCCATGTTGATATCTCATAGATCATAGGTTTTATTAATACTGTAATAATCGAAAAGGGCCCCCCCTTCCCCGCCCCGGGTTGATATGAGGGAAAAGATACAATAATCCAAACAATAATTTAAATAACATATCGGAGCTCCCCGGTATCATTAAGTCAAAAGCATGCCCTGGGCACTCTCTTCAAATGACAGGTCCACGTTTAGTAGTTAATGCTCAGGTCACGGAAGTCGCCACTATCGAAAATAAAATCACAATCAACAGGAAATCCGTTAATGACACAACAATTCTGAATTTAAATGTTGTCAACAATATTGTTTGACAGTTTGTATTGTATTTTCTCGTTAGTAGATATATTTTCCAGCTGGAGTTTTTGTACTTGTGTGATAGATAGTATTGTATTTTCTTAGTAATTATTGTATTTTCTCGTTAATAGTTATATTTTCTACTTAGTATTTATATTTTCCAGTTAGAGTTTTTGCAGTTATTTATTAAAATATGGTTTTATGTGTTCTGTTACGGGTTGCCTTTATAAAAATAACTATAAAAAAAGTGCATTGTTTACGAAAGGATCCACAGGTAAGAATTTGGTTTTTTAAATCTTCAGCGTATACCTATTTATTAGTATATGATGCATATTATATTATTTCTATGTTACATTAAATTTTTAGATCCGAAGAAAATGGTGTGATGTTTTAAATAGACCAGATTTGGTTAATGTAGCTGGAAATGACCGTTATAAATTTAAAATCTGCATTGACCACTTTACAAAAGACTGCTTTTTCTCACAGAATAGAAATGTTACCAATTTATAATTAGATGCTGTGCCTACTCTAAAACTTCCAGGTAAGAGAATAATTTTAAAAGTTTGATTGTGAATTAAAGCAAAAACTTTTTTAAATAACAGGAACCTACAAATAGGGAAGTTGAAATACCTTATTATTATAGGTTAATGTTAATTTTATTCTCAATTTCTAATTATGAGTTTTATATTGACAACTCAGTTTTATAATATTTAATATTTCTTTTTCAGAAACCAGCATCTCTCATTGTTCTGATTATCCTCTAACAACAGAAGGTACTCCCAGGACACCAGAATACAATAGATCCATTTTAAAAATAATTGGGAAAACAAGAAAAATAAATTTGACTCCTAATTGTAATAAAATTATCTTGCAAAAATAAAGAATTATTACTTATGTTATTTTTATTTCTATATGTCATACCAAATTGCTAACAATATTAAAATACTTTAAAAATATTTTGAAAAATATATTTATTATATTTATCAGAATATTTTTAAAATATTTTAATATAAATATTTTAAATTAACCAATAAAATAAAAATACAATTATATAGTTTGTGCTCAGGTCACGAGCGGCGCTGTAAACACGTTTTTAAAAAACCGTTAGAGTCGGCTATCTATAAAGTTCTTTCTAATCTATGGTCAAAAGAAACTAAGTAACCTTTGCGTAATAGCAGCTTGTCAGCGAAAAGTTATTTCTCAAGAATGTGTTTGTAAAACAAAAGTATAATACGAAACCAAATAATTTAAATAATTTAAACAAATTGCAGTTCTGAAAAAAAAACAAAAAAAGTCACGTAGGAGCTAGCCGCGATGTGTAAGCCAAATTTTGCTGGCTCAGCTCGCGAAGCGTACCCAAGGAGTGCCGGTAGCAGGTCGGCTAGCCAATAGTAACGAGACAAGTGAGCAGAATGAGGGAGAAAGGGTAGTCTCATGCTTTTGCTGGAGACCAAAAAACGAACAATCAAGGAATTCGATTTGGACGTCTCCAGAGGCTAGATGCCTATCGAATCCTCCGTGTTGAGGACATGGGGGGAATTCGATTTGGAGCGTTCCATGGGCTTGATGCCAATCGAATCAAACGCGTTAGGTGTTTATAGGTGTTATTTTGGAAAGTGAGCTAAGTGCTAATTTTCAATAATTTAATTTAAAGTAATAAATTTAAATAATCGATTACCGGGCCGCGAAAATGAGTTAATAATTTTTCTTTTGTAATAATACAAGCAGTGAATATTATCCAAGAGATAAATCACAATTTAAATTCTTTTACCGGGCCGACTAATAAAAATAAGTGAGTGTGTGTACCCAAACTCGCTGCAGGAAGATTGGTGAGTCAATTTCGATTATACTAACCCTTAATAACTAAGAAATTTTATGGGAGTTTGGATTTGTTCGTTAAGCGAATTTCTATCGTTTTAATTATTCAGACGAATATTGTAACTTTTATCCTCAACCGGATATATAGAGTTTACCGGGTTTCCACTGTCGGGACGTAGGTAATATTCTCCGACAGAGAACTGAGTCCTCCGGTAAAGTGATTCATAAAATAGCGACTAAAGAACTAAATCATAAATAAATTAAATTGTCACGCCAGGGTCCATCAGACCATATTTTAATTATTTTTTGTTGTTTAGTTTTAAATCTTGTTAATGTTAAATTAAAGAAAGTTTTTTTTTGTTTTTTTCTTTTTCTTTGGGAGATGCATATAGCATTCCGCAAGAGTTTCATCTAAATTTATACTTGTATCATCAAACGTAGAGTTTAATAAATTTGCTAGATTCTTCCGAGGATAGTGTGTATCATTTCTCTAGACTCCAGACATTTTTCAGAGCCCAGCAACAAATCCCGTCCTTCCTAACCGCCGAAGTAAGACCTCCCAACACTAAATACTGCGGAGGCCGAATCCACAAACCCTAACTTTAGCCTAACATCCGCTCGGCTAGGCTAAAGTTTATTAAAAATTAAGAGTAAAACAATTTAGTATATCACATCTGGTAATAACAAATAAGAATCTTTCTTTTCGCGTATAACAATACCTACTCTCAATAAATATTTTTCATAGGGATTGAATTAGATATTAACATGAAAGGGATGTAGGTACTCAGGCCATGCAATCATTAATACAAGAAGAAATTTATCTATTTTAGATGGAAATTGAACTGGGAGCTACCCTTAACTCTTTTAAAAACGTTGAGGATGCTATTAAAAGATATGAAGAAAAATTTTATATTGAGTTAGTTCCAAGGGATTCAAAGACAATTGAAAGCGGTAGGAAAAAGTATCCGAAGAGGTTAAAAAACTGTAATTTGGAATTACAATATTATAGTCTAAAATACACATGTTATAAAGGGGAAAAAAATATAAAATGGTGAAAGGTTCAGAGGATGAGGCAAACAAAAGTCGAGATAAAATTGTATTGTTTTATCCTAGAAAACTCCATCATTGTTTATTTGAAGTACACTTAATAAAATGTTCTGTTACCATGTGTAAAGTACGTACTTCACGCACGCATCCGTCAAAAAAGGGTTACTTTAAACACTTGTTGCATAAATAACTATTTTTGTTACAGCACAAGAAAAGTGGACTGCCCTTTTTTTATCAGATTTGCATTAGATCATGATGGCCAGTTTTTACGTGTTGCTGACATAAAAAATGAACATAACCATAACTGCGAAGAAGGAATTTACCAAAGTTTACTAAAACAAAGAAGATTAGATGATACATCCAAGGCAGAGGTCTTGAATTTATTGCAGTTAAACTGTAACAAAAAACTTTTAAAAAATTATGTAAAAAACAAATACCAAAAATTTACTACTTTAAAAGATCTAACCAACTTAAAATTTTCTAGTACATCATCCTCAAAAGATGAACTAAAAGAAACTATTGACTTTCTTAACACTTTCCTTTCCTCAACTGTTGAAGTTGTGGTTAATAAAGAAGATGTACTAGAAGGTCTGTATTTTCAGGATCAATATATGAAAGACAGCTTTAAGCCATATCCTGAATTGCTTCTGTGTGATGCCACTTTTAAACTTAACAACCTAAAAATGCCTTTATACTTATTTGCTGTAGTCAATGGAAATGGAGAAGCCAAAGTTGTAGCAACCTTTATCCTTTCTTCAGAAAATACTGAGTCAATTCGACATATGACAAAAATTTTTAAAGAAAATAATAGTTCTTGGGGAAAAACTGTAACCATATTTACTGACAAAGATTTTAAAGAACGAACGGTATTCATGGAAGAATTTGATAAATCTAAAGTTCTTCTTTGTCTTTTTCATACCCTTAAAGCCTTTAAAACCAGTATCACATGTGAATCTATGAATATAAGTTCAGAACAAAGAACCACAGTACTAGAACTTCTTCAAAAATTAGCATATTCGTCTAACGAAAAAGAATATTTTTTAAACTATGATGCTCTGGTGGATCTAAATTTTGAAAAAGTTGTATATTATTACAATAAAAATTGGCACCCGATTAGGGATCAATGGGTTGAAGGATTAAAGAAGTTGCTTGACCTTTAATGTAACAACCACTAATGCATTGGAGAATATTAATCAAAAATTAAAGAGTGTTGTTTCTAAATATAGTCCTTTAAAAAAAATTTACGAAGACCTACTAATGGCTCTTGATGTTATGAGGGAAGAAAGAAAAAATAGGGCATATCAAATCCTCAACAAAACTGAGATACATAATTTTAAAGGGGCATCATCTGACTTAATAAAATATTATCAATATGTCACTCCATATGCTTTCAAGTTTATTGAGTTAAATTTAAAGAAAAGTCAAAGAATCTCAATCATAAAAGACATGGGAATTTTTTTGGTTAAAACTAATTATGAGACCTTTCAAGTAAATGAAACTCATTGTTCATGTAACCTATTTCAAAACTTGCAGTTACCATGCAGCCACATATTTGCTCTTCTTTTAAAACAAGGTAAAAATTTGTATAATCAAAATTTAATACACAAGAGATTTGTAAAAACTTTCTATATTAGAGAAGAAACAAAATATACCAATATAAAGAATACAGTGTGTCTGATGGATAATACTGAAGTGCCTAACAGTATTGAAGAGATGGAACCTAAAATAAGTAGGTTAACAAAATCGAAAACTATACTAACACAGCAAGAAAAATTTAGAAAGACCATGGATATTTGTTTGAAACTTGCATCGAATATTTCAGAATATAGTCACAAAAAGTTTGTTAATAGTATTCAACAAATTGAAATTCTTTCTGAATTCATAGAAAATCATAAACCATTTGTTGTTACAGAAATATGTCAAGAAACTCAAATGGGACAAGAACGCGAATTGGAAGACCCTGTAAGAATTACAGAGGGTGATAAAGAAAATTTTAATATGACAAATTTAATGTCGAACCCTGAGCAATCCCAAATAGAGAAACCAGATGTAAACGTTAATATTGAAGTAAAAGAAATTGAGATGACATCTCCCACAAATGAGTCTCTAACTGCACCGAAATACAACATATTAGAAAAAGAACAGGAACAATATTTAATAGAAATGGAAGAAATCGTACAAAACGAGAATGAGAATATAGGAGAAATTAATATAGACAAGGTAGAGGCAAACTTAGAAGATAGTGATGAATTAATTGAAGACGAAAATAAAGAAACACAAATAAATAACAAAGAAATTAACCAATTAAGAAAACACAACCTGGCAACTATAAAAATACGGAAGATTAAAACTGTAGGGAGGCCCAAAGGAATTGAAAAAACGGTTGTTGGACTAAAAATATATAAAAGAAAAGATGCTTTCAAAAACCAGTCCTCTTATTCCAAAAAGAAAAAAATATTTGAAGCCATCTTCCCAAAAAAGGATTTTGTGTCGAATATATTAAATAAATTACACACAGTTGAGGTATCAGATTTAACTGATATTCAACTGACAAATTTTATAATAGAACCTGAAGTTGACATTCGTCAAATTGAAGTACATTTTGAAAATGCTGCTTATGCTGAATTAAAGAAGAAAATACAAAAATTTAAAAATAAAAAACAAAGGAAATATTTTTGTCTTGTTCACTGTCTCTTGGAAAAGAATCAATTAGATGTGATTCATGTTTACAGTGGGTAGACATTAAATGTACCAGTTTGACCAAAGTACCCAAACCATCAAAAAATTGGTTTTGTAGCAGCTGTAAGTGATATTCACAAAAACCAAATATTTTTAATTTTTACAAATATTCATTTAAATTTTTTATTTTTTTAATATCCCATATTTATAGTACCTTAATTATTGTTACTTAGTACAAATATTTTAGTATTATTTTTGTTTTACCATGCAATGTATCAAGTGTATGTGATATTTTGTGATATGTGAGAATTTATTTTTGTTTTTTAGCTTAGAGTTATTGTTTTTGTATTTTAGTTAGAAAATAAAATGTTTTTTTTAATTGGTATAATTTTTCTCCAGTATTTGTTTACCTTTTAGAGAGATCATATTATTGCTAAAGAAGTATGGTATACTTAGTGTAACATGTTTACAGGAATCTGGAATTCAGCACAATATGTTATTTCTTCTATTGCTAATATCTACCAAATTTAATATTTTTCTTTTACTTCTCATATTATAATATAGTCCCTTCAGAACACTATTGCAATCACTTTAGAACATAATGTATTGTGTGTTAAGAAGAGTAAACTTTTTTACATTTTTAGGCAGTACCTATTCATATTTTATTTTGTACATTACAGAACTGTATTTAATAATATAACATGACATGTGCCCGGAAATTCAGCCTCCCGCATTGTTCGTCCGGGCATATATATACGCCCAGACGTATAGCGCAATATACTATTCGATTACTTTTTCCTTGCATTTTCAATTGTCTGAATCACTTCGCACTGAATCAAAATATATTTCCTTGTAACTTTTAATAGCCTCTTCTATTTCTTTAAAGGTTGCTCCCAATTTAATTTCTATCTAAAATGGGTAAATTTCTTCTTGTATTAAAGATCGCATTGCCTGAGTACCTATATCCATTTCATGTTAATATCTACTTCAATCCTCATTAAAAAGATTTATTGAAAGACATTCGGTAGGTATTAATAAAAGCTATGAGGTATCAACATGGAATTAACTTTACAAGTCAAGAAAATAGAAAGAAAGCTATGACGCAAATGGTAAAAATAATTAATTATTACTTACCACAGCTTAAGAACAAAAATATATAACAAAAAAAATTAAATTAAATAAAAACTTACCTTTGACAAAGGTTTTAATACTTTTAAGTTCTAACCTATACTAACTTCTTCGGATTAATAGCGTAATACACTGTTCGTCCGGGCATATACATATACGCCCGGACCAATAGACAGTCCCTTTTTTAACCAAACTTCATACATTTTAGGATATAAATTTTATGCTGAAGGGTATATTCACATGTATGGTATTGCAAAGAAGAAATGACTTTAAAGGCAAAGGCTTATCATAGCCAAAAGAAAAATCAAAAACCACATTCACTTATGATTACTTTTAGAGAGGACCCCAATCTCATTATTAGTGAATGTTATTGTTCTTGTGAAGTTGGGTAAGCATATAACAATTATTTTATCAATTATTTTTTCTACATATATATACTTTATTTAGGTTGTCGCCTTAGAGGTCAATTTATTATTGAAGATATTGCATCCACTTCCAAACCTGTAGAATGGAATAAACCACGGGGAACAAAGGTTTTTCGAGAAATGGTTACTTCTGTGGTTTTTAATAACCCTTTAAAAATAAACAGAAAAAAAAGCCAATAACCCATAAACAATTTAAACCTGCAATATCTATAATAAACAAAAGAAAAAATAGAGATAGTGGAGATGATGTTCGTCAGTTACAATTGACTATTAAAAAAATCAATCCAAGTATAGCCTTATCTTATTTAATTACCTCAAGTGATCCCGGTAAGTACACAATCTTTTAATAAGTCTAATATTGACTTGTCCTATATCATTTTGTATGATCTTGTTTCTTGTAAAAACCAATAAATATAATTATAAATCTAAATTATTTTTAGATGATGAAATTTCCACATTCAATCTGCAAAATAAAAATAACCCAGAAAATGAAAGTGAAGAACTCCTACCTATAGATTTACCACTCTTAAATAGCATATTTACAGCCAAAGACAAATGAAACGCACAAGGCAACCACCAAAATTCATAAAAATTCAACTAGTTTCATTTACTTATTATATGCCTGGCAACGCCGATGAAATGTATTAGAAATACATCAATTGTGACCTTAATAACGTAGATCTATCTATTTGGAGGGGATAGCAGACGTTTCAACGATACATTTTGGCAAATTTGGTTTATTCCACAGTTTTAGTATTAGAAGTGACTATTGTTTGTGGTTACATTGCACGGAACGTCTCGTTTTACGTTTGACATTTTTTGTTGTGTTCTGTGGGAGTGTCGCTCTGTGATCTGACATTATTATGAGACTCGTAGCCACGAAGTATAGAACACAGGAGTCTGAACGGTATCGGGTTTTTCATAGTATTCATGTACGCAATAAATATACCCAGATTATAGTTCTCTTTTCTGCCACTGGTGGCGCAAATATTCGGGACGTACCGTTAGTATAGTAAACATGTGGATAAAAGCAGTGAACAGTTATTTAATTTAATTAAAAGCTTAGAGGAAGTTGTGTTGATGGTAGTTGGTACAAAAACGGTACACATTGACACTATGTTTGATATTTTAGATGATATATCTAAAAGAAATATATCGGTTTTTGTCGGCTGTGACGAACATAAGAAAGAATTAACAAAAAAAATAATAAACAATTTCTTAATAATGCGGGGGCATTTTCTAGTCAAATGCTTTAATAAAAGTGCTACAGAGAGAAAAATTAAATGTAAAAAATCTCGTAAAAATTCAAAATTACATTAATTCGGATTTATTAAAAATAAAAATCTTTTATTACTCTAATTTAAATAATAATTTATAAGTTTTGATCATAAAAACAATTTGCTGAATACACGTAAGACTTAAATAGTTTGTTTTTAAATATTGAACTTGTTTTGTTTGTAACTTATACAATATCTTAATAAATAATATGTTGAACAATAATTTGTTACTTTTTTTATCAAGTATATTTATCGTAATATTGAAATGAATAGGCATTTGGTAATTTTCAAAAATATTTTGACTATGAAATTTAAACAAAATGACAGTTTAATTTACTTTATTTATTTAAAAATCTCTTTTTAATATTTATCTCTTTTTCTTTTATTTGAAAAAAATGGAATGGTACCTGCTTATTTTTTTATGATTATTATTGATTAATCCCAGACTTTTTAGCTCTCCAGAATATTTCTTAACCCTCTGTATTGTTGAATTTAAAGCACTTGAAAAATTTCTCAAAATCTCCAAAATAACTTATATATACTTCCACATTTCTCAGAGTATTTTTTTCCACAGAGGTGTCAATAGCAACAAGATTTGCCGCGTAATAATTTAAACGAGTACTTCTTAAAGAGTGGCGCACTCTACCGGCAAAAAGATCTGTCCCGTAAACTGAGGCCATTCGCTCAACATTACGTTCAGACTCCTGTGTTCTATACTTCGTGCTCGTAGCGTGCTAAGAAACAGAAAGAGAGAGGACTGCGCATTGGAATCATTCTTAGACAAGGAAAGAGAGAGGACTGCGCATTGGAATCAATTTATGTAACCCATTTACCACCAAACTAATGGCGGACAATATTGACATAGGCGTATCATACGATTTTTCTTATACGATTATTAAATAATCATTTTCATTATTTCGTATTACAAATCTGATTTAAAAAAGTCTTTAAATTTATACCGCTCCAAAAAAAAGAACAATCATTTTAAAACATATTTATTTAATAAATATTACAATTTTAATCCATTTTATCTATTTTAAATATATATGTTTATTCCACGCCACTGCAAAACTATTACATCTATGAGCAAATAATAACAATTAAATGAAAAATAATCTTTAAAACTGAATGAAAACAGTTTCAAAATGTATGTACTATTAATTTAAGTTATCATACATAACATATGTGATTTAGTTAAACATCTATTACCTGAAAGCTGTAATATTAATAAAAATAAATTTCAAGGAAATAGTTTTAAAATACTTTTTACCTATGAAATTAAATTCCTTCCTCTTTTTAGCACTCTGACTGTTGTACTTATAAACTGCACAATTAACCACTTTAAAATGTCTATTCAGGTAATTAAAAAAGGTGAAAATTAATAAAAAAACTAAAAAAATACAATTCGACGTTCCAAATTTGTTTACCACCAAACGTTTGAAACTTGGCTTCACTCACACGCATAAGGTTTTCATTGCCATGCGCTGTCCTCTCTCTTTTCTAGTCTAAGGAATCAATTTATGTAACCCATTTACCACCAAACTAATGGCGGACAATATTGACAGGCGTATCATACGATTTTTCTTATACGATTATTAAATAATCATTTTCATTATTTCGTATTACAAATCTAATTTAAAAAAGTCTTTAAATTTATACTGCTCCAAAAAAAAAAACAATCATTTTAAAATATATGTATTTAATAAATAATACAATTTTAATCTATTTTATATATTTTAAATATATGTTTTTGTTCCACTCCACTGCAAAACTATTACATCTTTGAGAAAATAATAACAATTAATTGAAAAATAATCTTTAAAACCGAATGAAAACAATTTTCAAAATGTATGTACAATAATTAATTTAAGTTATCATACATAACATATGTGATTTAGTTAATCATCTATTACCTGAAAGCTGTAATATTAATAAAAATAAATTTCAAGGAAATAGTTTTAAAATACTCTTTACCTATGAAATGAAATTCCTTCCTTTTTTATAGCACTCTGACTGTTGCACTTATAAACTGCACAATTAACCATTTTAAAATGTCTATTCAGGTAATTAAAAAAGGTGAAAATTAATAAAAAACTAAAAAAATACAATTCGACGTTCCAAATTTGTTTACCACCAAACATATGTCGAACGTTTGAAACTTGGCTTCAATCACACGCATAAGGTTTTCATTGCCATGCGCTGTCCTCTCTCTTTCCTAGTCTAAGGAAACATCACACGTTGTAACATAACCTAAAAATTTTATTTTATATTTTAATAAGAATTAAATTTAAAATTCTAAAAACCAGTCAAAAGTTATTACAATCTCTTAATAAAAGTAGGTTAACCAGTTCAAGAATTACAAAGTGAGATACCACTCACGTTCATGGTCCTTCAAGAGCCACATGGTCTGTCACCGGCAGATCTACTTCAAGACTTAAGAGAATTCAAATAGGCAGAAATCCGACTTCTTCTCACTCAAGGTTAGTGCTTCCTTCTTCCAAATTATCCCAATTACAAGGACAATACTAATACCGACTTAGGTTATACCTTGATCTACATTTATACCGCTTTAGGTTATTCATTTCTGTTAGATTTGGTGTTAAATTGAGTTGTTGAATAAACAAATAACGTGAACCAGGTTTTATTATTTTTAACTTTTATTTTATTAACATAAAACTAATACAACCACGTTTTACTATCTTACTTGAAAACTAACTACATTCTTCTTTTTTACAGATAACATGACATTTGTCATGGCCTCTTTCTTAAGAATAAATAGTTTTATTGTCAGTTTCCAACACCCCCTTTCAATAAAATTATTTTATTCTTCTTACATTTATTAATAACAAGTTTAATTTTAATGTTAACTAGCAAAGCAAATAACGCAGTAATAATACAACAAAAACAAAACTATTTAGGTAGTAATCCTAAATCTTTTCTAAATTTTTCGAACTTAATTCTAGCTAATGGTTTGGTAAACATATCAGCCAATTGGTCTTCACTCTTAATGTGAACGATATTCACCAAGCCATTATCTATCTTTTCTTTGATAAAATGAAAACGCACATCAACATGTTTCAATCTCTTATTATTTTCAGGATTAGTTGCCACTTTAATTGCTGACTGATTATCTTCGTACATTATAATAGGTTCATCAAAATCAAATAAACAAAAAATCTTTTAAAACTTTTACTAACCAACAAGCTTCGCTAACCGCTAAACTTAGGGCTATATATACTCTGACTCTGTTGATGATATTGAAACACATTGCTGTTTTCTACTTGCCCATAGAATTGTACAATTTAGTAACTTAAAAACATAACCAGATGTTGATTTTCTATCATAAATGTCCCCTCCCCAATCAGAGTCTACAAATCCACATAAATTATTCATATTATCTGGTTTAAATATTAACTTAAGATTCAGAGACCCTTTTACATATCTCAATACTCTTTTCAAAGCCTTAAGCAGATTATTGTTTGCCTTATCTTGATATCTACTTAACAGACTAACACATTCACATAAATCTGGTCTGCAACCTTGAACTGCATACATTAGGCTTCCAATAATTTGCCTACAAAGCTTTTGTAAGTCTGGATCATTTTTTGTATTCTTAAAATTAAAATCAGTATTTACATCAATCGGGGTATTAACAGGTTTACAATCCTGCATGCCGAATTTCTGTAAAATTTTCTTTAAATAATTTTCCTGACTTAATTCAGTATATCCCTCATTCAAATTTTGTCTAACATTTATACCTAAATACTGAGAGATAATTCCTAAATCTTTCATACAAAAATTGTTACTCAACAAAACTTTTAAATTTTTGACTTCTTGTCTGTCTGTTCCCAAAATTAATAAGTCATCAACATAAATCAAGATATATAATCTACTATCATTTGTACATTTTGAGTATAAACAATGATCATTTTCTGATCTAATATAACCCTCACTTTTCATTAAATTATCAAAAGTAGTATTCCAACATTTAGGACTTTTCTTTAAACCATAAATCGACTTATTAAGTTTGGTAAACAGTTTTACTATTCTCTATTTTTATTAGGCAAGGTCATAAATACCTCCTCATTTATATCTCCATAAAGAAATGCGCTTCGTACATCCATTTGATGAATAGGTTTACATAACTTAATTGCAACTACAAGAAGGATTCTAAATGTTGTTAATTTTGCCACTGGGGCATAAATATCATACAAATCATCACTGCTTTCTTGTTGAAAACCACGAGCCACTAGGCGCGCTTTAAAAATCATTTTCATTTTTTATTTTAAAGACCCATTTACTTTCTATAACTTTTTTATTAACCGGCCACGGCACTTCACTCCACGTATTATTTTCGCGAAGCTTCAGTCAGCTCTTTTTCCATAGCCTTTTTCCACTGCACACTATTTTTACCGGACACTGCTTCTTCGAGAGTAACTGGCTCTTCTTCATTTGAGTAAAAGCACATATCAGCTTCACTCATATCATAATCTTGCATCCATGCTGGTTTCTTAATTTCACGTTTTCCACTTCTCACTGTTACTTCTCCAGAAATTTCTTCATCCGATGAAGTATCTTCTTCTGGTTCCTCCAAATTTCTTAATATTTCAATTTCAGGATCAGGAATAACATTATTGTCATGATTTTCGGTTATGTCTTCATCCTCATTTTCAGAATCTAATAATACAATTTTGTTATCATTCCTAATATTTGGCCCTTTTTCTTCTGTCTCGGGAATGAAGACCACATCTCTGTGTATTTGTACCTTATTTTTGTTTGGGAAGTATACTCGATAACCTTTAACTTCTTCTGAGTATCCCACAAAAATTCCAATTTCATTTTTAGCATCTAGCTTTCTACGATTTTGTTTCGGAATGTGTACACTGACTTTTGATCCAAATTCTTTGAAAACTTCAATATTACAATTCTTTTTATACCATGCCTGAAACGGTGTTTGATCCTTTTGTGGGCTTTTTCCTGCACGATTAATTGAAAATATTGCAGTATTTGCTGCCTCAGCCCAAAAAGATTTACTCAGGCCAGAACTCTGTAATAATGTTCTTACAGATTCTACTATTGTCCTATTTTCTCTTTCTGCTCTACCATTCTGTTCAGGGGTATATATACAAGTTTTTTGGTGAACTATTCCTTTTTTGTTACAAATTTTTGAAATCTTTTCATTTACAAACTCCAAACCGTTGTCTGTTCTTAATATTTTTATCTTATTTCCAGTAACATTTTCTGCCATAGCTATAAAGTTTTCTATATTTCTTTCAACTTCTGATTTATTCTTCAAAAAAATAGATATATCTATATCCAGAATAATCATCTTTTAATAATAAAAAGTATTTTGCCCCACCAAGTGATTCAGCTTCAATAGGACCACATAAGTCACTATGGATAAGCTCACAAGTATTTTCTGCTCTTGATTCACTAGCTGAAAATGGAAGTCTATGCTGTTTACCAGCAAGACATATTTCACAAAATGGTTTTGGATCATCAGTGAATTGTATATTATTTCTTTTTTAAAACCTTTCTTTACTTGATCAAAATTAATATGTGCCAGTTTTCTATGCCAATCATGTATACTTATGACTGCATTACACTGTAATGGCTGCATATTAATGTTTTGGGTAAATTTTTTAATTTTAAACTGCATTTTATATAAATTTCCTTGTCTTTCTGCTATAGCTCTTACTTTACCCTTTACATCTATTAATTCACATTTATTTTTATTTGAGTGCATTTCATAATTTTTATCCAGTGTAGTACTTAATGAAAACAAATTTACTGACAAATCTGGTACATATAATACATTGTTTAAATCTGTACTCACCCATTCGCTTCCATTCCAAGCTGTTACTTGTACTGTACCTATACCTTGTACATCTACTAGTGTTCCATTTCCTACTCTAACTTGCCTTTTTTCTGGTAGTTTTTCCATTAGTCTGAATTGTTCTTTGTCAGAAACACATGTGTTCTGTAGCTCCACTGTCCATCCACCAATAGTCTGGTTTCAATTTTACTTTGTCTAATACATCATCAGAGCAATTTAATAGAATTGATTCACTTACAAGGGGCTTGATCACCTGCTTTTCTGTTATCCCCTTTCTCTTCTTCTTTTCTCTTCTTGAACCAACAATCTTGCATTAGATGTCCTGGTTTCTTACAAAAATGACACTCCTTTTTGCTCTTGCTGCGACAATCTTTCTTCATATGGCCAATTTTATTACACTCAAAACATTTCATGTCTTTTTCTTGACTTGACTAACTTTGTTGTTGATGCTAATGCTGTATGTCTTTCTACATTTTTACCTCTTTCTTCTTCCAACATTAACCTTGACATAAGATCAGTCAATGTTTGTTTATCTGTGGGTGTTGACTCCCAAGCTGATATAAAATGTTTCATATTTTTCGGGTAATGACATTAATACCTTTGTTATTATCATTTTGTCACTTATTTCTTCTCCCAATGACTTTAATGTGCCTTTTATTTCCTCTAACTGTGATATAAATTCGGCTGCTTTTCCTTCTGTATATTCTAATGAAAAGAATCTTTGAGTCAGTACATGTACACTTACTTGAGATTGATGCTCATAAATTGCTTTAAGCTTTGTCCACATTTCGGCTGCTGTTTTGCATGACAAAATATGTGTAACTACTTTTTCTTCTAGCCTAGAGACTATAATTTCTTGTGCTTTGGCATCTTTACTATCCCAGTCTTCTGTAGTTGTAGCTGGTCTCTGTACTGCTCCACTTACTATCTCAAAATATCTTTTGGACTTTAGCGTGATCTCTACCTGAAACTTCCATGTAGTCCAGTTTTCTCCATTGAGTTTTGCAATGCCTATCAATCCTGTCTGGTCCATCGTTTTATGTGTGTCGAACGTCGTATTCTTACTAATTGACCCCAAACACTGGGTATTTTCTTTTATCTACTTGTTGCTTGCCGGCGTCGATTATTTTTTACTTAATTTTTAATTTAACACCCTTTTAGGCGAATCTGGGCCCATAACCTGTTAGATTTGGTGTTAAATTGAGTTGTTGAATAAACAAATAACGTGAACCAGGTTTTATTATTTTTAACTTTTATTTTATTAACATAAAACTAATACAACCACGTTTTACTATCTTACTTGAAAACTAACTACTTTCTTCTTTTTTACAGATAACATGACATTTGTCATGGCCTCTTTCTTAAGAATAAATAGTTTTATTGTCAGTTTCCAACAATTTCAATTAAACTTATACCGACTTAGGTTATACCTTGATCTACATTTATACCGCTTTAGGTTATTCCTTTCAATTAAACTTATACCGACTTAGGTTATACCTTGATCTACATTTAAACCGCTTTAGGTTATTCCTTTCAATTAAACTTATACCGACTTAGGTTATACCTTGATCTACATTTATACCGCTTTAGGTTATTCCTTTCAATTAAACTTATACCGACTTAGGTTATACCTTGATCTACATTTAAACCGCTTTAGGTTATTCCTTTCAATTAAACTTATACCGACTTAGGTTATACCTTGATCTACATTTAAACCGCTTTAGGTTATTCCTTTCAATTAAACTTATACCGACTTAGTTTATACCTTGATCTACATTTAAACCGCTTTAGGTTATTCCTTTCAATTAAACTTATACCGACTTAGGTTATACCTTGATCTACATTTATACCGCTTTAGGTTATTCCTTTCAATTAAACTTATACCGACTTAGGTTATACCTTGATCTACATTTAAACCGCTTTAGGTTATTCCTTTCAATTAAACTTATACCGACTTAGGTTATACCTTGATCTACATTTATACCGCTTTAGGTTATTCCTTTCAATTAAACTTATACCGACTTAGGTTATACCTTGATCTACATTTATACCGCTTTAGGTTATTCCTTTCAATTAAACTTATACCGACTTAGGTTATACCTTGATCTACATTTAAACCGCTTTAGGTTATTCCTTTCAATTAAACTTATACCGACTTAGGTTATACCTTGATCTACATTTATACCGCTTTAGGTTATTCCTTTCAATTAAACTTATACCGACTTAGGTTATACCTTGATCTACATTTAAACCGCTTTAGGTTATTCCTTTCAATTAAACTTATACCGACTTAGGTTATACCTTGATCTACATTTATACCGCTTTAGGTTATTCCTTTCAATTAAACTTATACCGACTTAGGTTATACCTTGATCTACATTTATACCGCTTTAGGTTATTCCTTTCAATTAAACTTATACCGACTTAGGTTATACCTTGATCTACATTTATACCGCTTTAGGTTATTCCTTTCAATTAAACTTATACCGACTTAGGTTATACCTTGATCTACATTTAAACCGCTTTAGGTTATTCCTTTCAATTAAACTTATACCGACTTAGGTTATACCTTGATCTACATTTAAACCGCTTTAGGTTATTCCTTTCAATTAAACTTATACCGACTTAGGTTATACCTTGATCTACATTTAAACCGCTTTAGGTTATTCCTTTCAATTAAACTTATACCGACTTAGGTTATACCTTGATCTACATTTAAACCGCTTTAGGTTATTCCTTTCAATTAAACTTATACCGACTTAGGTTATACCTTGATCTACATTTATACCGCTTTAGGTTATTCCTTTCAATTAAACTTATACCGACTTAGGTTATACCTTGATCTACATTTATACCGCTTTAGGTTATTCCTTTCAATTAAACTTATACCGACTTAGGTTATACCTTGATCTACATTTAAACCGCTTTAGGTTATTCCTTTCAATTAAACTTATACCGACTTAGGTTATACCTTGATCTACATTTATACCGCTTTAGGTTATTCCTTTCAATTAAACTTATACCGACTTAGGTTATACCTTGATCTACATTTATACCGCTTTAGGTTATTCCTTTCAATTAAACTTATACCGACTTAGGTTATACCTTGATCTACATTTAAACCGCTTTAGGTTATTCCTTTCAATTAAACTTATACCGACTTAGGTTATACCTTGATCTACATTTAAACCGCTTTAGGTTATTCCTTTCAATTAAACTTATACCGACTTAGGTTATACCTTGATCTACATTTAAACCGCTTTAGGTTATTCCTTTCAATTAAACTTATACCGACTTAGGTTATACCTTGATCTACATTTAAACCGCTTTAGGTTATTCCTTTCAATTAAACTTATACCGACTTAGGTTATACCTTGATCTACATTTAAACCGCTTTAGGTTATTCCTTTCAATTAAACTTATACCGACTTAGGTTATACCTTGATCTACATTTAAACCGCTTTAGGTTATTCCTTTCAATTAAACTTATACCGACTTAGGTTATACCTTGATCTACATTTAAACCGCTTTAGGTTATTCCTTTCAATTAAACTTATACCGACTTAGGTTATACCTTGATCTACATTTAAACCGCTTTAGGTTATTCCTTTCAATTAAACTTATACCGACTTAGGTTATACCTTGATCTACATTTAAACCGCTTTAGGTTATTCCTTTCAATTAAACTTATACCGACTTAGGTTATACCTTGATCTACATTTAAACCGCTTTAGGTTATTCCTTTCAATTAAACTTATACCGACTTAGGTTATACCTTGATCTACATTTAAACCGCTTTAGGTTATTCCTTTCAATTAAACTTATACCGACTTAGGTTATACCTTGATCTACATTTAAACCGCTTTAGGTTATTCCTTTCAATTAAACTTATACCGACTTAGGTTATACCTTGATCTACATTTAAACCGCTTTAGGTTATTCCTTTCAATTAAACTTATACCGACTTAGGTTATACCTTGATCTACATTTAAACCGCTTTAGGTTATTCCTTTCAATTAAACTTATACCGACTTAGGTTATACCTTGATCTACATTTAAACCGCTTTAGGTTATTCCTTTCAATTAAACTTATACCGACTTAGGTTATACCTTGATCTACATTTAAACCGCTTTAGGTTATTCCTTTCAATTAAACTTATACCGACTTAGGTTATACCTTGATCTACATTTAAACCGCTTTAGGTTATTCCTTTCAATTAAACTTATACCGACTTAGGTTATACCTTGATCTACATTTAAACCGCTTTAGGTTATTCCTTTCAATTAAACTTATACCGACTTAGGTTATACCTTGATCTACATTTAAACCGCTTTAGGTTATTCCTTTCAATTAAACTTATACCGACTTAGGTTATACCTTGATCTACATTTAAACCGCTTTAGGTTATTCCTTTCAATTAAACTTATACCGACTTAGGTTATACCTTGATCTACATTTAAACCGCTTTAGGTTATTCCTTTCAATTAAACTTATACCGACTTAGGTTATACCTTGATCTACATTTAAACCGCTTTAGGTTATTCCTTTCAATTAAACTTATACCGACTTAGGTTATACCTTGATCTACATTTATACCGCTTTAGGTTATTCCTTTCAATTAAACTTATACCGACTTAGGTTATACCTTGATCTACATTTATACCGCTTTAGGTTATTCCTTTCAATTAAACTTATACCGACTTAGGTTATACCTTGATCTACATTTAAACCGCTTTAGGTTATTCCTTTCAATTAAACTTATACCGACTTAGGTTATACCTTGATCTACATTTATACCGCTTTAGGTTATTCCTTTCAATTAAACTTATACCGACTTAGGTTATACCTTGATCTACATTTAAACCGCTTTAGGTTATTCCTTTCAATTAAACTTATACCGACTTAGGGTTATACACTTGATCTACATTTAAACCGCTTTAGGTTATTCCTTTCAATTAAACTTATACCGACTTAGGTTATACCTTGATCTACATTTAAACCGCTTTAGGTTATTCCTTTCAATTAAACTTATACCGACTTAGGTTATACCTTGATCTACATTTAAACCGCTTTAGGTTATTCCTTTCAATTAAACTTATACCGACTTAGGTTATACCTTGATCTACATTTAAACCGCTTTAGGTTATTCCTTTCAATTAAACTTATACCGACTTAGGTTATACCTTGATCTACATTTAAACCGCTTTAGGTTATTCCTTTCAATTAAACTTATACCGACTTAGGTTATACCTTGATCTACATTTAAACCGCTTTAGGTTATTCCTTTCAATTAAACTTATACCGACTTAGGTTATACCTTGATCTACATTTATACCGCTTTAGGTTATTCCTTTCAATTAAACTTATACCGACTTAGGTTATACCTTGATCTACATTTAAACCGCTTTAGGTTATTCCTTTCAATTAAACTTATACCGACTTAGGTTATACCTTGATCTACATTTATACCGCTTTAGGTTATTCCTTTCAATTAAACTTATACCGACTTAGGTTATACCTTTGATCTACATTTAAACCGCTTTAGGTTATTCCTTTCAATTAAACTTATACCGACTTAGGTTATACCTTGATCTACATTTAAACCGCTTTAGGTTATTCCTTTCAATTAAACTTATACCGACTTAGGTTATACCTTGATCTACATTTATACCGCTTTAGGTTATTCCTTTCAATTAAACTTATACCGACTTAGGTTATACCTTGATCTACATTTATACCGCTTTAGGTTATTCCTTTCAATTAAACTTATACCGACTTAGGTTATACCTTGATCTACATTTATACCGCTTTAGGTTATTCCTTTCAATTAAACTTATACCGACTTAGGTTATACCTTGATCTACATTTAAACCGCTTTAGGTTATTCCTTTCAATTAAACTTATACCGACTTAGGTTATACCTTGATCTACATTTATACCGCTTTAGGTTATTCCTTTCAATTAAACTTATACCGACTTAGGTTATACCTTGATCTACATTTAAACCGCTTTAGGTTATTCCTTTCAATTAAACTTATACCGACTTAGGTTATACCTTGATCTACATTTAAACCGCTTTAGGTTATTCCTTTCAATTAAACTTATACCGACTTAGGTTATACCTTGATCTACATTTAAACCGCTTTAGGTTATTCCTTTCAATTAAACTTATACCGACTTAGGTTATACCTTGATCTACATTTAAACCGCTTTAGGTTATTCCTTTCAATTAAACTTATACCGACTTAGGTTATACCTTGATCTACATTTAAACCGCTTTAGGTTATTCCTTTTAATTAAACTTATACCGACTTAGGTTATACCTTGATCTACACTTAAACCGCTTTAGTTTATTCCCTTCAATTAAACTTATAACGACATAGGTTATTCATATTGATCTACATTTAAACCGCTTTAGGTTATTCCTTTCAATTAAACTTATACCGACTTAGGTTATACCTTGATCTACATTTATACCGCTTTAGGTTATTCCTTTCAATTAAACTTATACCGACTTAGGTTATACCTTGATCTACATTTAAACCGCTTTAGGTTATTCCTTTCAATTAAACTTATACCGACTTAGGTTATACCTTGATCTACATTTAAACCGCTTTAGGTTATTCCTTTCAATTAAACTTATACCGACTTAGGTTATACCTTGATCTACATTTAAACCGCTTTAGGTTATTCCTTTCAATTAAACTTATACCGACTTAGGTTATACCTTGATCTACATTTAAACCGCTTTAGGTTATTCCTTTCAATTAAACTTATACCGACTTAGGTTATACCTTGATCTACATTTAAACCGCTTTAGGTTATTCCTTTCAATTAAACTTATACCGACTTAGGTTATACCTTGATCTACATTTAAACCGCTTTAGGTTATTCCTTTCAATTAAACTTATACCGACTTAGGTTATACCTTGATCTACATTTAAACCGCTTTAGGTTATTCCTTTCAATTAAACTTATACCGACTTAGGTTATACCTTGATCTACATTTAAACCGCTTTAGGTTATTCCTTTCAATTAAACTTATACCGACTTAGGTTATACCTTGATCTACATTTAAACCGCTTTAGGTTATTCCTTTCAATTAAACTTATACCGACTTAGGTTATTCCTTTCAATTAAACTTATACCGACTTAGGTTATACCTTGATCTACATTTAAACCGCTTTAGGTTATTCCTTTCAATTAATTTTATACCGACTTAGGTTATACCTTGATCTACATTTAAACCGCTTTAGGTTATTCCTTTCAATTAAACTTATACCGACTTAGGTTATACCTTGATCTACATTTAAACCGCTTTAGGTTATTCCTTTCAATTAAACTTATACCGACTTAGGTTATACCTTGATCTACATTTAAACCGCTTTAGGTTATTCCTTTCAATTAAACTTATACCGACTTAGGTTATACCTTGATCTACATTTAAACCGCTTTAGGTTATTCCTTTCAATTAAACTTATACCGACTTAGGATATAATTATTTGATCTACATTTAAACCGCTTTAGGTTATTCCTTTCAATTAAACTTATACCGACTTAGGTTATACCTTGATCTACATTTAAACCGCTTTAGGTTATTCCTTTCAATTAAACTTATACCGACTTAGGTTATACCTTGATCTACATTTAAACCGCTTTAGGTTATTCCTTTCAATTAAACTTATACCGACTTAGGTTATACCTTGATCTACATTTAAACCGCTTTAGGTTATTCCTTTCAATTAAACTTATACCGACTTAGGTTATACCTTGATCTACATTTAAACCGCTTTAGGTTATTCCTTTCAATTAAACTTATACCGACTTAGGTTATACCTATTTATCTACATTTAAACCGCTTTAGGTTATTCCTTTTAATTAAACTTATACCGACTTAGGTTATACCTTGATCTACATTTAAACCGCTTTAGGTTATTCCTTTCAATTAAACTTATACCGACTTAGGTTATACCTTGATCTACATTTAAACCGCTTTAGGTTATTCCTTTCAATTAAACTTATACCGACTTAGGTTATACCTTGATCTACATTTAAACCGCTTTAGGTTATTCCTTTCAATTAAACTTATACCGACTTAGGTTATACCTTGATCTACATTTAAACCGCTTTAGGTTATTCCTTTCAATTAAACTTATACCGACTTAGGTTATACCTTGATCTACATTTAAACCGCTTTAGGTTATTCCTTTCAATTAAACTTATACCGACTTAGGTTATACCTTGATCTACATTTAAACCGCTTTAGGTTATTCCTTTCAATTAAACTTATACCGACTTAGGTTATACCTTGATCTACATTTAAACCGCTTTAGGTTATTCCTTTCAATTAAACTTATACCGACTTAGGTTATACCTTGATCTACATTTAAACCGCTTTAGGTTATTCCTTTCAATTAAACTTATACCGACTTAGGTTATACCTTGATCTACATTTAAACCGCTTTAGGTTATTCCTTTCAATTAAACTTATACCGACTTAGTTTATAATTTGATCTAAATTTAAAACGCTTTATTTTATTCCTTTAAATTTAACTTATACCGAATTATTATATACCTTGATATAAATTTAAACCGTTTTAGTTTATTCCTTTCATTTTAACTTATACCGACTTAGGTTATACCTTTGATCTACATTTAAACCGCTTTAGGTTATTCCTTTCAATTAAACTTATACCGACTTAGGTTATACCTTGATCTACATTTAAACCGCTTTAGGTTATTCCTTTCAATTAAACTTATACCGACTTAGGTTATACCTTGATCTACATTTAAACCGCTTTAGGTTATTCCTTTCAATTAAACTTATACCGACTTAGGTTATACCTTGATCTACATTTAAACCGCTTTAGGTTATTCCTTTCAATTAAACTTATACCGACTTAGGTTATACCTTGATCTACATTTATACCGCTTTAGGTTATTCCTTTCAATTAAACTTATACCGACTTAGGTTATACCTTGATCTACATTTAAACCGCTTTAGGTTATTCCTTTCAATTAAACTTATACCGACTTAGGTTATACCTTGATCTACATTTAAACCGCTTTAGGTTATTCCTTTCAATTAAACTTATACCGACTTAGGTTATACCTTGATCTACATTTATACCGCTTTAGGTTATTCCTTTCAATTAAACTTATACCGACTTAGGTTATACCTTGATCTACATTTAAACCGCTTTAGGTTATTCCTTTCAATTAAACTTATACCGACTTAGGTTATACCTTGATCTACATTTAAACCGCTTTAGGTTATTCCTTTCAATTAAACTTATACCGACTTAGGTTATACCTTGATCTACATTTATACCGCTTTAGGTTATTCCTTTCAATTAAACTTATACCGACTTAGGTTATACCTTGATCTACATTTAAACCGCTTTAGGTTATTCCTTTCAATTAAACTTATACCGACTTAGGTTATACCTTGATCTACATTTAAACCGCTTTAGGTTATTCCTTTCAATTAAACTTATACCGACTTAGGTTATACCTTGATCTACATTTAAACCGCTTTAGGTTATTCCTTTCAATTAAACTTATACCGACTTAGGTTATACCTTGATCTACATTTAAACCGCTTTAGGTTATTCCTTTCAATTAAACTTATACCGACTTAGGTTATACCTTGATCTACATTTAAACCGCTTTAGGTTATTCCTTTCAATTAAACTTATACCGACTTAGGTTATACCTTGATCTACATTTAAACCGCTTTAGGTTATTCCTTTCAATTAAACTTATACCGACTTAGGTTATACCTTGATCTACATTTAAACCGCTTTAGGTTATTCCTTTCAATTAAACTTATACCGACTTAGGTTATACCTTGATCTACATTTAAACCGCTTTAGGTTATTCCTTTCAATTAAACTTATACCGACTTAGGTTATACCTTGATCTACATTTAAACCGCTTTAGGTTATTCCTTTCAATTAAACTTATACCGACTTAGGTTATACCTTGATCTACATTTAAACCGCTTTAGGTTATTCCTTTCAATTAAACTTATACCGACTTAGGTTATACCTTGATCTACATTTAAACCGCTTTAGGTTATTCCTTTCAATTAAACTTATACCGACTTAGGTTATACCTTGATCTACATTTAAACCGCTTTAGGTTATTCCTTTCAATTAAACTTATACCGACTTAGGTTATACCTTGATCTACATTTAAACCGCTTTAGGTTATTCCTTTCAATTAAACTTATACCGACTTAGGTTATACCTTGATCTACATTTAAACCGCTTTAGGTTATTCCTTTCAATTAAACTTATACCGACTTAGGTTATACCTTGATCTACATTTAAACCGCTTTAGGTTATTCCTTTCAATTAAACTTATACCGACTTAGGTTATACCTTGATCTACATTTAAACCGCTTTAGGTTATTCCTTTCAATTAAACTTATACCGACTTAGGTTATACCTTGATCTACATTTAAACCGCTTTAGGTTATTCCTTTCAATTAAACTTATACCGACTTAGGTTATACCTTGATCTACATTTAAACCGCTTTAGGTTATTCCTTTCAATTAAACTTATACCGACTTAGGTTATACCTTGATCTACATTTAAACCGCTTTAGGTTATTCCTTTCAATTAAACTTATACCGACTTAGGTTATACCTTGATCTACATTTAAACCGCTTTAGGTTATTCCTTTCAATTAAACTTATACCGACTTAGGTTATACCTTGATCTACATTTAAACCGCTTTAGGTTATTCCTTTCAATTAAACTTATACCGACTTAGGTTATACCTTGATCTACATTTAAACCGCTTTAGGTTATTCCTTTCAATTAAACTTATACCGACTTAGGTTATACCTTGATCTACATTTAAACCGCTTTAGGTTATTCCTTTCAATTAAACTTATACCGACTTAGGTTATACCTTGATCTACATTTATACCGCTTTAGGTTATTCCTTTCAATTAAACTTATACCGACTTAGGTTATACCTTGATCTACATTTAAACCGCTTTAGGTTATTCCTTTCAATTAAACTTATACCGACTTAGGTTATACCTTGATCTACATTTAAACCGCTTTAGGTTATTCCTTTCAATTAAACTTATACCGACTTAGGTTATACCTTGATCTACATTTAAACCGCTTTAGGTTATTCCTTTCAATTAAACTTATACCGACTTAGGTTATACCTTGATCTACATTTAAACCGCTTTAGGTTATTCCTTTCAATTAAACTTATACCGACTTAGGTTATACCTTGATCTACATTTAAACCGCTTTAGGTTATTCCTTTCAATTAAACTTATACCGACTTAGGTTATACCTTGATCTACATTTAAACCGCTTTAGGTTATTCCTTTCAATTAAACTTATACCGACTTAGGTTATACCTTGATCTACATTTAAACCGCTTTAGGTTATTCCTTTCAATTAAACTTATACCGACTTAGGTTATACCTTGATCTACATTTAAACCGCTTTAGGTTATTCCTTTCAATTAAACTTATACCGACTTAGGTTATACCTTGATCTACATTTAAACCGCTTTAGGTTATTCCTTTCAATTAAACTTATACCGACTTAGGTTATACCTTGATCTACATTTATACCGCTTTAGGTTATTCCTTTCAATTAAACTTATACCGACTTAGGTTATACCTTGATCTACATTTATACCGCTTTAGGTTATTCCTTTCAATTAAACTTATACCGACTTAGGTTATACCTTGATCTACATTTATACCGCTTTAGGTTATTCCTTTCAATTAAACTTATACCGACTTAGGTTATACCTTGATCTACATTTATACCGCTTTAGGTTATTCCTTTCAATTAAACTTATACCGACTTAGGTTATACCTTGATCTACATTTAAACCGCTTTAGGTTATTCCTTTCAATTAAACTTATACCGACTTAGGTTATACCTTGATCTACATTTAAACCGCTTTAGGTTATTCCTTTCAATTAAACTTATACCGACTTAGGTTATACCTTGATCTACATTTAAACCGCTTTAGGTTATTCCTTTCAATTAAACTTATACCGACTTAGGTTATACCTTGATCTACATTTAAACCGCTTTAGGTTATTCCTTTCAATTAAACTTATACCGACTTAGGTTATACCTTGATCTACATTTAAACCGCTTTAGGTTATTCCTTTCAATTAAACTTATACCGACTTAGGTTATACCTTGATCTACATTTAAACCGCTTTAGGTTATTCCTTTCAATTAAACTTATACCGACTTAGGTTATACCTTGATCTACATTTAAACCGCTTTAGGTTATTCCTTTCAATTAAACTTATACCGACTTAGGTTATACCTATTTATCTACATTTAAACCGCTTTAGGTTATTCCTTTCAATTAAACTTATACCGACTTAGGTTATACCTTGATCTACATTTATACCGCTTTAGGTTATTCCTTTCAATTAAACTTATACCGACTTAGGTTATACCTTGATCTACATTTAAACCGCTTTAGGTTATTCCTTTCAATTAAACTTATACCGACTTAGGTTATACCTTGATCTACATTTAAACCGCTTTAGGTTATTCCTTTCAATTAAACTTATACCGACTTAGGTTATACCGTGATCTACATTTAAACCGCTTTAGGTTATTCCTTTCAATTAAACTTATACCGACTTAGGTTATACCTTGATCTACATTTAAACCGCTTTAGGTTATTCCTTTCAATTAAACTTATACCGACTTAGGTTATACCTTGATCTACATTTATACCGCTTTAGGTTATTCCTTTCAATTAAACTTATACCGACTTAGGTTATACCTTGATCTACATTTAAACCGCTTTAGGTTATTCCTTTCAATTAAACTTATACCGACTTAGGTTATACCTTGATCTACATTTATACCGCTTTAGGTTATTCCTTTCAATTAAACTTATACCGACTTAGGTTATACCTTGATCTACATTTAAACCGCTTTAGGTTATTCCTTTCAATTAAACTTATACCGACTTAGGTTATACCTTGATCTACATTTAAACCGCTTTAGGTTATTCCTTTCAATTAAACTTATACCGACTTAGGTTATACCTTGATCTACATTTAAACCGCTTTAGGTTATTCCTTTCAATTAAACTTATACCGACTTAGGTTATACCTTGATCTACATTTAAACCGCTTTAGGTTATTCCTTTCAATTAAACTTATACCGACTTAGGTTATACCTTGATCTACATTTAAACCGCTTTAGGTTATTCCTTTCAATTAAACTTATACCGACTTAGGTTATACCTTGATCTACATTTAAACCGCTTTAGGTTATTCCTTTCAATTAAACTTATACCGACTTAGGTTATACCTTGATCTACATTTAAACCGCTTTAGGTTATTCCTTTCAATTAAACTTATACCGACTTAGGTTATACCTTGATCTACATTTAAACCGCTTTAGGTTATTCCTTTCAATTAAACTTATACCGACTTAGGTTATACCTTGATCTACATTTAAACCGCTTTAGGTTATTCCTTTCAATTAAACTTATACCGACTTAGGTTATACCTTGATCTACATTTAAACCGCTTTAGGTTATTCCTTTCAATTAAACTTATACCGACTTAGGTTATACCTTGATCTACATTTAAACCGCTTTAGGTTATTCCTTTCAATTAAACTTATACCGACTTAGGTTATACCTTGATCTACATTTAAACCGCTTTAGGTTATTCCTTTCAATTAAACTTATACCGACTTAGGTTATACCTTGATCTACATTTAAACCGCTTTAGGTTATTCCTTTCAATTAAACTTATACCGACTTAGGTTATACCTTGATCTACATTTAAACCGCTTTAGGTTATTCCTTTCAATTAAACTTATACCGACTTAGGTTATACCTTGATCTACATTTAAACCGCTTTAGGTTATTCCTTTCAATTAAACTTATACCGACTTAGGTTATACCTTGATCTACATTTAAACCGCTTTAGGTTATTCCTTTCAATTAAACTTATACCGACTTAGGTTATACCTTGATCTACATTTAAACCGCTTTAGGTTATTCCTTTCAATTAAACTTATACCGACTTAGGTTATACCTTGATCTACATTTAAACCGCTTTAGGTTATTCCTTTCAATTAAACTTATACCGACTTAGGTTATACCTTGATCTACATTTAAACCGCTTTAGGTTATTCCTTTCAATTAAACTTATACCGACTTAGGTTATACCTTGATCTACATTTAAACCGCTTTAGGTTATTCCTTTCAATTAAACTTATACCGACTTAGGTTATACCTTGATCTACATTTAAACCGCTTTAGGTTATTCCTTTCAATTAAACTTATACCGACTTAGGTTATACCTTGATCTACATTTAAACCGCTTTAGGTTATTCCTTTCAATTAAACTTATACCGACTTAGGTTATACCTTGATCTACATTTAAACCGCTTTAGGTTATTCCTTTCAATTAAACTTATACCGACTTAGGTTATACCTTGATCTACATTTAAACCGCTTTAGGTTATTCCTTTCAATTAAACTTATACCGACTTAGGTTATACCTTGATCTACATTTAAACCGCTTTAGGTTATTCCTTTCAATTAAACTTATACCGACTTAGGTTATACCTTGATCTACATTTAAACCGCTTTAGGTTATTCCTTTCAATTAAACTTATACCGACTTAGGTTATACCTTGATCTACATTTAAACCGCTTTAGGTTATTCCTTTCAATTAAACTTATACCGACTTAGGTTATACCTTGATCTACATTTAAACCGCTTTAGGTTATTCCTTTCAATTAAACTTATACCGACTTAGGTTATACCTTGATCTACATTTAAACCGCTTTAGGTTATTCCTTTCAATTAAACTTATACCGACTTAGGTTATACCTTGATCTACATTTAAACCGCTTTAGGTTATTCCTTTCAATTAAACTTATACCGACTTAGGTTATACCTTGATCTACATTTAAACCGCTTTAGGTTATTCCTTTCAATTAAACTTATACCGACTTAGGTTATACCTTGATCTACATTTATACCGCTTTAGGTTATTCCTTTCAATTAAACTTATACCGACTTAGGTTATACCTTGATCTACATTTAAACCGCTTTAGGTTATTCCTTTCAATTAAACTTATACCGACTTAGGTTATACCTTGATCTACATTTAAACCGCTTTAGGTTATTCCTTTCAATTAAACTTATACCGACTTAGGTTATACCTTGATCTACATTTAAACCGCTTTAGGTTATTCCTTTCAATTAAACTTATACCGACTTAGGTTATACCTTGATCTACATTTAAACCGCTTTAGGTTATTCCTTTCAATTAAACTTATACCGACTTAGGTTATACCTTGATCTACATTTAAACCGCTTTAGGTTATTCCTTTCAATTAAACTTATACCGACTTAGGTTATACCTTGATCTACATTTAAACCGCTTTAGGTTATTCCTTTCAATTAAACTTATACCGACTTAGGTTATACCTTGATCTACATTTAAACCGCTTTAGGTTATTCCTTTCAATTAAACTTATACCGACTTAGGTTATACCTTGATCTACATTTAAACCGCTTTAGGTTATTCCTTTCAATTAAACTTATACCGACTTAGGTTATACCTTGATCTACATTTATACCGCTTTAGGTTATTCCTTTCAATTAAACTTATACCGACTTAGGTTATACCTTGATCTACATTTAAACCGCTTTAGGTTATTCCTTTCAATTAAACTTATACCGACTTAGGTTATACCTTGATCTACATTTAAACCGCTTTAGGTTATTCCTTTCAATTAAACTTATACCGACTTAGGTTATACCTTGATCTACATTTAAACCGCTTTAGGTTATTCCTTTCAATTAAACTTATACCGACTTAGGTTATACCTTGATCTACATTTAAACCGCTTTGGGTTATTCCTTTCAATTAAACTTATACCGACTTAGGTTATACCTTGATCTACATTTAAACCGCTTTAGGTTATTCCTTTCAATTAAACTTATACCGACTTAGGTTATACCTTGATCTACATTTAAACCGCTTTAGGTTATTCCTTTCAATTAAACTTATACCGACTTAGGTTATACCTTGATCTACATTTAAACCGCTTTAGGTTATTCCTTTCAATTAAACTTATACCGACTTAGGTTATACCTTGATCTACATTTAAACCGCTTTAGGTTATTCCTTTCAATTAAACTTATACCGACTTAGGTTATACCTTGATCTACATTTAAACCGCTTTAGGTTATTCCTTTCAATTAAACTTATACCGACTTAGGTTATACCTTGATCTACATTTAAACCGCTTTAGGTTATTCCTTTCAATTAAACTTATACCGACTTAGGTTATACCTTGATCTACATTTAAACCGCTTTAGGTTATTCCTTTCAATTAAACTTATACCGACTTAGGTTATACCTTGATCTACATTTAAACCGCTTTAGGTTATTCCTTTCAATTAAACTTATACCGACTTAGGTTATACCTTGATCTACATTTAAACCGCTTTAGGTTATTCCTTTCAATTAAACTTATACCGACTTAGGTTATACCTTGATCTACATTTAAACCGCTTTAGGTTATTCCTTTCAATTAAACTTATACCGACTTAGGTTATACCTTGATCTACATTTAAACCGCTTTAGGTTATTCCTTTCAATTAAACTTATACCGACTTAGGTTATACCTTGATCTACATTTAAACCGCTTTAGGTTATTCCTTTCAATTAAACTTATACCGACTTAGGTTATACCTTGATCTACATTTAAACCGCTTTAGGTTATTCCTTTCAATTAAACTTATACCGACTTAGGTTATACCTTGATCTACATTTAAACCGCTTTAGGTTATTCCTTTCAATTAAACTTATACCGACTTAGGTTATACCTTGATCTACATTTAAACCGCTTTAGGTTATTCCTTTCAATTAAACTTATACCGACTTAGGTTATACCTTGATCTACATTTAAACCGCTTTAGGTTATTCCTTTCAATTAAACTTATACCGACTTAGGTTATACCTTGATCTACATTTAAACCGCTTTAGGTTATTCCTTTCAATTAAACTTATACCGACTTAGGTTATACCTTGATCTACATTTAAACCGCTTTAGGTTATTCCTTTCAATTAAACTTATACCGACTTAGGTTATACCTTGATCTACATTTAAACCGCTTTAGGTTATTCCTTTCAATTAAACTTATACCGACTTAGGTTATACCTTGATCTACATTTAAACCGCTTTAGGTTATTCCTTTCAATTAAACTTATACCGACTTAGGTTATACCTTGATCTACATTTAAACCGCTTTAGGTTATTCCTTTCAATTAAACTTATACCGACTTAGGTTATACCTTTGATCTACATTTAAACCGCTTTAGGTTATTCCTTTCAATTAAACTTATACCGACTTAGGTTATACCTTGATCTACATTTAAACCGCTTTAGGTTATTCCTTTCAATTAAACTTATACCGACTTAGGTTATACCTTGATCTACATTTAAACCGCTTTAGGTTATTCCTTTCAATTAAACTTATACCGACTTAGGATATACCTTGATCTACATTTAAACCGCTTTAGGTTATTCCTTTCAATTAAACTTATACCGACTTAGGTTATACCTTGATCTACATTTAAACCGCTTTAGGTTATTCCTTTCAATTAAACTTATACCGACTTAGGTTATACCTTGATCTACATTTAAACCGCTTTAGGTTATTCCTTTCAATTAAACTTATACCGACTTAGGTTATACCTTGATCTACATTTAAACCGCTTTAGGTTATTCCTTTCAATTAAACTTATACCGACTTAGGTTATACCTTGATCTACATTTAAACCGCTTTAGGTTATTCCTTTCAATTAAACTTATACCGACTTAGGTTATACCTTGATCTACATTTAAACCGCTTTAGGTTATTCCTTTCAATTAAACTTATACCGACTTAGGTTATACCTTGATCTACATTTAAACCGCTTTAGGTTATTCCTTTCAATTAAACTTATACCGACTTAGGTTATACCTTGATCTACATTTAAACCGCTTTAGGTTATTCCTTTCAATTAAACTTATACCGACTTAGGTTATACCTTGATCTACATTTAAACCGCTTTAGGTTATTCCTTTCAATTAAACTTATACCGACTTAGGTTATACCTTGATCTACATTTAAACCGCTTTAGGTTATTCCTTTCAATTAAACTTATACCGACTTAGGTTATACCTTGATCTACATTTAAACCGCTTTAGGTTATTCCTTTCAATTAAACTTATACCGACTTAGGTTATACCTTGATCTACATTTAAACCGCTTTAGGTTATTCCTTTCAATTAAACTTATACCGACTTAGGTTATACCTTGATCTACATTTAAACCGCTTTAGGTTATTCCTTTCAATTAAACTTATACCGACTTAGGTTATACCTTGATCTACATTTAAACCGCTTTAGGTTATTCCTTTCAATTAAACTTATACCGACTTAGGTTATACCTTGATCTACATTTAAACCGCTTTAGGTTATTCCTTTCAATTAAACTTATACCGACTTAGGTTATACCTTGATCTACATTTAAACCGCTTTAGGTTATTCCTTTCAATTAAACTTATACCGACTTAGGTTATACCTTGATCTACATTTAAACCGCTTTAGGTTATTCCTTTCAATTAAACTTATACCGACTTAGGTTATACCTTGATCTACATTTAAACCGCTTTAGGTTATTCCTTTCAATTAAACTTATACCGACTTAGGTTATACCTTGATCTACATTTAAACCGCTTTAGGTTATTCCTTTCAATTAAACTTATACCGACTTAGGTTATACCTTGATCTACATTTAAACCGCTTTAGGTTATTCCTTTCAATTAAACTTATACCGACTTAGGTTATACCTTGATCTACATTTAAACCGCTTTAGGTTATTCCTTTCAATTAAACTTATACCGACTTAGGTTATACCTTGATCTACATTTAAACCGCTTTAGGTTATTCCTTTCAATTAAACTTATACCGACTTAGGTTATACCTTGATCTACATTTAAACCGCTTTAGGTTATTCCTTTCAATTAAACTTATACCGACTTAGGTTATACCTTGATCTACATTTAAACCGCTTTAGGTTATTCCTTTCAATTAAACTTATACCGACTTAGGTTATACCTTGATCTACATTTAAACCGCTTTAGGTTATTCCTTTCAATTAAACTTATACCGACTTAGGTTATACCTTGATCTACATTTAAACCGCTTTAGGTTATTCCTTTCAATTAAACTTATACCGACTTAGGTTATACCTTGATCTACATTTAAACCGCTTTAGGTTATTCCTTTCAATTAAACTTATACCGACTTAGGTTATACCTTGATCTACATTTAAACCGCTTTAGGTTATTCCTTTCAATTAAACTTATACCGACTTAGGTTATACCTTGATCTACATTTAAACCGCTTTAGGTTATTCCTTTCAATTAAACTTATACCGACTTAGGTTATACCTTGATCTACATTTAAACCGCTTTAGGTTATTCCTTTCAATTAAACTTATACCGACTTAGGTTATACCTTGATCTACATTTAAACCGCTTTAGGTTATTCCTTTCAATTAAACTTATACCGACTTAGGTTATTCCTATTTATCTACATTTAAACCGCTTTAGGTTATTCCTTTCAATTAAACTTATACCGACTTAGGTTATACCTTGATCTACATTTAAACCGCTTTAGGTTATTCCTTTCAATTAAACTTATACCGACTTAGGTTATACCTTGATCTACATTTATACCGCTTTAGGTTATTCCTTTCAATTAAACTTATACCGACTTAGGTTATACCTTGATCTACATTTAAACCGCTTTAGGTTATTCCTTTCAATTAAACTTATACCGACTTAGGTTATACCTTGATCTACATTTAAACCGCTTTAGGTTATTCCTTTCAATTAAACTTATACCGACTTAGGTTATACCTTGATCTACATTTAAACCGCTTTAGGTTATTCCTTTCAATTAAACTTATACCGACTTAGGTTATACCTTGATCTACATTTAAACCGCTTTAGGTTATTCCTTTCAATTAAACTTATACCGACTTAGGTTATACCTTGATCTACATTTAAACCGCTTTAGGTTATTCCTTTCAATTAAACTTATACCGACTTAGGTTATACCTTGATCTACATTTAAACCGCTTTAGGTTATTCCTTTCAATTAAACTTATACCGACTTAGGTTATACCTTGATCTACATTTAAACCGCTTTAGGTTATTCCTTTCAATTAAACTTATACCGACTTAGGTTATACCTTGATCTACATTTAAACCGCTTTAGGTTATTCCTTTCAATTAAACTTATACCGACTTAGGTTATACCTTGATCTACATTTAAACCGCTTTAGGTTATTCCTTTCAATTAAACTTATACCGACTTAGGTTATACCTATTTATCTACATTTAAACCGCTTTAGGTTATTCCTTTCAATTAAACTTATACCGACTTAGGTTATACCTTGATCTACATTTAAACCGCTTTAGGTTATTCCTTTCAATTAAACTTATACCGACTTAGGTTATACCTTGATCTACATTTAAACCGCTTTAGGTTATTCCTTTCAATTAAACTTATACCGACTTAGGTTATACCTTGATCTACATTTAAACCGCTTTAGGTTATTCCTTTCAATTAAACTTATACCGACTTAGGTTATACCTTGATCTACATTTAAACCGCTTTAGGTTATTCCTTTCAATTAAACTTATACCGACTTAGGTTATACCTTGATCTACATTTAAACCGCTTTAGGTTATTCCTTTCAATTAAACTTATACCGACTTAGGTTATACCTTGATCTACATTTAAACCGCTTTAGGTTATTCCTTTCAATTAAACTTATACCGACTTAGGTTATACCTTGATCTACATTTAAACCGCTTTAGGTTATTCCTTTCAATTAAACTTATACCGACTTAGGTTATACCTTGATCTACATTTAAACCGCTTTAGGTTATTCCTTTCAATTAAACTTATACCGACTTAGGTTATACCTTGATCTACATTTAAACCGCTTTAGGTTATTCCTTTCAATTAAACTTATACCGACTTAGGTTATACCTTGATCTACATTTAAACCGCTTTAGGTTATTCCTTTCAATTAAACTTATACCGACTTAGGTTATACCTTGATCTACATTTAAACCGCTTTAGGTTATTCCTTTCAATTAAACTTATACCGACTTAGGTTATACCTTGATCTACATTTAAACCGCTTTAGGTTATTCCTTTCAATTAAACTTATACCGACTTAGGTTATACCTTGATCTACATTTAAACCGCTTTAGGTTATTCCTTTCAATTAAACTTATACCGACTTAGGTTATACCTTGATCTACATTTAAACCGCTTTAGGTTATTCCTTTCAATTAAACTTATACCGACTTAGGTTATACCTTGATCTACATTTAAACCGCTTTAGGTTATTCCTTTCAATTAAACTTATACCGACTTAGGTTATTCCTATTTATCTACATTTAAACCGCTTTAGGTTATTCCTTTCAATTAAACTTATACCGACTTAGGTTATTCCTATTTATCTACATTTAAACCGCTTTAGGTTATTCCTTTCAATTAAACTTATACCGACTTAGGTTATTCCTATTTATCTACATTTAAACCGCTTTAGGTTATTCCTTTCAATTAAACTTATACCGACTTAGGTTATACCTTGATCTACATTTAAACCGCTTTAGGTTATTCCTTTCAATTAAACTTATACCGACTTAGGTTATACCTTGATCTACATTTAAACCGCTTTAGGTTATTCCTTTCAATTAAACTTATACCGACTTAGGTTATACCTTGATCTACATTTAAACCGCTTTAGGTTATTCCTTTCAATTAAACTTATACCGACTTAGGTTATACCTTGATCTACATTTAAACCGCTTTAGGTTATTCCTCTCAATTAAACTTATACCGACTTAGGTTATACCTTGATCTACATTTAAACCGCTTTAGGTTATTCCTTTCAATTAAACTTATACCGACTTAGGTTATACCTTGATCTACATTTAAACCGCTTTAGGTTATTCCTTTCAATTAATCTTATACCGACTTAGGTTATACCTTGATCTACATTTAAACCGCTTTAGGTTATTCCTTTCAATTAAACTTATACCGACTTAGGTTATACCTTGATTTACATTTAAACCGCTTTAGGTTATTCCTTTCAATTAAACTTATACCGACTTAGGTTATACCTTGATCTACATTTAAACCGCTTTAGGTTATTCCTTTCAATTAAACTTATACCGACTTAGGTTATACCTATTTATCTACATTTAAACCGCTTTAGGTTATTCCTTTCAATTAAACTTATACCGACTTAGGTTATACCTTGATCTACATTTATACCGCTTTAGGTTATTCCTTTCAATTAAACTTATACCGACTTAGGTTATTCCTATTTATCTACATTTAAACCGCTTTAGGTTATTCCTTTCAATTAAACTTATACCGACTTAGGTTATACCTTGATCTACATTTAAACCGCTTTAGGTTATTCCTTTCAATTAAACTTATACCGACTTAGGTTATACCTTGATCTACATTTAAACCGCTTTAGGTTGTTCCTTTCAATTAAACTTATACCGACTTAGGTTATACCTTGATCTACATTTAAACCGCTTTAGGTTATTTCTTTCAATTAAACTTATACCGACTTAGGTTATACCTTGATCTACATTTAAACCGCTTTAGGTTATTCCTTTCAATTAAACTTATACCGACTTAGGTTATACCTTGATCTACATTTAAACCGCTTTAGGTTATTCCTTTCAATTAAACTTATACCGACTTAGGTTATACCTTGATCTACATTTAAACCGCTTTAGGTTTGTTACAGTTTTATTTTATCATGATGGTAGTTGACCCTAAAAAGATCATTATTATTAAAATAATTAAAATAATGTGTTGCAATTACTTACTTAGAGGTACTAATTCAAATAAGAGCCTGATTTCTCTTATAAATATTGTAGAATATAAATTTTCCTCATTAATTAGATTGATTTTGCTTCTTTTATTTTTACTTTCCTCTTGCTTGTTTAAATGGTTCATACTAATTACCATATATTCTTCTATTATTTCTTTTCAGTTTATTGTATTTCTTAGGTGGGTTACTGTGTAATAGAGAAATTAGTTAAAATATTCTTTAGCATTTGTTATAGTAAGTATACTTAAAATGTGGGTTCCAGCGTAGCTCTGGACATTCTAAAATAAAGAAAATACAGTTATCAATAGATATAAAACCTTCATAGTAAAAGTTAAAGGTGAAAAATACAAACACCTTAGTAATTAATCATAAAAATAACTTGCTGTGTGATTATTACCATTGTCAAGGGTATTGATACCCTTAGCCCTTGAATGTTGCAATGATAGCAGATTCAGATTCCCAGGATTAATAAAATAGTTAATATACTTAGTCTTCTCAGTCTAATCATCAAAAAAATAAATAAAATGATAATTACTTCATGGCATTTAAATAATAAGTAAACATAACCTTTAGTTAAAAATCAAAATGACATGGAACAATGCTTGGCATTATTAATCTCAAAATTGATTCTTACTTACCAATAACTATTTAGTATTTTGTGGAATTTACTACTCAAGGTCATTCATAACAGGGATTTCTTGTTCGGGCCTATTCTTTCTCTCTTTAGTTCTTTTTGCTTCAAGAAGCCATACTGGAAGTTTCACTCCACACGCTTTGCGGATTTATTTGGTTTCATAGCATTTTAAAAATATCATACAAATTCCAATAAGGGGTGTTATTCACTAGTTGTGAACCATTTAAGGATTTTAAACCCATATTAGGAATTATCCACTTCTTGGAAGGCCGAACAAAACCTAAGGTAAGATTGCCAACTTGTTCATAGCTTTCATATATAAAAAGGACATTTTGTACATTAGTTAAACTTCTTTTAGGCCTTTACTGTTTCCTTTATTCTTATATGTATATATATTCCATATATATACATCTATATCAACTGTACAAATCCTGGACAGCATCTGCATAGTTGGTTCCTGCATGCTTCGTATCGAAACAACCTGAAACCAGACATCAATAGTAAATGCCTAATTGACTGTACCCATTTTACTTACCTCAAGCCAATCAGTCCTTAGGAACAAGACACCAGTGACCAAGACAATTTCATGTTAGACTGGATGAACTCCAGGTCTTCGGGGGATAGTTCAGTATAAGAACTCTGTCAAGACACCATTTCACAAGTGAGCTGTATCATTCAAATTATTCTATTAGTGTTATTTGTCACAAAATTGATCCAAAAACGTAAAGGAACTTTAATAATATTCACTATTATATATTTTTTTTATCAGAGAATATGTGTATAGACACACTGATTTAGATTATTCTTTTAAGTGGGAAGTCATGATAATTTGTATATGAACTTACCTATTAGGTATTGAATGAATCACATTTGATACTACTTAACTTTCTTGCTATTTATTTTTTTCTTTTGATTTTCATACATATGCCCACACAATTTATTTATAAGTAAACTGTAACCTGACGTATTAATACAGAAAGGGATCCTATTCACTGCACGTGTAATACACAGTATCAACCGTATAAATAGTAATAAACGCCTCTTCTACTATTGTGATATTTAATATTCGTTTAGGTACTTGTTTTTAACAAGAAATACACTTTGATGTTGATATAAGTAATTGTTTTCATTTTATGAATAATTGGAATTAGCGAATTTTTCATTTATCAATAACCAGCAAATCGCAAACAATAAAAGTATTGAGAGGTATTTGGTGACTTGACAACTGACACCGACAATTAAGGGTAGTGCCTAATCGTACTATTTACGTTAGTGAACCGAATCAATAAAAATCAATTATTCATAGGAATTGAATTTCGAAGGGATTAATCTCCACGACCCATTCTCCGCTGAATCGTGGCAATACAATTTATTAAAATTTGCTTGTTTTCCATAAAGGTACAACCAAAAATTAATTCTTCTTTTTTTCTCCCTTTACTTCCTTGCTCTACCAAAAAGGGTAGGTAGCAGAAATGGCGCCCAACGTGGATTATTTTTTGTCGTTTTCCAGTGGTGAAGATCGTGAAGGCATATTTCAATCATTGTAATTGACTTTAATTTTCAGTTACCTTTTGGGTGCTATAGTTGTGACATTCCACCAACACATTTATGAGGTTGTTATTCCTTCCTTTCTTTATACATTTTGTTGTTCTTTGATTTATATTATTGGGCTGAATGTGACAAGGAAATTATATAAAACAAATTTTGATACAAACAACCATAATAATTTTATTTATTTTGTATACAGGCAATATAGAAAACATATTATATAAAACATATGTACAATATTGAAAAAACCCAATAACTTAACGAAATAAAAAAAAAAAAAAAGTAATTCTAAGAATAAAACTAAATCTTAATTCTAAGGAAAAAGAAATAAAATCTAATTCTGAAATAAAATAATAAAAGTTGATTCTAAAAATAAAATAAAAATGTATTCTAAATAAATCTATACCTTATTTACATATTAACCCTTATATCCTAATATATACTATATACAAAGTTAAGGGTTTAGATAGGCATTTCGGTCGGAATTTCTGGTGCAGGACTTCTGGTGCACAAAGGTGCTAGGGTTTTTTTTTTGTTTGTCCTTCCTTTTTTTTTAAGAAAGGGGGGGAAATTGTGTGTTTTTTTTCCTTTTGTACTATTATAATATGTCTAAAATGTTAGAGGTTAATCGACTTAAGCAAGACGAGCTTACGTATGAATTGCAGATAAGGGGCTTACCTATCGGGAGTAATGTTAGCGAAAAACGGATTAATTTACGCCAGGCTCTCAAATACGAGAAAGAAAATGGTATCTCCGACATAGGGACAAAAGTAAACTTAAACTTTGGGGATGAATTTAGGATCTGTGCTGGGAAATTTGAGGAAATGGTAC
The DNA here is from genome assembly GCA_035357415.1 of Ophraella communa. Taxonomy (NCBI): domain Eukaryota; kingdom Metazoa; phylum Arthropoda; class Insecta; order Coleoptera; family Chrysomelidae; genus Ophraella; species Ophraella communa. The sequence goes on along the minus strand of CM068979.1, from coordinate 15,677,154 downwards.
AGGAAATAGAGTCTTTCGATGGAGATAATAGCGAAAATGACTACCGTAGAATTTGGTCCAGACTGTCGCATCTGACTGGAAGGATAGAGAGGATACGTGGGTCTTCAGAGAAGGAAGAGACAGACAGGATCAATTTAGCTGGTAAGTGCAACGAGCTGTTTGGTAATCTTAATCTGGCATATGAAGCAGCCAGATCCGCCGCGGGTACGGCTAAAGCAGGTCATGTAAATGTTACTACGACTCCAGGAATTACCCAAGTTCTTTCCTCCACCTCTAATATCGGTGTGGAAGGAGAGAAGCCTATCAATCGGAAAACAGGAGAAGACGCTCGGGAAGAAAATCAGGTCCAAGCGACACTATTAGACGATCCCATTCCACCTTATCCCCAGAACTTTAGAAACTTCTCGCTGGTGGGAGACCTAATTGATTATCCAGAAGCTCCCTTAACTTCAGGTCACCTCCATCAAAGCGAGGCTAGGATTTACAATGTCCAGAATACAACTCTAAACCACGTCGAGAATTTATCTAGAGGGGCGACGTGTGGCGAGCTAAGTGGACGAATTCATCAGGATATGGACTATACCAATCTTCTTCCATACAGAATGAACAATCTGAGGCTTTCTCCAATACCAGATCGACAAAATTACGCAAATACGATACCATACGCAGATGTACATCGATGGAACCTCAAATACAACGGTCGAACAAGTGTTAACGATTTTCTCGAGCGAGTGGAAGAGTTAAGAAGATCAAGGAGAATTAATAAGGAGCAACTCTTGAGCTCTGCTCCAGAGCTTTTTACACAAGATGCCCTGTTCTGGTATAGGACTTGTACATTTTCTTCGTGGGACGACCTAGTGTCCCAGTTGAGGGAAGCATTCCGACCCTACGACTATGAGTATAGTCTGTGGGAAGAAATCCGTAGAAGAACGCAGGGGTCACAAGAAAGAGTTCTAACATTTATCACAGCGATGGAAAATTTATTTCGAAGATTAGAACAGCCACCTTCAGAAGAGTATAGGATAAATATCATCAGGCGGAATTTATTACCATACATTCAAACGCAGTTATCACTGCACCAAGTGTCTTCTATTCGAGAACTACTCCGGCTCTGTCGCACAATAGAAGAAACAGAAGAGAGGGTTAGAAGATTTGCTCCTCCTCCGACATCATATAGGTCACTATTGGAACCGGAATTGGCGTATCACAAACCAGCCCACTCTGCCTCAATTGCCGCAATAAGAACCACTTGCCACGAACCTGATAAGTCTAATGATGAACCAAATCGACCTTCGAATACTTCCACGAGTTCTACTATCCAGACCGTACTTGCATCGTCGCCGATGTGCTGGAACTGTGGTAAAAGCACACACAAATTTAGATCCTGTCCAGAGCCACGAAAGTTATTTTGCTTCAAATGTGGTCGGGAAGGAGTGATGGTAAGAAACTGTCCATCGTGCCCAAAAAACAGGAAGGTGGGTCCGAATTAGGCCGGTCGAGACCCTCTTCCGAAAATACGGTCAAACCGGAAGCGTCCTCAATGTCTATTTTACTCGATTTTGTTATGGGTCATGCAAAAAATGACACACGTCCTTACCTTTCAGTCGTCATTTTAGGGCTACCTTTTCTAGCTCTTTTGGATAGTGGATGTTCCCGAACAGTCATCGGAGAGAAGGGCTGGGAAAAACTAAAACGGATGTGTACACTTCATACCTCTCCAAATTTACAGGAATGCATAGTCGCTACTGGAGAAAAGTGCAGAGTTATGGGTTCAGTAAGTGTTCCTATCCAACTACAGGACAAGGTGAGAATATTGGATCTCTTGGTAGTACCTCAACTTCCTCATACTATCATACTAGGCGTTGATTTTTGGATGGCGATGGAGATTGTACCAGACTTGTATTCGGGACAGTGGTCCTTTAGGTCTGTAGGTGAGCCCACAGAGACACATTTGTCAGCTATTCAGTCCTTAGAGCATCTGACGATGGCTCAGAAGGCCCAGCTGGATGAACTTGTGGAGTCAACATTTGAGACCATGGGAACTAAGCTAGGATGTACCGAATTAGTCGAGCACGAAATACGCACCAATGCACAACCCATCAAACAAAGGCACTATCCACTTTCGCCTGCGATGCAACGACTTGTAAATGCCGAGATAGATAAAATGTTAAAGGATGACATCATCGAGCCATCGACTTCTCCCTGGGCCTCACCAATAGTAATGGTCAAGAAGCCAGATGACTCTTACCGATTCTGTGTCAACTATAAACGGTTGAATGAGGTAAGTGAAAGAGACGCATACCCGTTGCCGTTTGTCGGAGCAACCCTCGACAAACTAAGAGATGCCAGATACCTCACTACTCTTGACTTAAAATCAGCGTATTGGCAAATCAAGATGACCGAAAAATCAAGACCTCTCACTGCCTTCGTGGTCCCTACCCGAGGTCTATTCCAGTTTAAAAGAATGCCGTTCGGGCTGCACAACGCACCTGCAACATGGCAGCGATTCATTGATCGCGTTGTAGGTATTGACCTGGAGCAATATGTCTTTGCTTATCTAGACGATATAATCATTTGTACACCGACATTCGAACTCCATCTGGAAGTACTTGGTAAGATATTGGAAAGAATTACTAAGGCGGGTCTTACGTTAAATCGGGAAAAATGCCGGTTTTGTAAGTCCGAATTGCGATACTTAGGGTATGTAGTAAACGAATCCGGGCTTATGGTTGACCCGGGTAAGGTAGAAGCTATCGTGAATATTCCCGATCCACGGAATGTATCTGAAGTTCGAAGAGTCGTGGGATTGGCTTCGTGGTATAGGCGCTTTGTGCCCAATTTCTCAAGCCTGATTGCTCCATTAACAGCTTTACTTCGAAAGCATGCGAAATTTATTTGGGACGAGTCGTGTGTCACCGCCATGAGAAAAATTAAAGAACATCTAATAACTGCTCCCATACTCACTTGCCCAGATTTTGAGAGAATGTTCGTTATACAAGCGGACGCTAGCGATTTTGGAATTGGTGCAACCCTGTCACAAACTTTTGACGATGGTGAAAAAGTAATAGCTTACTTAAGCCGTTCGTTGACCAAGTCTGAGAGGAAATTTAGCACAACGGAGAAAGAGTGTTTGGCAGTGCTGTATGCTGTGGAAAAATTCCGTCCGTACATCGAGGGTACTAGATTCCGAGTCATCACAGACCACTACAGCCTGAAATGGCTTTATAATTTTAAAGATCAAGTTGGTCGAGTTGCGAGATGGGCAGTGCGACTTCAGCAGTACGATTTTGAGATAATTCATCGCAAGGGTGCTGATCACGTAGTTCCAGACACACTTTCTCGTTCTGTACCGAGAGTGGATGCCGTCGAGTCCATTCCTACTAACAACACAGTGAAAGACGCTTGGTATAACCGTCAATATGGAAAGGTCCGCGAAGATCCCGAGAGATACCCTGATTGGCGAATCGAAGATGGAAAACTCTTTAAACTAGCAAAGCCCGTATATCCAGAGCTATCAGTACGACGTATGGAGTGGTTGATTGTGGTTCCAAAGGAAAATCGAGAAGCTATAATTCGTCAACATCACGAACCTCCTACTTGTGGACATTTGGGAGTTTATAAAACACTAGGTCGAATTAGTAGGACCTACTATTGGCCAAAGATGCGAGCGGATGTCGCACGAGTGCTACGCCGGTGTGAAGTATGTTTAGGGACTAAACCGGAACAACAGGCTCCAAGAGGTTTGATGTTAAGTGCAGCACCAACAACCACTCGACCTTGGCAAATCCTTAGTATGGATTTAGTTGGTCCTCTACCCCGTTCGTCCTCTGGATTCTCCTACATTTTAACTGTCCACGATCTGTTCAGCAAATTCGTCCTATTTTTTCCTTTACGAAACGCTACAGCACCTAAGATTGCAGAAATTATTGAGGATCATGTTTTCCTACTATTAGGAGTCCCTGAAAAGATTATTCTAGACAATGGGAAACAATTTCGAAGTAAGGAAATTGTCTCCCTCCTGGATAAATATGATGTGGCGAAGGGGTATATTGCTAATTATTCCCCTCAGGCCAACGCCGTCGAGCGGTACCACCGTGTCCTGAAAACTTCTCTCAGTTCATATGTAGGTGACAATCAAAAACTCTGGGACAAACATCTACAAAAAGTAGCTTGCGCCATACGTTCTGGTCGGCATGAAGTAACGCAAATGTCCCCTAATTTCATCATGTTTTCTAGAGAGATAGACTTGCGTGGAAGAGGTACAGTGGTAGCTGATGACTTCGATGAAACTTACAACCCTCTTGCCCGAAATAAAGCGCTCCAGGCAGTCTTTAAGGATGTTGTGGTAAGGATTAAAAAAGCTTTTGACAAGAGTAGAATTCGATACAACCTACGTCGAAGAGAGGATAAATTTATGATAGGAGACAAAGTTTGGAAGAGGGTCTATACCCTATCCGATAAAGTGAAAGGGATAACTGCTAAGCTTGCCCAAAAGTATGAAGGACCCTTTACTATAATCAAGATTCTCTCACCATGGTCGTATGAACTACAAGATCCTAGCGGACGTTCAAAGGGGGTGTGGCATGCTAGGGATCTTAAAAGTCATCCACCGGATGAGTTAAATTCTGGTTAGGACAAATAATTTATCGATAGAGAGATTAGGTGTGTAGGATAGCGGTTTTCTATAGGAAAACCTTTTTTGTGGTTAAGGGGGAGTTGTTACAGTTTTATTTTATCATGATGGTAGTTGACCCTAAAAAGATCATTATTATTAAAATAATTAAAATAATGTGTTGCAATTACTTACTTAGAGGTACTAATTCAAATAAGAGCCTGATTTCTCTTATAAATATTGTAGAATATAAATTTTCCTCATTAATTAGATTGATTTTGCTTCTTTTATTTTTACTTTCCTCTTGCTTGTTTAAATGGTTCATACTAATTACCATATATTCTTCTATTATTTCTTTTCAGTTTATTGTATTTCTTAGGTGGGTTACTGTGTAATAGAGAAATTAGTTAAAATATTCTTTAGCATTTGTTATAGTAAGTATACTTAAAATGTGGGTTCCAGCGTAGCTCTGGACATTCTAAAATAAAGAAAATACAGTTATCAATAGATATAAAACCTTCATAGTAAAAGTTAAAGGTGAAAAATACAAACACCTTAGTAATTAATCATAAAAATAACTTGCTGTGTGATTATTACCATTGTCAAGGGTATTGATACCCTTAGCCCTTGAATGTTGCAATGATAGCAGATTCAGATTCCCAGGATTAATAAAATAGTTAATATACTTAGTCTTCTCAGTCTAATCATCAAAAAAAATAAATAAAATGATAATTACTTCATGGCATTTAAATAATAAGTAAACATAACCTTTAGTTAAAAATCAAAATGACATGGAACAATGCTTGGCATTATTAATCTCAAAATTGATTCTTACTTACCAATAACTATTTAGTATTTTGTGGAATTTACTACTCAAGGTCATTCATAACAGGGATTTCTTGTTCGGGCCTATTCTTTCTCTCTTTAGTTCTTTTTGCTTCAAGAAGCCATACTGGAAGTTTCACTCCACACGCTTTGCGGATTTATTTGGTTTCATAGCATTTTAAAAATATCATACAAATTCCAATAAGGGGTGTTATTCACTAGTTGTGAACCATTTAAGGATTTTAAACCCATATTAGGAATTATCCACTTCTTGGAAGGCCGAACAAAACCTAAGGTAAGATTGCCAACTTGTTCATAGCTTTCATATATAAAAAGGACATTTTGTACATTAGTTAAACTTCTTTTAGGCCTTTACTGTTTCCTTTATTCTTATATGTATATATATTCCATATATATACATCTATATCAACTGTACAAATCCTGGACAGCATCTGCATAGTTGGTTCCTGCATGCTTCGTATCGAAACAACCTGAAACCAGACATCAATAGTAAATGCCTAATTGACTGTACCCATTTTACTTACCTCAAGCCAATCAGTCCTTAGGAACAAGACACCAGTGACCAAGACAATTTCATGTTAGACTGGATGAACTCCAGGTCTTCGGGGGATAGTTCAGTATAAGAACTCTGTCAAGACACCATTTCACAAGTGAGCTGTATCATTCAAATTATTCTATTAGTGTTATTTGTCACAAAATTGATCCAAAAACGTAAAGGAACTTTAATAATATTCACTATTATATATTTTTTATCAGAGAATATGTGTATAGACACACTGATTTAGATTATTCTTTTAAGTGGGAAGTCATGATAATTTGTATATGAACTTACCTATTAGGTATTGAATGAATCACATTTGATACTACTTAACTTTCTTGCTATTTATTTTTTTCTTTTGATTTTCATACATATGCCCACACAATTTATTTATAAGTAAACTGTAACCTGACGTATTAATACAGAAAGGGATCCTATTCACTGCACGTGTAATACACAGTATCAACCGTATAAATAGTAATAAACGCCTCTTCTACTATTGTGATATTTAATATTCGTTTAGGTACTTGTTTTTAACAAGAAATACACTTTGATGTTGATATAAGTAATTGTTTTCATTTTATGAATAATTGGAATTAGCGAATTTTTCATTTATCAATAACCAGCAAATCGCAAACAATAAAAGTATTGAGAGGTATTTGGTGACTTGACAACTGACACCGACAATTAAGGGTAGTGCCTAATCGTACTATTTACGTTAGTGAACCGAATCAATAAAAATCAATTATTCATAGGAATTGAATTTCGAAGGGATTAATCTCCACGACCCATTCTCCGCTGAATCGTGGCAATACAATTTATTAAAATTTGCTTGTTTTCCATAAAGGTACAACCAAAAATTAATTCTTCTTTTTTTCTCCCTTTACTTCCTTGCTCTACCAACAAGGGTAGGTAGCAGGTTATTCCTTTCAATTAATTTTATACCGACTTACCTTGATCTACATTTAAACCGCTTTAGGTTATTCCTTTCAATTAAACTTATACCGACTTAGGTTATACCTTGATCTACATTTAAACCGCTTTAGGTTATTCCTTTCAATTAAACTTATACCGACTTAGGTTATACCTTGATCTACATTTAAACCGCTTTAGGTTATTCCTTTCAATTAAACTTATACCGACTTAGGTTATACCTATTTATCTACATTTAAACCGCTTTAGGTTATTCCTTTCAATTAAACTTATACCGACTTAGGTTATACCTTGATCTACATTTATACCGCTATAGGTTATTCCTTTCAATTAAACTTATACCGACTTAGGTTATACCTTGATCTACATTTATACCGCTTTAGGTTATTCCTTTCAATTAAACTTATACCGACTTAGGTTATACCTTGATCTACATTTATACCGCTTTAGGTTATTCCTTTCAATTAAACTTATACCGACTTAGGTTATACCTTGATCTACATTTATACCGCTTTAGGTTATTCCTTTCAATTAAACTTATACCGACTTAGGTTATACCTTGATCTACATTTAAACCGCTTTAGGTTATTCCTTTCAATTAAACTTATACCGACTTAGGTTATACTTTGATTTACATTTGTACCGCTTTAGGTTATTCCTTTCAATTAAACTTATACCGACTTAGGTTATACCTTGATCTACATTTAAACCGCTTTAGGTTATTCCTTTCAATTAAACTTATACCGACTTAGGTTATACCTTGATCTACATTTAAACAGCTTTAGGTTATTCCTTTCAATTAAACTTATACCGACTTAGGTTATACCTTGATCTACATTTAAACCGCTTTAGGTTATTCCTTTCAATTAAACTTATACCGACTTAGGTTATACCTATTTATCTACATTTAAACCGCTTTAGGTTATTCCTTTCAATTAAACTTATACCGACTTAGGTTATACCTTGATCTACATTTATACCGCTTTAGGTTATTCCTTTCAATTAAACTTATACCGACTTAGGTTATACCTTGATCTACATTTATACCGCTTTAGGTTATTCCTTTCAATTAAACTTATACCGACTTAGGTTATACCTTGATCTACATTTATACCGCTTTAGGTTATTCCTTTCAATTAAACTTATACCGACTTAGGTTATACCTTGATCTACATTTAAACCGCTTTAGGTTATTCCTTTCAATTAAACTTATACCGACTTAGGTTATACTTTGATTTACATTTGTACCGCTTTAGGTTATACCCCAATTTAATTTTATTATCTACTCACTTATTTAGGTGTTAATATCATTTACCACTTCATTATTACTTAAAGCATACAATTGGAACCAACTTTAATAATTATACTTAATTGTATAATTAGCTTACAACTCTTACTCAATTTATGGTACATACTAATTAAAACACAATTTAGCATGAATATCGAACTAAAAACTCTAAAAGGCAAACGCGCCCTTATTAAATCTTCACTTACAAGGTTTGAATCATTTTTAAATAAATTTATTAACTCGGCTAGTACAAATTATGTCGATCTTCAAACAAGGTTAGACAATATTATATCTATTTCAAGAATTTTCTAATATTCAATTTGAAATTGATATCGCCACTTCAGAAAATCAGGATGATATAATTATTGACTCTAAAACTTGGGAAGATTTTGAGAATACCTAGGGTAACTGTGGGAGTAATGGACACTGATCCAGTAATGGACACCTTCCTCAATAAAAATGCATAAATATTTAAACTACAGTTCCAACTTACTTCACTTTTACGTTAAAATGTTCCTTTTGCTATGTTTTACTCATCCCAAGCATATAGGCAACCAGTTATTACCCATATGTCAAATATCAGAAAATTTGTAAATGGCCGCGCTCGATTTGTTGCTTGAAACATTGCAGAAAGTTTATGCTGTCTTTAACTTGAATATCTTTACAAGCTCTTAATTTTTGTGAACAGTTATTTTCTGTGCATCCAGAACTAACAGGTAAGTGAAAATTTAAGATAAATTAAACAAAATTGACAAATTTATTGTTTATATGGGTTTGAAAAGGGGTGACCATTACTGGTTCAAATATTTGAAAATGTTGTAGTAATGGACACGGGGGGTGTCCACTACTAAACAAATGAATTTTAGTAATGGTCACCCCGGCTCATAGCTAAGATTATGACTATTTAAGAGCAACTTGTGAGCATAGAACGGCCTAGAATATTATTCTTCAAATGAATCCCCTTTTTTTAACTTTTCAGATGTAAAATGGTAAAAGTAAAGACTAAAAAACGGATTTTTTTAATTATTCCGAAGAAAATATGCTGAAAGCGGTACAAGCAGTAAAAAATGAAATCTCTAAAAAGAAAGCCTCATTAGAATTTTCTGTTCCACGCACGACTATACTAAGAAAACTTGCAGGAACTCCAATTCAAAGAAAAATGGGGCCCTCTGCTGAGCTTTCTGAGGCAGAGGAAACTGTTTTTGTTAATTGGATTTTGGCAATGGCTAAAAAGGATTTCCAGTGCATAAGGAAAATTTAATATAGTCTGTCAAAAACTATTTACTAGAACATAATAAAAACGTTAAATTTTTAAATCAAGAGACTTTAACTCCAGGTAGAGCCTGGTTTAAAGGATTTTTACGCCGCCATCCAGATATTAAAGAAAGACATGCTGAAGCAGTAAGTAAGGCTCGTGCAGCTGTCACAAAAGATAGAATAGAAAATCGGTTTGACGAAATATACAATTTTTTAAAAACCAACAACCTAGAACATAGAATATTTAATGCGGATGAAGCTGGATTCGCTCTTTGTCCGAAATCTGGAAAGGTTTTGGGACCGTCAAAATGCGAGGAAGACTTTTATGAAAGAGTTTCCAACCAGAAAGAACAAATCACAGTTATGGGAACATTTGCAGCAGATGGAAAGGTTCCACCACCTATGCTAATATTTCCGTTTAAAAAAATGCCGAAGGTTATAGTTGAGTCTGTTCCTCCGAATTGGGCCCTTGGACGCTCTGAATCTGGGTGGATCAATTCCGAAGTATTCTTTGAATATGTTTCTAATCATTTTTTACCTTATTTGAAAAATAATAATATTACAAAACCAGTAATACTTTTTGTTGATGGGCATCGATCCCACCATACTCAACAAGTGAGTAAATTATGTGATGATAATGGAATAGTTCTGATAGCTCTTTTCCCTAATACAACACATATCACACAACCTGCAGACGTTTCGGTTTTCAAACCACTCAAGTCGGGATGGAAATCCGCTATAAGAGAATGGAAATTTCAAAATTTCCCAAAGGATGTGACTAGATATACATTTGGACAAATACTAAAAGTTGTGTTTGACAAATACGCTACACCAACGACAATAGTCAATGGATTCAGAAAATGCGGTTTGTATCCGTTTAACAAGAACAACGTTGACTATTCAAAATGTATTCCCAGTCGGCCAATAAACTTTTCAAAGCAAAAAGAAGATCTAGATTTGAATGTTAAAATTCTTGAAAGAGTGGAGAGCAAAATGGAAGAAGGTGTCCTTTTCCAGTTTATGAAAACAAAATTTCCTGGCAGGGATGTCCTGAATCACTTAATTTATATAAAGTGTGGTGTTCATTAAAAAATGATTCAGTTACTCCAGTTGCGAGGCCACCTGTTACGGCAGAAGATGAAATACGTTTGACTGAAGTACCATCAACGTCCAATGATGTTACTCCAAAAGAACTACAAAAGAAAGAGCTGGTACGAAAGAATATCTTCAGGGAAATTTCAAACTCAGCAAAAGCATCTACAAGCAAGATCCCAATTCATTCTTCTCCCAATAAATTTATACCAACAGTAGAATGGAATACACCTGAAGATGCCAATCAGTACAAATATAAAGACAAGGAAAATGAAGGCTACAAGGTTCCAACACCATTTAAAAATTGTTTACCGTTCCCGAAAACACCGGAGAAGAAAATCGCCCCTACAAGAAAATTAACTATTTTTCCATCTGTTGTGTCTAGTGGTGCATACCGAGAATTTTATGCTGCAGAAAAGATTAAGAAGTCTATGCCAAAACAAAAAAAGAAAAAAGAGCCTCTACCAAAAACTGATAGTTCCTCTGACTCCGAAATAGAAGTTCCCTATGTAAACGAAGACAATGATTTGAGCGATATAGAAGCAGAACTTAACATAAAGGAAGGAAAATATGTTATCGTGAAATATGAGGAAGAATATTACCCAGGCAAGTGTTACAATTTTAAAGTGTCATCAATTTCTCTACTCATTCGTTTATTCGTTCATTCATTCATTCATTCATTCATTCATTCATTCATTCATTCATTCATTGGTCTTAAAAAAGGATGGGGAAGGAGCTGATGTGAGATCCATGGTGAGAGCAGGCGTAGGTTCTTGGAAATGGCCCATAAAAGAAGATGTGTTATACTATTTCAAAGAAGATATAAAAGCCGTAATTAACAATCCGGTAGTTAAAAATAATAGAGGACATTACAGTGTGCCCGAAATGGTCAACTTTGAGTGAAGAACCTACTATTGTAAATATATTTTTCAATAAAAAGTGCAATAGATTCAGAGTGTCCATTACTGCCTCGGATGGTGTCCATTACCTAGGTAAAGGTGTCCATTACTGCAACATTTGACAGAAAAAATCAATATTTTTTTTGTGAAAGTGACTCAAAAGTGTCATCAATGACATTGTGGTTTTCAGATAGTACACACAATACTCTATCATTTGCTGTGTTGAGGCCCACGATATCTTAATTAGTTTTTTTGCAGGATTAAATTTGAAAATCTCTCTTGGGTGTTCATTACTCCCACAGTTACCCTATTATAGCTTAATTGAATCTGCAAAAAATACACTACCTAAAGATAATTATTCACACTCTAGTGAAGGTCATACATCCAAGCATAATATACCAAGTGAGGTGTCAAATACACAAAACCCTAAACATAATACCTTTAATGCTAATACTCATAATGCTGAATTGTTCATTTAATGGCCAATTTGGTGATTGGTTATTTTTCAGGGACACATTTAAATCCATTATACATGAAAAACAAAATTTATCTAAAATACACAAATTTCATTATCTTAGGCTTGCATTAAAAGGTGAGGCTGCTGATGTATTGCATGATTTAAAAATATCCGAAGATAGCTATGCCATTGCATGGCAAAGTTTACTGGAACAATATGAACACAACAATGCCTGAGTCAATTATCATGTCAGAATCCTATTAAAATTACAACCCATCACAAAGGAATCATATACAAGCATAAAGCAACTTCATACTACTATGGTAAAACCTTAAGAATTTTAAATACCTTCGGTGAACCTACTCAACATTGGGACTCTTTAATTATAAATATAATTTATCTAAACCTAGACACAAGGTCTAAACGTAAATGGGATGGACTCACATCCAAGATTCAAAAACTTTCTATAGATTTGCTCTCAGACTTCTTAAAAGACCGCTCTAAATCTTTAAGCAATGAAATATCTGACAATAAACAAACTGATAATAATTCTAAATATAAAAATGATCATAAACATAGTGATATTAAAAACAAAACATATAAATCATTTGTTTCAACTAATACCCCAACATGCCTTCTTTATAATCAATCTCATATTATTCAAAATTGCTCAGTTTTCCTAAACCTAAATCCTAATTTAAGGTATTTTTTTTTTTTGAGGTGGAAATCCCATTACGGACACCAGGTACATGGTTTTGCCCTTACCTGGTAGTGTGGAGGCTCCCAGCTTGTTGTGCAAGACTGGTATACCCACTAAAACCACCCTTTCGCCAAAGTAGAAACCTATTTGGGACTGCCGTCAGGCATTACTTCGAATAGGTCGGCGGAGTTCGATGTTGTTCTTTACCTTTCTCGGTTTTCTTTCATTTTCGATGATATTATTTCCACGGCCATCTTATTTATTGTCTTCCAGTTCTCTTCGCTTTGCAACATTTTATTAACTAAATTATCTGGTGTCAGTTCTCCTATTTTGTTTTCAGTTTCAGTCCTAATCTCCAACCATCTTTCACAGTTGAAAACCGTGTGTTCTACGCTATCTTCCAAGTTACAGTATTGACATTCGTTTGTCTGGCTGAGTTTGAACCGATATAAGGAAGCCTGGAATCCTCCGTGCCCAGATAAGATCTGGGTTAGGTAAAAATTGACTTCCCCCCACTTTCTATCTGTCCATGGTCTTATATCTTTTATTAGCCTTTGCGTCCAATTGGCTTTTCCATCATTGACTTCCCAAACACGTTGCCATTTTTCCATTATTTGTTTGCGAGCGTCATTTTTTCCCACATTTTCTCTTCGGAGCATTCTTTCTTCTACCAGTAGGTCTATAGGCGGTGTTCTTGCTAGGACCAGCAGGGCTTTTGTGGATGTTGTCCGGTATGCGCTGACCATTCTTATAGCTGTTCTTCTTTGGACACTTAGAAGTTTATCTCTATATACCTTTTTGTTAATTGCTCTCTGCCATGTGGTAGCACCGTACAGCATTATGGATTCCACTACACTGCACAATATTCTTCTACTGGCCTCTCTCGGGCCTCCTACATTAGGCATAATCCGGCTTATATGTCCTAAAGCTTTATCGGCCTTTTTTGCGGTTTCCCGGATATGGTGTCCCATACTAAGATTTCTGTTCAAGTAGATCCCTAGGTACTTGATGCTTTCCTGGCAGTTCATCGTCACATTTTCTATCGAAAAGGTAATATTTTTTATTTTGTATCCTGCTGCAAGAAGAACGGCTTCCGTTTTTTGTGGGGCTAATTTGAGTTTTTTATCTTTTAACCATTGACTAACTTTTTCCAGTGTCTCGTTGGCCAGAGTCTCCAGATTTTCAGCATCTTTCGCTACAATTAGAATAGCCAGATCATCTGCATATGCTATTAGTTTAACTCCCCTTGGGACAGATAGATTTAAAACGCCATCATAATAGATATTCCATAGTGTTGGACCGAGAACTGACCCCTGCGGGACGCCACATGTGATGTCTTTTTGGCCTTTTGCTCCTACCATGAGCTTCCTATCGCTTAGATAGCTAGCTATTAGGTTAAAAGTAGGTGGGGCTACCTCTCTCCTCCTAAGTTCTTTTAAAATTCCTTCCCAGGGCGCAGAATTAAATGCATTCTGGATGTCGATGGTTATAAGCATGCATCTTTTTCTCGTTGTTCTTTCGTTTGCAAAATCGGCAATTTCCTGGACCCTTTCTACAGCATCTATCGTTGACCTGCCTTGCCTAAATCCATGTTGTTCTGCATGTAGTCCTCCATTCCTCTCAACATCTGTGTCCAGCCTATCTAGGATAAGTCTTTCAAGAAGTTTCCCAAGGACATTTAATAGACAGATAGGGCGATATCCCTTATTTTGGCCAGGTTTGCCTTTCGCGATAAGGACAAGTTTTGCTATTTTCCATTCCTTTGGGAATTCTCCTTTTAGCAGTATTTGGTTCATGATCTTTAAAAATTCGTTTGAATACCTCTCTACAACCGCTTTTATGACTTCAGCCGGGAATCCATCGGGTCCTGGAGCTTTTTTTTCTTTGATTTTTCCGTTAGCCCTTAATAGTTCGCTTACTGTAAATAACGGTATTTTGTCGGCACCTACGAGCATCCTGTTCCATTTTTTAACCTGGTGAGTTGGAAATAGTATTTTGGAGACTTCAAGCTGTTCCTCATCTGTCATATCGATATGAGGCGTACTTTTTAACTTTTTACTAACTATTTGGTATCCCTTACCCCAGATATCTAAGTCTACTTCCTCTATAACTTTTTTCCAAGCAATTTGTTTGGTCTCCATAATAGTCTTTTTAAGGTTATCTTTACTCACTTTGTATTCCGTCTGTCGACGACTTTTCTGTTCAGCATTGTTCTTTTTTTTATTTTCTCTTGTCATGTTTCTTCGGGCTCGAATGCATATCCCGCGCTTTTCCGCTACCTCCTCCGTCCACCAATATACAGGTTTCCTCTTACCTTTTACACTTATCTTTCGGAATACTTTATCGCATGCTGCTTCCAATATCTGGTTTAATTCCTCTACTTGTAGGGTTATATCGCCTTTTATTCTTAATTGTCTTCCGAATTCATTTAACAAACTTTGCATGTTTTCCTTGTTGGTTCTCCAGCGTTTCAGCTTAACATCGTTGTCCTTTTTTCTGTCGTCGTTCTCGGATATGTCGTAGACTATGTACGAGTGAAAGCTTAAACTTTCTTGTTCTAATACCCTCCAATTCTTTACTTTTTGAGCTAACTTCTTGGTGCAAAATGTGACGTCAATATACGATTCTGTTCCCCTTCTCACGAATGTTGGTACATTACCTTGATTAAGAACTATCAAATCTTCTTCGCCAAGCCATTCGGCCATTTTCTTTCCCTTTTGATCTTCCCATCTAGAGCCCCATATGTGGGATTTGGCATTGAAATCCCCTCCAACAAGTATCTCTTTATCCTTTCCATGTTTTTTCATGTCTAGTCTTAGGCCGTGTAGAAACTGTTCGAAGCGGGTTGTGTTTATGTTTGGCGAGATGTAACACCCATAGATAATAGCCTGTTTGGTTTCGACCCAGACAAAACCAGGACCACTTCCCATATTTAAAGTTCTTACTGCTCCCAGCACCTTAATTGCTACATCCAAATTTGGTTCCATTATCCATTCACTACCTAGTATTTTCTTTCTATTAGGCTCGTCCATGATAATCATATCTACATTTTCTTCTTCCGCTATTTTATATGTCATATCTGTAGCCTCTCTGCCCCTGTCAACATTTATTTGTAGAACTTTGGTTATTATTGATTATTTCGCACACCTCTCTTCTCCTCCAGATGCGCTTTTACTAATTTTCTGTATTCCGGGCAGCGTGTTGTTTCTGCCACGTGTCCTTCTTCCTTGCATAAGTAGCAC
The DNA here is from genome assembly GCA_035357415.1 of Ophraella communa. Taxonomy (NCBI): domain Eukaryota; kingdom Metazoa; phylum Arthropoda; class Insecta; order Coleoptera; family Chrysomelidae; genus Ophraella; species Ophraella communa. The sequence goes on along the minus strand of CM068979.1, from coordinate 15,661,290 downwards.
TGTGGCTCATTCTTGCAGTCCTTTTTAAGATGACCCATTTTCCCGCACTTATGGCAAGTACTTTCTCTATCTTCTCCTGTACACTCCTTAGCCTTATGGCCAACCCTATGACATTTGTAACATTTTGGCGGATTTATGATCTCCCTTATCCTCCACCTGTTCCAACCATCTCCAATGACATTTCTGCCGATTAACAGATTGGCCCTGTTTTCCTGGATCGTTATAAAGGCATATTTTACGCCATATCTATTTGCTTTCTCGGACATTTTAATCTGGATATCCGTTTGCGGTTCTCCAAGCTGCATCAGCTCCATATTTATTACCTCTCGAATTTCTTGTTCTTCAACCGTGTCGTCTACATCTAAGATCATGATGGTTTTGTTCTTTTGTCTGATGCTTACGTTAGCGATGTTGTCTAGCTTCTGAGTCAGTTCGTCCTTGAACAGTTGCCTGTTTTTTTCATTGTTATCCTTTATTTGAACGTAAATGTCCCCACTCTCCTTCTTGTTTATCCTTTCAATCAATAATCATAATTTAAGGTATAAAGAAGCTAAAAGGCTACACATCTGGGTTGTCTCCGTAAAGGACATAGTCTCAAAGATTGTACTTCTAGTAAATGTCGCAAGTGCAATAAAATGCACAACACACTTTTACATTTTGAAAAATCAAAACATACCTCCAATGAATTTCCCAACCTCACTGAAACAGACAAAAGCTCAAGCCAAACATCTTCTAATTGTCATTGTTCATTTCAAACTAATAATTGTATTCTCCTATCAACTGCTGTAGTGACCGTTTATGATAAGCACAACAATCCCCATAACTGCCGCATATTAATGGACAATGGTTCCCAGAACAGTTATGTAACCACAGAACTTTGTTCACTACTTGAACTTCCTGTAAGTAAAACCAAAATATCCATTCATGGAATAAATCAGTATTTATCAAAAATAAATAGTAAAACTTGCAACCATATTATTCCCAAAAAGGCAGGAAGCCAATTTGCAACAATATTCTTCCAAAGAGGCAAGGCGCCAATTTGCAGCAATACTAGCTCCCAAAAAAAGATCCCGGTTAAGAGACTCTCCCAAGGAGTGGTTCGACTCCAAGTTAATGCTCACTATAGAAAGGATTGGTGGTATATAAGGGTTAAGGGCGCCACTATCTTTTAAACGTTACGAATAAACAACAGAAAATACACAAAAAACTAAGGTGAAAAAGATAGAAACACCTTATAATTAAGCTGAACTTGATGGCAAGAAAATAAACTACATTTAATATCAACCGAACACGCTGCACCCTTAAGACTTATAGTCCATGGGTATATAAATCAAACTTTGAATAAAGAATATTGGTTTATTGATAATAAATTGCAAATTGCCACAGGAATTATAAGTGGAAGTGTGTAAACGGAATTGACTTATCTTTAGTGTTTGTGTGATCCGGTGGGCTCGGTTAATCCATCGATGTTGTAGTTGTAGTAGTGGTTGCTGAGGGTTGGTTCTTCATCAAAGGGACTGCTAACGTGGGCTATATTTCTTCAAAAGAAGGACTGCAACTATGGACTGGATTTTTCCACAGAAAGGACTGCAACTATTAGCTGGATTTCTCCATAGAAAGGACTGCAAATATTAGCTGGATTTCTCCATAGAAAGGACTGCAACTATTGGCTATATTTCATGCTGGAGGTAACGTAGCGGTAACCTAGCGGTAACTTAGCGGTAACTTAGCGGTAACTTAGCGGTAACTTAGCGGCTGTATCCTCCTAAAAGTCGTAAAGTGGATCAGAAGGATTTAAAATGTGGTGGGTATTGATGTTGGTTCGCTCTTAGGTCAAAAAGGAAGGCAAATGCTTTACCTCAAAACGTTACTTTATACTTAAAAGCTTTCCAACATTAATGTCCCATACTTAATAACAAAACTGAATTAAAAACAATAAATTTATAGTTTTAATGAAATTCAGAGCGGTGAAGCCGACTCTGTGTGATTAATTACTAATGAGTTTTATTGTTTATACAAATGAAAAAGTTATAAGCTGTTATACTTAGTTTTTTGTAAGTAAAAATAAAAAAGTGATTGTTATAGTTATTTAAAAAATGGTTCTTTTTAATTCTAAAAGAGTTCTAAAGAAAAGATACTAATTTATTATGTTTTACATAGACTCAGTTATATATTTCATGTTTACAAAAACGTGTTACTCTGAATAAGCTTTAACAATAGATAAATTTGCAACAAAAGAATGATATTTTTATAAGCAATAAAATACCGTTTGTATTTAACAGTTACATTGTATGGTTGTACCTAGAAAGCATGTGTCTCTGAATAAGTTTGAAAATGGATAAATGTATTTTCTGAATCTCGTGAACGACTGGTCTCTAGGGGTGGTTTGATCGAAAAGAGAACGAAGCGTGGCGTTTTGCTATTTTATAAGGGTACTGACAGGGCCTTCCGGTTACGTTCGTTCGTTTGCAAGGGTTTTGTACGTTCTGTTGTGGGGGGTAAGTTTGACAGTGGTACGGTTGTGTCTAATAATACATTAGGTCGGAATTGATTTTAGAGTTCGGAGGAACGGTGACTTAAGGAAAGGTAGCATGGCGATAGACATGTTACAAACTACAGTGGCTATTCATTCCAGAATTTCTTCATTCAATACCAAAATTTCTTGTTTTACAATTGACAACATAACTTCTGCTCTTCCTTGCATCTCTTTTAATAAAAATCTAACCTACCTCCTACCTAACTTACCTCCTAATATATATTTAGCAGATCCAGACTTCAATGAAAGCTCCAAATTAGACATGTTATTGGGAGCAGATGTCTTCTGGGACATCCTTTGTGCTGGACAGATTAAACTAGGTCAGAACCTCCCTATATTACAAAAAACCTTGCTTGGATGGATTGTATCAGGCCCTATCAATTTTAACCAATCTAATAAAACACTTTGTAACCTAGCTCTACGTCTTAAAGAAAATCCTGACAATGTATTAAATATGGAAATTGAAAAGTTTTGGCAAATTCATGAACCTAATTCAAAGTCATGCTCTTCTCCAGAAGATTTATTCTGTGAAGAACATTGTACTAGAACAACTACACGTTACTCTACTGGTAGATTTATAGTTAAATTTCTACTAAAGGAACTTGGTGATTCAAAGGTGTAGTGTATGAACACACCCTTAGTAGTTCCCAAGTTTAGTTTCTTAGTTTCTTATGGTTGGCACTCCGGACTGTGGAGTGACAGCGACAGATGGGGAGAGGCGCGCCTAGTGTAAAGACCATAACCTTTTTGTTTTTTAAATAAAAGCTATAAGTAAAAGGTAATCTGTTATTAAGAACCCAATTAAAAGTTATAATATTGGCGACGAGTGGCTTATAACAGAAGGAAAAGATTTCCGAGCAAGAGAAAATGGCGGAAATAGGAAAAATAAAAGAATATGACGTAAACAAAGAATCGTTTGTTACCTACGTAAAAAGGATAAAATTATTTTTCACCGTTAATGGTACGGAAGAGAACAAAAGGAAAGACATTTTTCTACTTTTAATAGGCTCAAAAGTATATGAAATCTTAACTAATTTGGCCATGCCCAAACAACCCGAAGAATTATCCTTTGCTGAAATTGAACAAGTTCTGTCGGCATATTTTGAACCTGCAAAATTGGAAATTGTGGAACGTTTTCAATTTTCAAAACGTGACCAAAAAGATAATGAAACTGCAAACGAATATGCAGTTGCTTTAAAGAAGATGGCAATTCCCTGTAACTTCAATAATTTTTTAAAGGAAGCATTACGTGACAGATTCATCGCTGGTTTAAAAAATGAAAGAATGCAAAGAGAAATACTTCTAAAGGAACGATCATTTGATGAAGCTTTAAAACTAGCAGTTAGTATAGAATTCGTTGAAAAGGAAGCTAAAGAAATGCAGCTGAAAGAAGTAAATTATGCTGGAAAAGTGAAAGTTGAACAAAATAAGTACAAGAGGAATAAACAGTTCAGAAGTAGAGAAAATAAGGACAAGAAAATGAAGAAAAGTCTAGTTGCTATTGTTGTGGAAAGTTTCATATGGGTAAATGCAAGTATTTGGAATATTCTTGTAAAGGTTGTGGAAAAAAAGGTCATTTATTAAAGGTATGCAATTCAGAAAAGAAAAAACAGAAAAATGTAAGGTATGTAGAGAAGAACGAAGAAGATGACTCGAATGAAGAAACTGAAAATAATGTAAGTGATGAAGAACTCTATTATTTATCGGTTTATAATGTATGCAATCCTTTTAAAATTGATATTGAAATAGCCTCAAAAAGTTATGAAATGGAAGTAGATACAGGGGCGTCTATCTCTCTGATTAGTGATAGGCATTTTGAAACATATTTTTCTGATTTTGAATTGTATAAGACCGACACAAAATTACATACATTTTCGGGAAATAATCTTAATGTTTTAGGAAAAATTTATGTGCCTGTATGCTATAAAGATGTAAAAAAGGAGTTAACATTGACAGTTGTAGCCAGTAAAAGTGTTCGATCTTGCCCAATGTTATTGGGAAGAAATTGGCTGAATAAATTAAATATAAAGTTTAACATTGTTAACAAGCTTACAACTGTTAAGGGTGACTCTTATGAAAATGACATTAATGATATTATTAACGGGTTTAAAAAAAGAATTCAATGTTTTTAAAAAAGGAAATGGCAAATTTATAGGGGGAAAAGTTAATATTGTAGTGGAGGGAAATCCAACTCCCATTTTTTGTAAGGCCAGACCTGTTCCTTATTCCCTTAGAGCAGTGGTATCAGCAGAACTGGATAGGTTAGAGTGGCTAGGTATTAAAGAAAAAGTTAGCCATAGTAAGTGGGCTTCACCTATAGTGGTAGTAGAAAAAGGTACAGGTGAGCAAAAAAAAGTTAGAATTTGTGGTGATTTTAAAGTTTCGATAAATCCTGTTTCGAGAACAGAACATTATCCCTTACCAAATCCTAATGATATTTTGGCTATGTTACGTAAGGGAAAAGTTTTTACGTTAATAGATTTAAAGAATGCGTATCAACAGTTAGAATTATCAGAACAGGCTCAAGAGCTTGTTACTGTCAATACACATCAAGGACTTTATCGTTTTAAATTGATGCCCTATGGAATTACTAGTGCTCCAGCTATTTTTCAGGCTACAATGGACAAAATTCTATTGGGTTTGCAAAGTGTTTGTTGCTACATTGATGATATACTTGTTTGGGGTGATAGTTTGAATGCTTGTAAAGTTAAGGTTGAGTCAGTCTTACAAAGATTGAGTAATGTAGGACTAAAAGTAGGTATTGACAAATGTAGATTTTTTCAGAAAAGTGTTGATTATTTAGGTGTAACTATTTCAGAAAACGGTATTCAACCTACTGAAAAAGGAATTTTAGCTATAAAAAAGGCACCTAAGCCTCATAATTTGACGACTCTGAGATCCTTCTTAGGATTATTAAATTTTTATAGTAGATTTTTACCAAATTTATCGTCTCGTTTAAGACCTTTGCATTAACTTTTAGAAAAAAATAAATTATGGGAGTGGTCTAAAGAGTGTGATAAATGTTTTAATGAATGTAAAGAGTTAATTACAAAATGCAATGTATTAACCTATTATGACCCTAGTAAAACTCTAATTTTGACGTGCGATGCTTCATTTTATGGAGTCGGGTCTGTATTGTCTCATATTGTTGATGGTGTAGAACGTCCCATATGTTTTGCATCAAGAACTCTTAATAAATCAGAAAAATCATATCCGCAACTAGAAAAAGAAGCACTAAGTATAATTTTTGGTATAAAACGTTTTCATTTATTTTTATATGGACGAAAATTTATAATAAATTCTGATCATAAACCGTTGCAGACAATCTTTCATCCTAGGAAAACTATTCCAACGTTAGCAGCCGCGAGAATACAGAGATGGGCTTTGCTGTTGTCCTCTTATAATTATGACATAATGTATAAAAGTGGTAAAGAAATCGCTCATGCAGACGCTTTGTCTAGACTTCCTTTGCCGGAGACTGAAGAAGAAAGTGAGGCAGAGGTTAATTATTTTTCATATTGACGATCTTAAGTCTAGAGTAATGGTTAACAAAACAGTTGAGCTTGAAAATAATCAATTTCGAAATGTTCCAATTAATGCTGAAGTAATTTTGGCCGATTTTGTTGACAGGTCTGCTCATCCTTCTGTTCTAAATGTTCCTATTACTCCTTTAGATAAAAACAACACTGCTTGTAGTTTTAAAGATACCAACATATCAGTTCTTAGTTCTCTTGAGAATAATCGTACTGTAAATATTACTAATGAGGATAACCCAACTACCAATGTTCGACGTTCAAAAAGAATTATAAAGGTACCTCAAAAATTAGATTTATAATTGTTTATGTTATATGTTCTGTGTTTTATTACTAAGAAAAAAAAATGTTAATTTAATGTAAAAGCGGGGAGTGTAGTGTATGAACACACCCTTAGTAGTTCCCAAGTTTAGTTTCTTAGTTTCTTATGGTTGGCACTCCGGACTGTGGAGTGACAGCGACAGATGGGGAGAGGCGCGCCTAGTGTAAAGACCATAAACTTTTTGTTTTTTAAATAAAAGCTATAAGTAAAAGGTAATCTGTTATTAAGAACCCAATTAAAAGTTATAATAAAAGGAATCTGCAGAAAAAAGATTTTTATCTCTTGAAAGCAAACTAAACAAAAAACCGGATCTTAAACTTAAGTATTCAGAATTCATAAATGAATATCTATCCCTAGATCACATGCAGTCCATATCTGATTGTGATAGCAACTTTGGTCTTCGATGGATTAGCTAAATCCACAACAGGATACTCTTTAAATGATTTATTGTTTGCGGTCCAAATATTCAAAATGATCTAATATCCATTCTTACTCGTTTAAGGAAACACAACATTGTCTTAGTAGGTGATAACACAGAAACCTTCAAAGAATTCTTTGGAGATTCGACTCTTCTCATCCAATAACCACATATGAAATAAATCGTGTAACATATGGCACATCATCTGCTGCATACCTTCCAATTAGATGTTTACATGAGAACCCCTTAATTAGCAGTATTATATTAAATGACTTCTATGTAGACGACTTGCTTACAGGTGCCTCAAATCCTGAGGAAGTTTCTTGAATAAAAACTAACTTAATCACCATCCTAGCTTCAGGCGGATTTCCTCTAAGAAAATTTCTTTCTAATTCTGAAAAACTAACTAAAGATGAAAACACCAACAATCCATTCATTAATTTGTGTCCAAATGATTTTAAAAAGGCTTTGGGCTTACTATGGCATCCACAGCAGGATATATTTACCTATTGTGTTAAATTAAGCACTAACCAGAATGTAACAAAAAGAGCAGTTTTAAGTGAAACAGCTCAAATATTTGACCCTCTTGGTCTCATACTTCCATTTACAATTATTACAGCAAGACTAATATTGCAAAAATTATGGCAACTGCATATTCAGTGGGACGAATCTATCCCTTTAAATCTACACACACATTGGATAACATTCAGATCTGAGATTCAAATTCTTAGCTCTTTGCACATTCCCAGACATGTTTTATGTCCTTATCCCACCTTCATAGCTGTTTATGGATTTTTAGATGCATCATTGGTAGCCTATGGTGCAGTACTTTATGTGAAATCCATTGACAACGCTGGTATAACTCAAAGCCGTCTACTTAGAGCTAAGGCCAAAGTTGCTCCACTCAAAACCATAACACTTCCTAGATTGGAACTTTGTGCCATATCCTCCTTACAGCTGGAAATAAGTAATGTTTACTATTTTTCAGATTCAACTATTGCCCTATCTTGGATCAAGGGCTCTTCAAATCTATACAAAACTTTTGTTTCTAATCGCGTTTCTCAAATACAACCTTTGTCACGTCCTCAGGATTGGTATCATATTCCAACTTCAAAAAAACCTGCTGATCTACTCTCTAGAGGCATACCTGCTTCTATTTTAATCAATTCTAACCTGTGGTGGTATGGGCCAGATGAAATCAAGCGTTCTTCTGATCGCTGGCCTAAACCATTTCTAACAAAAACTCCTTTATCAGAAGTTCCCGAACTTCGATCTAACGCTATCTCTTTTGTATCTATAAATCATTACTGCTTTCGCACCCTTCCAAGTCTAAATAAGTTCTCCCAATTGACACGTCTTGTAAGAGTCTTTGGTTAGGTACTAAGATTTTGTAATAACGTTAAAAACAAGAAGCACCAGTATAACGCAGACACTAAAGTTATTAAAATGAAGGCTTTACCCACCAAAGAATTGGATAAATCTTTAAATAATTTAATAAAACTCGCTCAATCTGAATCCAATAGTCCTCTACTAAAATTAGCACCATTTTTGGACAATTCTGGATTTTTAAGAGTAGGTGGTCGTCTTAAACGATTTCCATTTGACTTCATAAAAAAGCACCCGGCTCTTCTCCCTTAATCTCATACTCTAACAACCTTAATTGCTAGAGAAGAGCATGAAAATCTTTTGCACGCTGGACTCCAGCAAACTCTATATTCACTTAGAGAGCGCTATTGGCCATTCGATGGAAGAAACCTTATAAGAAAGATAACTCGCAAATGTATTACTTGTTTCAAACTCAATGCTAAACCTATTCAACCCATTATGGGTGAATTACCACCTGAAAGGCTTACACCTGCAAGACCTTTCATGAATACCGGTCTTGATTATGCAGGACCATTTAAACTCAAGGATAGAATTACAAGAAACCATAAATTGATTAAGGGATATGTATGCATTTTCATATGTTTAGTAACCAATGTAACGAAGTTACTTAAATTGTGTTTAGTTCCGTATATTCCAACTACTCCGCACTGTATTATTTATTAAAATAAAACCGGATTTTGTTGAAACGACGCGCAACTGCTAATTAGTTAAGTAGAGGGGATACGGTTGGGTTAAACGGATCGAAAAGAGAAACATTTTTGGGGAAGTCGATCGCCAGCCGTCTAAGAGGTAAACACGTACGCTCCGAGAAAACCGGTAAGCAAATCGAGATATTAGGAATTTTTCTAAGTCCGAGAATCATAGTTTGCGCATGTTTCTAGTTAGAAGTGGGAGAACCGATAGCTAGCTAGGGATTTCAGAACCGTTAGCAAGGCAGTTGATCACCGCCACTTAATAGTGCCATCACGTGCAGTCCTGAGCCGCCTTAAGGAAAACCGGTAAGAAATACTTAATAATTATTTAGATTGGGGAGTCGGAAAGAATTCTAAGTCCGATATTGGAATTCTGCGCAAGTCGTTAGATAGGAGTGGGAGATCCGTTGAATATATAAATCAGTAGATCAATAGAGAAGTCAGTTAGCTACCAGCCGTTGATAGTGCCGCCACGAATAACTACTGCTCCGTTTTGGTAAGAAAAGCTTTATTATAGATTTGTAGAGTTTCAGGTTCTATTCTGCCGGCCGAATTCTTCATATACATAAGCGTAAGTCCGTATTCCGAGTAAGATATCTTAGGTGAGGTATTTTTGCCCTTGCTATCCCGCTGATAAGGAAGGCCGAGTGCCGGGTGGGTATCACAGGTACTCCGGCAGTTTATCAATCTTATTATTTTGCGTCGGAGACACTAGGTGGGTATCACGAGTGTCTCCAACGGTAGTATACCCTTATCAGCCAGCTAGTAAGGAAGGCGGAGTGCCGGGTGGGCATCACAGGTACTCCGGGCGTTTAGTCGTTTTCCGTTTTCCCTTGTTATCCCGCTGATAAGGAAGGCGGAGTGCCGGGTGGGCATCACAGGTACTCCGGTAGTTGCGTAATAGTTTTTATGCGTTGGAGACACTAGGTAGGTACCACGAGGGTCTCCGACGGTAGTTATACCTTTATCAGCCCGCTAATAAGGAGGAGGAAGTACTAGGTGGGTATCACGAGTACTTCCCAAATTCCGGAGAAAAATAGAAACCGATCCTAAGATACTTTCCGTATAGATAATATTGCAATCCGGGTTTCCGTAGTCTCAGAGAATAGAACCTAAACTACTATCATAGGAGTTTGGTAGCAATTTGTATGTACCCCGCATGTAGAATATCCGCTTGGTAATTAGACTGCCCGCTTTTTGTAAAAACCGCTTTCACATATCACTCCGCCGTGAATAGCCCCGCATTCATCATTCACCCGAAGCATGGTAGCTTTTGCGTAACATTCTTTGCACACCTCCACCATCCCCGTTAAAACCCCGACCTGTAACGAACTTGTATATTTATTTGTTGTTGTTAATAATAAATAGAATTTAGGAAATATTGTGTATTTTTATTCCACTGTTCGTATTGAAGTGTGATTGTTATAGCCGTGAAACTTCAGGTATCCAACCCAGCCGGGTAATTTGTAACAATCCAAATTTGAGCCTAAAAGAAGTCAGTTAGATAATCTCTGTCCGTATGAAAAACTATAACTTACCGTATTGTTTAATACATTTCCTTGTTTTGTTCTTTAAAGTATTTCTTATTAATGTAACTAGTTCACCTGACTATTAACGTTAACTATTATCTTTGTTTTGTTCTTTAAAGTGTTTCATATTAATGTAATTAGTTCACCACACTATTAATGGTAGTTGGAAGTATTCAGTGCTTTATCTGTATGGGTACTGGAACAGTTGAATTATTATTACTTTATTATAAAGGTTTGTAAACATTGTACATGTTTTGGTATAAGGGCAAAACATCTGTTTACTGGCATATAAAATATTGTTCGAAATTCGCTTACCTTAGAATTCTCATTATTATATTTCTTTTGACCTGGGTTTCCATATTCGAATTGATTTATAAAGATATTATTATATAGCTTGATTGATTTTTGTATTGATTCCAGTTTGGTTATGTAGTTGGAATTGTTTTGACAATCGAAACTCGAAAGTCTCTGAGTGCTACGTTGCCGTATTTCTAGTCAGGGTAGATGTAAGATGAGTTGCCTATACGGTTAAATAGAAATGTGGTTTGTCTTGGTTTTGTAATAGGGAAAATTAGATTCATAGGGTTATATATAAGGTTTTAGGGTTGAATGGGTTTGAGGTGAGTTGGTCTTAATCTTTGTCATTTCGGGGAAACGATAATTTGGGATGGTAGTGCTACCGGTCAGATCGAGGCCACTTGATTTGAGGAGCAGACAACGTCGCGATGTAAGTTAACTCGCGTGCGCGATTTGAAAGTCAAGGGTTTTGTGTGGGAGATGCAAAAAAGGTTCGGCTTGGCCTTTTTAAGCAAGATGGAGGTCTGGCGTGTCGGCTTTTTAATTTTGCTAATAATAAGTTGTGGTTGGTGTTGGAGCTGGTACCAATTTTGGGGGTGTAGTTTGGAGGTCCTTCGACGTTACTTCGTCAGCCGATTATCGGGATTATCCTCCGACTGGCCATTCAATGTTTTCTCGGTAAGGAAGATTCAGGAGGCAAACCAGGAGTGGGTTTGGTATTGGATTGGAGAGAAAACAAAACCGCAAGGGATTATTCTACCTGTATGCCACAACAACCAACAACGCCTTTTGATTGGGACACAATTGCTCACTGTAGGGAGTGTAAGAAATCCAACGATATTCACGAAGGCTGGACGCCATTTCGCCAACCACGTGTTTGCCCTGTGGAGTTTACGAGTCGAGAAGGCCCTGCGGAAGTGCAGGTAGGCACTATTTGGTATATTTAGCTAGAAATGAGTTACTTATAGTTATAGAAAGTGTTTTCCTTTGTGTTATTTTTTTGCTAGGGAAAAAAAGGTTAAATTTAAAATAACGAATATTTTCTTCGTTTAGGGTTCTTGTGGGAGGTCCAACTAGGGATTAAGACAAAGAGGCCGGATTTCTCCAGGATGTCAATACATTCATCAGGAGTAGGGGTTCATATTCATGAGTGGTAATGTGAAGACTATTGGTGAGAGTATCTTATATTTGTTTATTGGGGGGTTTTATTTTTTTTGTCAGCGGATTTAACTAGATATAAGTTTTTGTTAATATTAGAGTAATAAAATTATATTGAACATTGAAAAACCTAGAGCTTGTTAGCATATAATGAAAAATACCTGATTCTTGTGAGCGTATTAGACATGGCCATGACTAGAACGACAACGTTCAAGGTATAAGTTAATGATAAATGGTTGGTAAAATCAGAAACTAGGTTTTGTTCATACCAAGTCAAGCTTTTGTATCTCTTTAACACTTTTATAACGGTCTCTCGATTTAAACTTTAGTTATAAGTACATGTTTGGTAAATATTTCTTGAATCTAGGTTGGGGGAAAAAGAGTATATTTCAATAGTAGTTTGTAAAGATATTGTTATTGTTTCATTTTTTTGTTTGCTTTAAAATTGTGGGTTTAAAACATGTCAATGTTACCTATTTTGCTTTAATTAAGATTGATTTATTAGTAATATTTTGATAATTATTATCTTGTTTTTGGGATGTCATTCATTCTAGCTTGTTGAGCTTGGTGTTTAACATAAATGAGGTTTTGTACAATATGTGATTACATCTCATTGAGTATTTTTTTATATATACATAACTATTCTTTTATACTGCCACTAAGGCACAATTTTTTTGGTGTATCCTACAATACATTAGTATATCCTGTAACACATTGGTGTATCCTAGATAATAAATTGGTGTAGTTAAGGAAGGTTTTTTTTTATTTTGAATCATTTGCTATGTTAATGGTTTGGAAGGTAGTAATTTACTTTGTCGTCGGTCAGGTTTTAAACATAGCTGGCTATGTCTTCTGTGACTTTTGAAAGAGACCCAACCCGTCTCCACTGCAGTTTAGCCGCGAGCCGACTTAGGTTGACACAGACAACCTTCTACACTTTAACTTGAGGTAGGTATCCTAGCTTGAGAGGGGTAGTAAGAGTAGCTACAGGAAAAAGTTAAGGTTAGAGAAGTGGCGCCCAACGTGGGGCCAATTGGTCAAAGTTCTTTCAGGTAGTTGACACAATTTATTTTGTAGGATTTGGAGTTTAGGCAGTTTTGATCGGAGTGTGTTTATAGGAACTTAGTTGTTGTTAGTCATCTTGTAGGGTACAATTGCGTGCAAAGTAGGTCACAGGTATAGCATAGTTGAAGTTAGGTTTTATAGAAGCTGTGACGGAAGTGTAGGCTAAATACTTTAGGTATCTATCCACTGTTAGAGTTGGTCGTAGGATTAGATTAAGTTAAGGGAGGGATTACGGCAAGTAGTGAACAGTTTGGAATTTTCTTGGGGTTTATAACCATTTTTATGATAGGTTAGGAATCTAGTTTAGCTTGTTCTTTGTTGATGGTGTATTGTCCATACTTTCTGGTCACTTAGTGTAGTGCTAAGCCTATCTTCTCTATTGTCTCATTTAGCACGTGGTTGTAGTTATCATGCCTGGTAAATTTGCTGTTAATCGCCTTGATAAAGATGAGCTGGAGTTTGAACTACGAGTTCGAGGCATCGACGTTGGTACAGTGGATGAAATGAGGCCGAGGTTGTCAGCTGCTTTACGGTTGGAGAAATGTGGTGATACTTTTAGGTATCCTGCTCACCCATTTTCCTGGGAGGAGGATAGGGATGCCATTGAAACTAAATGCAGGGACTTGGAAAATCTGTTGGCTACATTCTCGAATGTACGCAGCGATTCGGACGCCACCAAATTGAGTACTAAACTTCAGCACTTAATGGGAAGAGTTGATCGAATGGAAACCGCTGGAGAGGAACAAGGGAAGGTGAAGTCTTCGTTGTTGACACGTGTCCTAATGTTGAATAAGGGTTTGCATAATCTTCTACATCCAGTTCCATCGGATCCAGTCCCACCAGTAGTTAGTGTTTTTACCGGTCTCAGCCAATCGTTCCAAGCAGGTTTGGAAGCAGCTGCGGGCTCGTCACCCAATGTGTCTGCTCAATCAGGACGAATTCAGGGAAGTTTTTCTTCATCGAAGATGTTACCGCCACATAAGTGGGGGATTGCGAAATTTTCTGGTACGGGAAAATCTCTGTCGGTTTCTGCATTTTTTGAGATGGTTGATGAACTTAGGGTAGCTCGTAATGTATCCAAGGAAGTGTTGTTGGAGGCAGGCATCGATTTATTCTGTGAGAAGGCCTATCAGTTTTACAAAGACGTTCGCTCTCGGGTTAGCAGTTGGGATGAGTTGGAAAGGGAATTCCGCAAAGAATATCTGTCCGCGCATCATAGTGAAGCTTTATTCGAGGAATTAAGGGGACGTACACAACATCCATCGGAAACTATTGGAGTCTATTTGGCGATTATGGCTAGTTATTTTAGTAGGCTGAGGTGCACTATACCAGAGGAGACAAGGTTGGCAATAATTCTGAAGAACCTACATCCTTTCTATCAGGACAGACTTAGGGACCCCATGCCAACTACGTTGGAAGAGTTAAGAATAGTGTGTAGACGGATGGAGGAGAGAAGGGACGCTATAAGGAATTACGTTGAACCTTCAGGGAAACGGACTAATGTCTTGGAAAAAGATTTAGCTTATGTTGAGGTAGATAGTGTTAGTAGTGGGGAAGCTGGTCCGTCTAATCGCAGGCCTATTGTTGAGTATCATAAAAGGCAAACGAAGGTTATTGCTTGTTTTAATTGTGGGCAAGATGGCCATAAGGCTATAGGATGTACGTTACCCCGAAAACTGCAATGTTATGGTTGCAAAAAGGATGGTTTTACGAGGAAGACGTGTCCCAATTGCAGTAAGCATCAGGGAAACGAATAGCAGCACCTTTGGATAGTCGTAAGAAGGATGCGGAGAGACATACGGCTACTGTACAACCTATTTTGGATTTCATTATTGACCATGCTGAGAATGATGAACGACCCTACCTTAAAGTCAAAATTTTGGGTAAAGAGGTCTTAGGTCTTTTGGATTCCGGACCATCGAGGACGATCGTAGGAAGTTTAGGGTGGAAAATATTGCAGACTTTAGGTTTAAAAATTGACTCTTCAAAAGCTATAACTTGTCGCGTAGCTAACGGTGAAACCTGCGTAGCAAGGGGTGAATGTTTAGTACCTTTTATGTTAAGGGATCGTCTTAGAGTCTTGCCAGTTCTAGTTGTTATGGACGTACCTCATACCTTGATTCTGGGTAGTGATTTCTGGCGTATCATGGGGATAGTTCCTGATTTGAGGCATGATGAGTGGAAGTTTTCAGATTCACCTGTCGTGATATCAACTGTAGATCATTTACGAGACCAAACTGTTTTGACGGATTTGCAAAGGGTTCGACTCGAGGCGGTAGTTAGTAGAAATAAGGAGCTTCTGGGAGCTAATCTTGGCTGCACTGATATGGTCGAGCACACGATTGTCTGTAATGCGGCGCCTATTAAACAGAGGTATAACCCGGTTTCTCCGGTGATTCAAGATCATATAGATAGGGAACTCAAAGAGATGTAAGCTCAGGGAGTGGTAGAAAGGTCACATAGCCCTTGGTCATCGCCCATTGTGATGGTAAAGAAGAAAGATGGTACCTACCGATTCTGCGTAGATTATCGGAAATTGAACTCGGTTACTGAGAGAGATAGTTACCCTTTACCCTATATGTCAAATATTTTAGATAAATTGAGGAATGCTCATTATCTGTCTACCCTTGATATTAAATCGGCATACTGGCAAATACCGGTGGCTGAGTCGTCACGCCCTTTCACTGCGTTTACGGTACCCGGTCGTGGGCTGTTTCAGTTTCGTCGAATGCCGTTTGGGTTGAGCAACAGTCCAGCTACTTGGCAACGTCTCATAGATCGCGTATTAGGACCAGATTTAGAACCACATGTATTTACGTACTTGGACGATATTGTGATTGTGACGGAGACTTTTGAGACACATCTTGGGGTGTTGGAAGAAGTGTTTCGTCGGTTGAGAGATGCTAAGTTAACTTTAGGTTGGGATAAATGTCATTTCTGTCACCCAGAGTTAAAATACTTAGGTCATGTTGTCGATAAGATGGGTATTCATGTCAATCCGGAGAAGGTAAAGGCTATGTTGAATATCCCTGCGCCCAAAACTGTTAAAGAGACTCGCAGTATTTTAGGTTGTTTTAGTTGGTATAGACGTTTTGTGCCAGATTATGCCACGCTAATTTCGCCGATCACGGCATTGTTAAAGAAAGGAAAAAAGTTTGTTTGGACTGTCGAGTGTGAGGAGTCTTTCCGCAAGATTAAAGATTATTTGGTAGCAGCTCCTGTGTTAAATTGTCCCGACTATAGTCTCCCTTTTGTTGTTCAGTGTGATAGTTCAGGGTTTGGCCTTGGAGCCGTCCTACTACAACCACATCCGGATGGGGATCGAGTAATTAGTTTCCTGAGTCGCTCGCTTAGTCGCCAAGAGCGGAATTATTCCACCACGGAGCGTGAGTGCTTGGCTGTCCTTTGGTCGATCGAGAAGTTACGACCGTATTTGGAAGGGGTACCCTTCACGGTGATAACCGACCATGCATCTTTAGTTTGGTTGCAGAACTTAAAGGATCCTACGGGCCGGTTGGCTCGTTGGGCGGTCAGACTGCAGCAGTACGATTTCCGTATTGTACACCGCCGAGGGAAGGATCATATAGTTCCAGATGTGCTTTCGAGGTCAGTGCCGATGGTAGATGTTGTGGGGGTACACAATAAAGATCGTTGGTACGATAAGATGTGTGACTTAGTGTCAAGCAAACCGTTAAAATACCCGCAGTGGAGAGTGGGAAATGGTAAATTGTTCAAGTATGTTCGCTCTACTCCTTCTTTAAGTAGGGGGAATGAAAACTGGAAGGAAGTAGTTCCTCGGTATCAACGCAGAGAGATTCTGAAGCAGTTGCATGATGATCCTTTGGCTGGACATGGAGGTGTGTTAAAAACTTACAAGAGGGTGTGTGAATGCTACTATTGGCCTAAACTGAAATCAGACGTTGTGAGGTATGTAAAGGGTTGTCAGGTTTGTGCTGCACATAAGGTAGATCAATCAGGCCCCAAGGGTTTAATGACTGCGCAACCGCTTGCCACGCAGCCGTGGGAAATAGTGGCGACCGATTTAATGGGACCTTTTCCTAAATCTACTCAAGGATATCGATTCATATTAGTTGTAATGGACGTTTTTAGTAAGTTTCCGCTGGTTTTTCCGCTAAGATCATCTAAAGCACCCCATGTAATTAGGAAAATCGAACAGGATGTTTTCCTCCTTTTTGGAGTCCCTAGATTGCTTCTCTGTGACAATGGACCACAATATACTTCTCGCTTGTTTAAAGATCTAATGAGAAACTATGGCGTTACGGTAAGGTACAATGCTTTATATCACCCTCAGGCGAATCCCACGGAAAGGTATAATCGGACGTTAAAGACAATGTTAGCTTCGTATGTATCAGATAATCATAGACATTGGGAGAATAATCTTGCCAAGGTAGCGTGTGCTACACGAACAGCTTATCATGAGTCAACGGGTCAAACACCTTATTTTGTTAATTTTGGAAGAAAAATGATTTTAAATGGTAAGGAGTTTAGCAAGATGAAGGAAGTTCGGGCAATAATAGATGGACAGGAAGATGAGGAAAGTGGTGCAGAGAGAACGCAGGGAATGAAAACACTTTTTGAGGAAGTTCGTATCCGGTTGGATAGGGCGTCGAAGAAGAATGAAAGGGTATATAATTTGCGCAGAAGGCAGGTGAAATTTCTACCGGATCAGTTGGTGTGGAGAAAGAATTTTACGTTATCGGATGCCACGGCTCATTACACAAAGAAGCTTGCACCTCGTTGGGTTGGTCCTTTTTATGTGCGTAAGAAGGTATCACCTTGGACTTACAACTTAATCGATGAGAACGGTGTCGACCAAGGAAACTACAGTATTAAGGATTTAAAGGCGGCTAGCGCCGCAGAAAACTTAGATGAGTAAGTTTTCTTCCGGTTGGGGGGGTGATGTAACAATCCAAATTTGAGCCTAAAAGAAGTCCGTTAGATAATCTCTGTCCGTATGAAAAACTATAACTTACCGTATTGTTTAATACATTTCCTTGTTTTGTTCTTTAAAGTATTTCTTATTAATGTAACTAGTTCACCTGACTATTAATGTTAACTATTATCTTTGTTTTGTTCTTTAAAGTGTTTCATATTAATGTAATTAGTTCACCACACTATTAATGGTAGTTGGAAGTATTCAGTGCTTTATCTGTATGGGTACTGGAACAGTTGAATTATTATTACTTTATTATAAAGGTTTGTAAACATTGTACATGTTTTGGTATAAGTGCAAAACATCTGTTTACTGGCATATAAAATATTGTTCGAAATTCGCTTACCTTAGAATTCTCATTATTATATTTCTTTTGAACTGGGTTTCCATATTCGAATTGATTTATAAAGATATTATTATATAGCTTGATTGATTTTTGTATTGATTCCAGTTTGGTTATGTAGTTGGAATTGTTTTGACAATCGAAACTCGAAAGTCTCTGAGTGCTACGTTGCCGTATTTCTAGTCAGGGTAGATGTAAGATGAGTTGCCTATACGGTTAAATAGAAATGTGGTTTGTCTTGATTTGTAATAGGGAAAATTAGATTCATAGGGTTATATATAAGGTTTTAGGGTTAAATGGGTTTTAGGTGAGTTGGTCTTAATCTTTGTCATTTCGGGGAAACGAATAATTTGGGATGGTAGTGCTACCGGTCAGATCGAGGCCACTTGATTTGAGGAGCAGACAACGTCGCGATGTAAGTTAACTCGCGTGCGCGATTTGAAAGTCAAGGGTTTTGTGTGGGAGATGCAAAAAAAGGTTCGGCTTGGCCTTTTTAAGCAAGATGGAGGTCTGGCGTGTCGGCTTTTTAATTTTGCTAATAATAAGTTGTGGTTGGTGTTGGAGCTGGTACCAATTTTGGGGGTGTAGTTTGGAGGTCCTTCGACGTTACTTCGTCAGCCGATTATCGGGATTATCCTCCGACTGGCCATTCAATGTTTTCTCGGTAAGAAAGATTCAGGAGGCAAACCAGGAGTGGGTTTGGTATTTGATTGGAGAGAAAACAAAACCGCAAGGGATTATTCTACCTGTATGCCACAACAACCAACAACTCCTTTTGATTGGGACACAATTGCTCACTGTAGGGAGTGTAAGAAATCCAACGATATTCACAAAGGCTGGACGCCATTTCGCCAACCACGTGTTTGCCCTGTGGAGTTTACGAGTCGAGAAGGCCCTGCGGAAGTGCAGGTAGGCACTATTTGGTATATTTAGCTAAAAATGAGTTACTTATAGTTATAGAAAGTGTTTTCCTTTGTGTTATTTTTTTTGCTAGGGAAAAAAAGGTTAAATTTAAAATAACGAATATTTTCTTCGTTTAGGGTTCTTGTGGGAGGTCCAACGAGGGATTAAGACAAATAGGCCGGATTTCTCCAGGATGTCAATACATTCATCAGGAGTAGGGGTTCATATTCATGGGTGGTAATGTGAAGACTATTGGTGAGAGTATCTCATATTTGTTTATTGGGAGGGTTTATTTTTTTTTGTTAGCGGATTTAACTAGATGTAAGTTTTTATATTAGTATTAGAGTAATAGCATTATGTTGAACATTGAAAACCCCTAGCTTGTTAGCATATACTGAAAGATACCTGATTCTTGTGAGCGTATTAGACATGGCCATGACTAGAACGACAACGTTCAAGGTATAAGTTAATGATAAATGGTTGGTAAAATCAGAAACTAGGTTTTGCTCATACCAAGTCAAGCTTTTGTATCTCTTTAACACTTTTATAACGGTATCTCGATTTAAACTTTAGTTATAAGTACATGTTTGGTAAATATTTCTTGAATCTAGGTTGGGGGGAAAAGAGTATATTTCAATAGTAGTTTGTAAAGATATTGTTATTGTTTCATTTTTTGTTTGCTTTAAAATTGTGGGTTTAAAACATGTCAATGTTACCTATTTTGCTTTAATTAAGATTAATTTATTAGTAATATTTTGATAATTATTATCTTTGGGATGTCATTCATTCTAGCTTGCTGAGCTTGGTATTTAACATACATGAGGTTTTGTAAAATATGTGATTACACCTCGTTGAGTGGGCAACAAGCGAAGGTAGAAAGTCCTGCGTCAGTTCCGCCGCATCGTGGAAGCACGAACGTTTCGTTTCTAGCGTGTTGAGCTAAACGAAACGACGGTGTTCTAGATCCAGGATTGACTGACCGCCGTCCTCCGATACCGACCCGTCCCTTCCTGTCCTGTTTTATCCCCGACTAGGACCGTAGTCCACAGAGTCCGGGATCCGTTGTAATTGCACTCCGATACCGCGGAGCGTGTTAATTAGTATACCGTAGAAGGTTCGTTAAGTTCTTTCTGTCACTGTAAAGTATTTGTACATATTGTAAATAGTTGTTTTCATTAGATAAGTTTTAGCGATGTATATAGTCCAGGAATAAATATTTATTTTTACCGACCGTTTGCGTTTCCTTAATTCAGACCTTTCTTGGATAAATAAATAAATTCCGATACAGATCCAGAACAGAAAACCGGTGACGTCCGGAAAACACGTCACATAATTTGGCTGTATTTAGTTACTCAAAATTGAAGTCAAACTTTAAACTTCTGCATAAATAAATTAGTTAGTTCCAAGTGAAATATTTGTTTTTTAAAAACAAGTTTCGCAACGACGGAACATAACTTAGGTTGGTGTAAATTTTATTGAGTACTTTACATTGGTTCAGTTAACTAGTGCATTGACCAATAACGTCTAATATTAAGAAATAAAACTTATTAAGTTGTAATAATAAACTCTGAGGTTGGACCAATTTTGATAAACAATTACATTAATTAGATTAAAATTTACATTGTATTTACGTAGGATTTTCGTTCGGTGTGAGATAATGTTTTTTATGTTATGGTGAAATTTTTCGTAAATTTACAGTTTCAGTTTCGGAGGTTTTTTTGCGATAGAGACGGTTTTATTACATTTACCCTGGTCACTCGATAGTTATATTCTTATGAGGAGTCAGTTATCACAATAGCCCCAAACACCGGGGTAAATGTGAAATAGTGAGGTGTTTTTAAAAAATACTGCACATTTTTTATGAATTATCAGTTTTGGCCTCCAAAACCTTTTTCTGCATGAACCTGTGAGTGTACTGAAATTTTTGAAAATTATTTACTACAGTATGTCCAGTTGTAGAACGATTCAAAGTTAAGAAACTATCACACAATTACCCCTATTTACCCTACAAATTTTTTAATTACTTGATTATTTTCAGACTGTTCTCAGACATGTTTTAAATATTTTTATTGGTAATTTGTTTTTCAGGTTAAATGACATGAGGGTGATATTTCATCGGTTTACTTAATGACCTTTTTTTCAGTGGTAGGGTTTAGTGGGTATTGACAATCCGGAGAGTAATTATGAGTCCCACACTCCCCATGTCTATGTACAGCGTACATATTATAAAAAAACAAAAACCAAAAAAAAAATAGTAAAATACAAAAACAATAAAAAACAAAAACAAAATAAAAAAAACACAAAAATAAAAAATAGAGAGAAATGAATATTACACTTGGCGTGCGTAAATGCATTTCCCTCCACCCAAGAACAAAAAAATGGAAACTTTCTATCAAAACTCGAAGAATGAAATAACAAGGAAAATAAGGAAAAGTTTAATTTTGATGCAACAATAAAATTTTTTTAAAAGTAAATCTTGTTTTTTTTTACCAATACAAAATTTATATATAAATTTTAAAACTTTATTCTTTAAGATTTTCTAGAAAATACTATTGAATTTTACCGAAATGTGGATGCATTTAATAATGAATTAATAATACAGATACAGATACAGCAGTAAGTTAGTCAGTTTTAAATAAAGTTACAAATACATTACTGCGACTAATATGTACCTGGTCTGTGTTTATTTAAAATTTTGTTCCTTATAGGCCTTTTTTCATGTTTTAACACAGAATTCATTCTTACGTAAGTATCTCTTTGTATATTAATTAACGACTTTAAAAATATATGAATATTAGGACAATAAGCGCTAAATTTGGAGTGAAATGACTCGCAAGTGTTTGTAGTTCTACAAAGAGAAGAAGCTTTGGCTGCCCATATTTTTGGTGTAAATTTAGACTCAGTATCGATATATGTTTCAACTAAATGGTAACAAAACTGAGTAACTCTTTCATCATCTGGTTTCTCGGCCATGAAATCTTCAACAAATGATTCCTCTACTTCTGGTGGAAATAAAAAGGACAGCCCAAATATATTATGTAGCCATTTCCCAATGGTGGAACCCATATCTTTATATTCTGTACTTAGACCAAGTTTTTGTATTTCACGCCACCTAAAAATGATATATTTTTTAGGGAAATATTTATCGTAAAAAAGAGTATTACCATTGTATAAACAGACATAGTAGGACAACCCAATGCTTTATTTTCTTTGACACATTTTGGGACGACCGCCAGATGTCGGTAAAGACTTGGTCCCAATTTTAAAAATAAATACTAATTTTACTTATATTTGGTAGATGGCGGTGCGTCAGAAACTAAATTCTCACTATTTTCTATAGGGGTAATTGCAATTGTTATGCTCTTGTTGCAAAGTTTATTATTGACGATCTTAGTATCAACTGATTCGTTGTTATAGTTTGTGGAGTGTTTGTATTATAGTTATAGTTTATTTATTATTAATAGTATATTATTCAATAAGTATATAATAGCCATTACATGCGAGTAAAATACTATACTTTGTTCACGACATTCAAATAAAATTTACTAGTAATTATAAAAAATCTTTATTTTATGAAGTAATGTACAATGTCGTAGCAGCATTATCATTTGAGTTCATACTTAAATTACTCCTTATTTAAGTCAGAACTATAAAAAAGCCAATATTTGATTTTGATGTAAATATTGCTTTTATACTCTTTTTACACAATATTGTTTGATTTTTCAGTTTTTATGTAACTAACACATATTTTAGGACAAAATTTTATTTTTATTTTGTTAAATACTTCTTATTTAGCACTATTTAGCAAAATTAAAAATCAAAAAGACTGCAAAGACAAAGAAAATTGCAGAATAGCATGTAAATAAAAGTTCATATAAAATACTCGTATTGAATAATATTCGTGTGTATCTGTGTATAAAGTATACCATATACCAAATTACATTCTGTATAGGCAACACTTATTACGCGTTTGTGTGTATTGGAGTGTATGCTACCGTGTTGTGAACAAAGAACGCATAATCATTTTTTAGTTTATCAAAGTTGTCAACAAAGTTCATATTGCTATTGTAGTCTTCTAAGATCTTTGGTGCGGTCACATCTTTTAAACTTCCATCTTTTTCCTTTCTTTTTACTGTAATAGTTTCTTCTGGGTTGTGATAGTTTGTTAAAGAATAAACTCCTTTTCGATCTTTCCAACGAATATAAGTTATGCCTTCATTACTTTGTTTCCAATCATATTCGCCTCTCTTCATCTTTTTGTCATCAGTCAATGTGGCAAATGTTTTCTTGTAGGTCGTACGGTACCGCATACAAATATAAGGCTTTTTCTCAAAGAAATAAGCAGATCATACCCATTAAAAAAGTTATCGAAAAATAGTATATGGTTCTTTCCAGCAAAGTCCTTACATAAATCGATGACAACTCTTGATGCCAAACCTTTATCTGTTTTATCCAACTCTCGGCCTGTATATACTTGAAATCTAACATTAAAGCCCTTTTTATCGCACAACATCCAAATTTTAAATCCTCTTTTTGTGGGTTTATCTTTATTATACTGCTTCATTGAGCTACGGCCTTTAAATTTTACCATAGCCTCATCAACGACAACTTTCTGATGAGGAGAATAACATTCGGAAAATACTCGCTCCAAGTGCGTTATTGTGGGTCTAATCCGGTATAGGCGATCATATTTAGGGTCTCCTTTTTTGGAATCATTGAGTTATCGTTAAAATGGATATGCGACAATAGCCATCCAAATCGATTAAGGTTCATAAGAGGAGATATATAACTATCGTGAAAATCTGGAGCAGTAGACCAATAATCACGATAAATGGGAAGTACCTTCATTCCCATAAATAAATTTATACCCAAAAATAATCTAATTTCATATGCATCTGTGGGGTGGTATCTTTTGTTTTTTTGGGTTGCGTATAGATTGGTTTGAAAGGCAATATTGTCAACTAGTTCGTCCGTAAAAAATAGCTTGAAAAATGAAATTGGACTTTTATCTACCATTGTCATGACCTTTTGAGTGTGACCAACTTCTTCGGTAAATGATGGTATTGTAGAAACAAGTAAAACTTCTTTTTTCCATGTCTGAGAGCCCTAGCAATAATCTAAATTTTCCTTGGTCTGCAACTGGAGTTGGCGTCCTCTGAAGGGATGGCGGGTCCTCT
Organism: Ophraella communa; assembly: GCA_035357415.1. Lineage (NCBI taxonomy): Eukaryota > Metazoa > Arthropoda > Insecta > Coleoptera > Chrysomelidae > Ophraella > Ophraella communa. The sequence continues at coordinate 15,636,977 of CM068979.1, read as the reverse complement.
GGCATGCTAGGCACCAGAACTACGTGATGTGAATTATTTTCAGGTTCAGGTTCAGGTTGAAGTTCGCTTTCATCGGAGGAGTAACTCAGTACATAAAAGTTTGTTTTCTTCTTCTCCGGTGTAAAGGTCGGATCCCCGTCCGAATCATCAAAATCACTAATATCTACATCTGAGCCAAGACTCCATTTCTCGGCCTCGTCTTCTGAGTAAGAGCTCTTCTCATGTTATTTTGCAATACCTAAAATAATAAACACCTCGATAAACACTCTACAAAATATTTGTTTTTCGACTATCAAGCAAGAAATTCATAAAAAAACACTTTTTTAACAGTTTAGATTACCTATCTAAAAACCGGTCAAATTAACGAAATTTAGGGTCACATTTACACGGTGGTCATCAGAGGTGACCACCAATATTTTAACTATAACTCAAAGAAAAGTAAATTGAGAACTGTTGTAAATATAAAATATGGATCTTTATACTATTATCTAACAAAAAAAATATCTTACATATGTATGTAAAATCAGCACGTACCGTTTTAAGATCATTTATAACCCACTATAGTACACTCGTTGATTTTTCGACTTCGACTGAGCACATGCTACCTATAAACCATTTAATATCGACTCCGCACATACAGCTCCACCTCTTGACATCTACTGCAACTATTAAAGGTGGTCGTTTGATCTTACCGGCATGCATATGAGCACGATAAATTATTTTCTAGGTGGTTTTCTACCGCGACCACCGTGTCGAAAAGGGGGTAAAAGTGGGTGGTTATCTACTGCGACCGCCGTGCTTTAAAGAGTTAATAAGCATTTTCGTATTTTTGCTTGCAGAAAATAATTTTGATAACTTATTAGCTTAGACACTAAATTTTTGTTGCTATAAACAAGCCGTTATGTTAAACCCCATGATTCAACCTCTACTTTAATATAACAATAGGTACCGTTTTCTCCACAACAATTTTACCGAACTTCCGGTAATATCGATAATCTCGATAATTCTAAATAAACCAATAATTTATGAATATAAAAATTTGGTCACTCAACATTGTACAACAGTGTACAAGATAAAACTCCTAAAAATGTAGTTAATGGCTTAAACGATTCGAAATAGTTTTAGAAAAAGTATTTTTATTTTTTTCGGTTAAAAAATTACAATTGTTATTAGCAAAAAACTGTTGGAAAAAAAGCCCACCAGCTTCTTCCCAATACCTCCATAAAAGTATAACTGATTGTTTAAATAATAAAAAAAATTCTGAAAGTGCGGTAAATTTTAGCAAAAATTTTCAATTCTCGGAATCGTAACTCTATATTATTTTCACCATGTACTAGCGTGAAAATAATAAAAAGAAATCGAATTAGTGCTTTGAATTTGTCGCGCTTAACAATAATAATAATGATAAGTATAATAATAATCTTTAATGTTTCTAAACAAAAAATTACAGCAACGGTTTGGTTACATATATTTTATTATTACAACATAGTTTAATAAATCATATTATGGCCCTAGTTAAGAAAAAATATATATACTAGCTCAGTTTATTGCTCGAGAGCAAATAGGTCGCAGGTCTGCGTTCCAGGTGTCACCTCAGCTTACTAATAACTTTGATGATATAATTCAAACTAATATTGAGGGCGCCAGCTACAGAAATACTTACAGAAATACGCTTCTTGCCAGTATAACTTCAACGAGGAGGGAAAATTTCTGGTACCAAAATCACAGAGGTCAAGGTTAATAGCAAAAATATAATTTAATAAATAATATTAGTAGTAGTTAAAATTACATAAATATAATATAAATAATGCAAGAACAGTATCACAGAAAGAATGAATTGGTAATTAAATATATAGTGTAGGCAAACCCGCTAACTAGATCCAACTTATTAAAAGAAAAGAAAAACTACTAACAGTTACGACAGTGCCTTTACCATCAACTTTTAAATAAAAATTACTGTAGAGTGTGGTAAGGTAGTATCCTAATAATATAATAATAATATTTACCCAAACTTATATATGATAGAGGAATAATAATAATATTGACTAAAACTTATTATAAAATTAAAAAAACCAAAAACTTAACAATTAAAACTTGCATTAAATCAGTGAAGCAGAATTTAAACGCTACTAAATCTGGACTGAATGGTTTAATACTTAAATCACTTTTTATTTAAACTATGTTACAAAAATAATCTTGTAACAGCGACATAACCTACCTACTTACACATGAAAGTTTTAAGCTTTGTTTTATAAGCTACCATGGTACCTTTTAAAATTTGGCCTCTACATCTTCCGAAATATTACTTGTATAAATCTTAAGATCAAATATTTTTAATTGATTATAAACGAATGATATTAAGAACAATTTAAAATAGGTTTTATAATACAAAAATGTGATCTAGTTTTTGATCATTGAGAACAATATAAAATAAATCTTAAAACAGTTAGCATGGAAAATTCTTACTTAAAACTTGAAAAAAATGTTACTCTCTCTGTAGATTAATATATTCCAAACCAAAGGTCGGCAAAACAAACAACTTCAGCACCGCATAGGGCTACCTTAAATACTGGCACTATAAAGAAGACTACGGTCTCTTGTGAATTGCAATAATCCTAGTAATAACTTCATTCCAACTATGACATAATTTACTATCAAAAAAGAAATCCAGATCCTGCAGGGGTTAAGTCGGTACGTGGGTGGTCTAAAAAGACACGAGGTTGTTTAACAAAAAAAATTATAATAAGATAGGTGGTTAATTCAATCAAAAAAATTATTTAAAAACATACCTTGGATGTTAGGTGACCACTTAGTAGGAAAGTAAAACCCTTAAATTGCCATCCAGAACTATTTTCCTATTTGGAAAACTTAAAATTTTTTTCAAACCTTTACTTGGCGGGTTTAACCTCAAGGAAGAAAGGGTCAAAGCCACAATCTCCGTGACCTCGACAAAATAATCCCTTAATAAATAATAAAACCTTAATAATCTTAAAAATATAGGGTAGAGGCGTTCGGCTGCTATGACCGTTACAATATTTATAAGTTTTAATTTAATTAGATTATAAAGTTATTGGCATTTTTTATTAATAGTAATTATTTACATTGCAGGAAATGCTTCTTTGGCGACCCTGAGTACGAATATTCTGAAGGGAAAATTTATATGTAGCAAGCATTTCGATACTGTACTTCTGAATTCCAAACGTTTACCAAAGACTACTGTTCCACAAAAATATGATGATCAAATGCCGTTTTCTGAGTTATCTGTAGCAGCAGGTTTGCGACAGTACACTGTCGAAAAACCATCAACGAGTAAAAATACTTTTGATTGTGACGAAAGTGAGAGTTTGAGCGCAACGAGTACAAAAACCATCGATCCATTTATACTCCAGTTGATTGATATGTCCTCATCTCCTCTTCTTTTGGAAAAAGATCATAAAGAAATAACGACTCTTAAAAAGCGTTTACAGGAGTTTCAAAAAAAATTAACAGATCAACAAAGTAACATAAAAAAAGTAAAAATTCCCAAGAAGTAAAAAAAAACTCTAAGTTAGCAATACAACAAAACAAATAATGTCATCTATTTATCCATCCTAAAATATATTTTAAGTGATATAAAATTTTTACATAAAACCCTTGTGTATTTAATTTTAACGGAATATCTCATTCCTATCATAATTTTAAGGCAATAAACCGCAGGTAGAAAAAAGGTTTTAAACAATTTTAAAGATATAACGGAAAACAATTACTAACATATTTCTGCAATGTTAAGTTATACAAAATGCAACTAATTTTTTAATTTACATTCATCTTTATGTATGATTTTTACTTTAATAAATGTTTTTAGTTGCTCAGAACGAAAAATGTAATTAGATTATTATTGTAGAAACTCTTTGTAAAAATCCATGTTATTATAAACCACACACAAAAATGTTTAACGAATATTTCCACGATTTATTAAAACATTTCTTTTTAAAATCAATTATAGTTGCTTAGAATCTGACGATGGTAATTATTATCCAAACAGCTCTAATTGAATTATTGAATTTTTTTAATAAATCGTTGAAATATTCATTAAACATTTATTTTTTTTTGGTATTTATGATGATGTAATTATTTATGAATAAATATTTTTAGTAGTATTTTTTTATTTATTATAGAAATCCTTACTTTTTGGAAATCCGTAATATGAAAATTAAACATATATGTATCCCACTATGTATTCTAACAATTCTTTTTATAGTACAATGACAGCTTTTTCGACTAATTGAAAGATCGTCATAATAAAGTTACATTTTTTTAAAGATATATTATTAGCCCTAATGAATAATCCTGATCCTGATTTTTACTATAATTTTATGTTTTATCAATATATAAACTGTTTGTTTTAATTAAGCTTAATTTTATAAATAGATAATACAATAATAGATTAAGCTATTCTAAGCATCAGTACGATATAGTTTTCAACTGTTTTATCTATATCATTGCACAGCGCTGATCTTAGATGACAACATTTCCGGGATAATCACTTTTTTTCAAATCCCAAAAAACGGTAAAATTTTTGAAAAATTCAAACGTACAAAGAAAGGTCATAATAGTACCGAGGTCCGAAAGTACTTTAGAATAATAACACTTTCTATTTTAATAAGCTAACATGTATTAAAAAATTAAGTTAAATTTACTTTTTCTTTACAACCCTGTAATTAATGAAAATCAATTTTTACAGATAATTTATACTGACTTTCTGCTCTCACTACCAACAGAATATTTCTTTCTATGTTTAAATTAAAATACTTACTCACTTTTTCAGTATTAAAAAAAATTCGGCTAAATAATAAATTTATCGAACAACCCCTATTTTCTTTGCGATCAAAAACTGTAATTTATTTTGTATATTTACTCTATTCGTCACCAGGTACCACCACGTTACGGGCGTACAGAGCTTCAAAATTATCTACCATAAGGATTGTCCTACTATGTATTTTTATACAATGGTATTACTCACCATGATTGTGCACGATGAAATTCACAACCTATTATTTGCACTTCTGGAAAAACTTCTGACACGCTCGAATGAATAGCTTGCTCTATTACCAAATATTTTGGTTTCAGGATAAATCGCATGTCATGAATCTTCTTCTTTATAAGTTGGAACATTCTCACATAACTTATTTTACTTTTGTCTTTTAACAAGCAAAAGGCAACAGAAACATACATTTCATTTGCGTATGCGTGGATGGTAAAAAGTTGTAAAAAAAATTTTGTATGTACCATCAACAAACAATACTCCATATCATTAATTAGAAGAAATGGTTTGTCTTTTGTGCTGTTAGTATTCACATTATTTAAAAACTCATGAACTTTTGATTTATAGATTTAGGTAACCTTGGCACCAATTTTGATTTGGTGTTATTAATATTATTACGAATGTATGGCATGTTTTTGAGGGTCATACTGTCTAAAGTTTCGTTTTGTACCGCCAATTCCCGATGAATTAATTTAGAAGGTCTTTCAGCCAATTTATCTACAGCTTTTCGCTTCACCGGATTATTTATCTTTTATCTTTGTGAGACATCTTCATTTAAAACATGATTAGGATCACCACTTTTTTTTTGAAAAGACAAGGTCTTCACTAATAGTATAGACTTTAGCTGCACATTTTTTATTGGTACAATACCACACCCATTCACCAGTTTTTTTAATTTCACGAAATTAACGAAATTTGAATTTTTCGTGAATGATTAAACTTAACATCTGCGTGAACTGCATTTTTAATTAAACAAATAATTGACATCTGAACCGTTTACTACAAAGATAGGAATTATACTGAAATTTTTCATTTTTAAATATTATAAATACAACATTCATCATTCAGGTAATTACGGATTATATCATAATCATCTGAACATTCAGTTTGAACACAGTTCAGGCAGGGGATTATATCCCTTTTTAATTGCTTTTTTACCTGACTCATTTTTGTACGCAGTTCGGGTGCGCCCGTTACATTAACGGGGGTATGGTCGTGAATTTTATATTGTCAATTCGTAAGACGTATATGATGTGGGGGTCATTTCAAGTGTACAGGGTTTATCACCAAGATCATTCGTAAGACGTACGGGGGATATCAATTTTACATACGAGATATATCTACAGGGCACGAATTAGACCGCCCAAATGGATGTCGCAGATGTCTTGCTTGTTTATATACGGGCACAAATAAAGGTTTCGTTCTCAGGTATCCAAATACTGAAGGCTCTATGATATTTTTGCGTCGTTTTGCCAATTTCTTATTTTTTGCGTCGTTTTAAAAATTTCTACTCCAGTGTACTGTACAGGGTCTGTCGTAAACATCATTGGTAAGGGGCAGGGCATACCGAGACCGTCCAAATAGACGTCGCAGATGTGTCTTGTTTTAGTTGTTATCTGTTTATATACGGGCACAAATAAAGCCAAATTCTGATCGAACAGTTTTTATCGAATTTGGTCTGTGATAGATATCTTGTAATCTAACAGGGATACTAAGAAATGTCAATTTGATCATATAAACATAAGTGTATATGGTACGGGTCCTTTTGAGTTAGAGATATATCCAGGGTTTGTCGCAAATTAGACCGTCGAAATATCAGATTATGATCATTCTTAATACGGAAACGGTTACGAAGTATGTGGCAAATAAAAAATGTCGTTACAACCGGAATTAAGGAACATATTCCGTAAATTGAATAAAAATTCCGAGTTTCGATAGTGACATACCGCAATTATGACGAGCTTGCTATACATTAAAAAATGCCGATATATGGTTATACGGGGGTCGCAAAAAATGTTAATTTGATCGAACATTCGGTTTGTAAAAATGGCATGAGGTAGCGGATCGTTTCAAATTAGTTGTTTATATACGGGACGGTTCTCCATTTTCTGATCGAACAGTAATTCCCCCTTTTTATACGGGAATTAATTAGGATATAAAATTACGACACAACGATTGTCAAAAGGGTACCAGTAATACGATGCTATGACGTCATCAAACATATTTTACAAGGGTCATCGACAACGACCATATGTCTTCAGAAGAGCACAGTCATGAAGACATTGCATTTTATGAAGATAATAGTATGAAACAAACTAGGGAAGCAAGAACAACGTGGAGCAGTTTAAACTGGGTCGTAAATTATCGAAAACTACTTATGTATGGCTATTCGACCTGAGTAGGTGTGCGTGCGATCTCTCCTAAAAATTGTGGTAGTTTAGTGGATATTAACAAAAATCTAAAGTTTATAACTTATCAACTCGTTGAAAACAGTACGAGTGTTGTGAATTCAATCAAGTAAGCATAATACATAGCTTCTTACTTAAAATTTCTTGTGGATTTGTTACGATGTACCATATTAGGTACGTTAAGCTGATTACACACTTAATATAGATTCGTGCTTAAATATGTCGAAAATTAATACTAGACACGGAAGAAAGCCTGGAGTCTTAATGGGATGGTTTTTATAAAAAGAAATGGGGAAATTAGAAAAATTATGTCTGCTGAAGATTTGTAACCGGGTACCTAAATATCCATCGCGTATGAGAAGCCTAAACAAGCAAAGTATATAAGACAGTTAATTTTGTTATCTTGAGATTAATTTGGTAGTTTCTTTTTACATTATTTTAGAAATGGTAAACTAGTTTTTATATTCTAAAAATCAATATTGTGAACATATATTATCTTTATCAGTAGATTTAATTGTCAATTTAATTATGGATTTTAATTTATTTTAAATGGAGGAGTAATATATTATCTCTTATAGGTACCTAATTTACATATATTTTTGTTTTTATTTTTTTCTTGAAAAAACCATATGTATTAAAATGAACAAGCCAATTTCTTTTTTATTCGTGCCACAGAATGTTAATTAAATATTTTTTATTTATTTTTTTCATATAGGAGAATCAATTGCTAATCTTCTTATATAACTCGTATGAATGAATTTATCAATGTATACTTTCAAAATTTTAGGGGTTTAAATAGCAAGACTTGTGATTTTTTTAGAGCATCTTTAAATTTTGACTTTGATATCATTATTGCAGTAGAAACATGGTTGCAAGACGGTGTAAGAGATGGCGAATTAATCGATGCAAATATGTATAATTTGGTAAGAGCAAACAGAGATCTGCAACTTACAAATAAATCTACAGGAGGTGGAGTACTTGTTGCTATAAAAAATGGTTACAAAATATTGAAAATAAATAGGAGTTGTACTCGAGAGCTTGAATGTTTAGTTATTGACTTTAAAGTAAAGAATCAAAAATTTACCCTTATTGCTTTGTACATACCACCTAATACTTCAGCAAATGCATACAATATATTGTTTAATTATATAGAACAAAATTTAAGTAATGTTGAAAATACATATATATTTGGAGACTTCAATTTAAGTGAAATTAATGGACCAGACTTTGATTTTAACGTATCTAATGAGAAACTTAATATAATGAAAGAATTTTTAGATATAAATTCATATAAACTATATAATGATATAAAAAATATTAAGGGCAAAACCTTGGATCTAGTTATAAGTTTTGAAAATAATCATAATAATTGCAATGTTATAAGGGATCTTGTTCCATTTGTTAAAGAGGATGTATACCATCCAAGTCTTAATATAACCATAAAGTTTAAAAGTAAGAATAAACTAGATACTAAACAAAAATGTAAAAACAATATAACTACAAAAAAGCTGATTTTAGTCAGTTGGTCAGTTGTCTATTAAAGTGAGAGATGCTAATTGGGATGCAGTACTAGCTGAAAAGGATGTAACAGTTGCATTAAATTTGTTTTATGATATTTGGTATGATATTGTAGCTGATTGTGTTCCAAAATTTAAAGTATTTGATATTTTCAGAATATTTCCCACTTGGTTTACCACTGAAATTAAGCAGTTATTAAAAGAAAATAATAAATATAGAAAAATGCAGTTTATTTCAGATTATTACAAATCTAAATTTATTGAAATTAGAAAAAATTTAAAAGAGCTGATTAGAAAAGAGAAAAGTAAATATTTAAAAAAAGTTCAAGATGATATGAACTCGGATATAAAATGCTTATGGAATTATGTAAACAGTAAAAAGAAAAATAATACAAATAATGATTATTTCTCTTATGAAGGTAATAATATGGAGGATAATAAAACATCTGATGTATTTGCTGAGTTCTTTTCATCTATATATAGTAAAACAAAAGCAACTTATAATCTACATTTTAAGGAAACTGTTAACAATAACTGTGAAAGTTTTGTTCTACAATCTATAACAATGAAAGATCTTGAAAATGCTTTCAAAAAACTAAAACCCAAAAAAGCAGCTGGCACGGATGGTATACCTCCATACGTTTTGAAGGGGTGTAGTGAGTGGCTAAAAAACCTCTTCTGCACATTTTTAATAACTTGGTGAAATCCAAAATATTTCCCTCATAGTGAAAAACTGCTATCATAATTCCTATACATAAATTCGGTTTTAAATCTAATATTGAAAACTATAGACCGATATCAATAATGTGTGCCCCAGCCAAACTTTTGGAACAAATAATTTATAGTAAATTATATACTCATATAGAAAAACATATCGTCGAAGAGCAACATGGTTTCATGAAAAATAAATCTGTAAATAGCAACCTATTTATATTTTCCAATCAAGTTTCTGAGTCTTTAGGTAAGAAATCGCAACTTGATACGATCTATACTGATTTTCGTAAAGCTTTTGATCGGGTAGATAATGATATATCATTAGCAAAATTATCACGACTGGGGTTATCGGTATATTTCATTGAAATTATTAAAAATTAATTGAAAAATAGAACTTTTGTTGTTAGACATAATGGTAATGTGGAAATTAATACAACATTAAAGGAATTTAAATCGGAAATAGATTTTTTTAGTGGTAATAAATTAGATTCAGCTTATAAAAGAATTTTAACAAGGTTAACTCATGTAAATTGTCGGATACATAGAATGAATGTGTCAGATAATGAGCGAAAGAAAAAGCAGGGTATTTTTAAGAGTAAAGTTTTAATGTTAGAAGCAGATTTAGATATAAAAATTCCGGATCCGATTGTCACTAGCAATCCATCCACTTTGGGAAGTGATGCGCAAAGTAATTTTATCAAATACAATGACATACATAAATGTGACATTTCTTTTGATGGTACAGGTTAACTTCATGATTTTTTGTCGAAAATAAAGTTGCTGAAAAATTCTCGAGGTGTGTCAGATGATAAATTGTTTATTAAATGTTTTGAATTTTTTAAAGGGTCAGCGTTAGTTTGGTTTTTATCTATTAAAAATAAAGCAACTTCTTGGTAACACATTGTATCTAAACTTAAAGACGATTTTTTGCCTTGCAATTACCAGTTTAATTTAGAGTAAGAAATTAACAACAGAATGCAAAAATGTGAATTTTGTCGAGGATCACTTAACTATCTTTGGATAACTTTGGATAAAAATGGATTATGTACATTACCGGAAAAAATTGAAGCTATTCTTTTATCTTGTGCCTAAGAACACCACAGAAATCAAAAGATTAATAGGCTTGATTGGATGGTATCGTAAGTTTCTTAAACATTTTTCTTCAATTTGTTCTCCTATTACAGACTTACTGCATAGTAGAAAGAAAGGTCAGCCTATCGTGTGGACTCCTGAAGCTGACAAAGCTTTTTCAGAAATTAAATTACTTCTTACTTCCGCTCCAATACTTTCGAGTCCTGATTATTCTAAGCCATTTATTATTCAAACAGATGCTAGCGACACAGGTCTTGGCGCTATCTTATATCAAGAAAGTGATGGTATTGACCATCCAATTGCATATGCTATTCGTTCCCTTACAAAATCGGAAAGAAAGATTTCTACAATAAAAAAAGAACTTCTCGGGGTGATATTTGGTATTGAAAAATTCAGATGCTATGTAGAAGGAACAGTCTTTACTTTAGAAACCAATCATTCATCATTACAATATCTTCATAAGTTGTCTAATCCAAGCGGAAAGTTTGCTGGTTTATCTTTACGACTAGCACAGTTCGATTTTGTTATCAAACATCGCAAAGGTTCCACAATGTTGGTTAGTGATGCTCTTTCTCGTTCAGTAAATGAAATTTCAGTTTTGGATGTCTCTACTTTTAAACCTGATAAATGGTATCTTTCTATGATCAATAAGGTCCAAAGTAATCCGGAAAAGTATCCCCATTTAAAGTCGAAAACAAATTATTTTACAAACATGTTTTTTCTCACAACTCCATCGAAAGTAATTTATCGGACTGGAAAATTGTTGTTCCATCGAATAATCGTAAAGATGTTCTTAAAATGTTTCATGATGATGTCTCAGGTAGTCACTTAGGTATTTCAAAAACTATCTCTCGGATATCTGAATTGTATTATTGGCCCAAACTTCGTAAGGGTATTTATCGTTATATTCAGAAATGTAAAATCTGTTCGTCATGTAAGATAAGAATATAAATTTTCCTTTTCAATGGTTAAGTGCAGATATAATTGGATGTTATCCTAGATCAAAACAAGGTAATCGATACGCACTAGTAGTTACAGATTGGTTCACAATATTTTGTTTTGTTCACCCTATGCCTAAAGCAACCGCATCTAGTATAGTGAATTTTTTGGAAAATCATGTTTTCTTAATTTTTGGGGTTCCTCAGGTAATGTCATGCGATAATGGTTCTCAGTTTGTAAGTAAAGAATTCAAAAAGTTAATGGAAAAATATAAAGTTCAAAAGATATTACATAATGCTAATTATCATCCACAAAGTAATCATACTGAGAGAACAAATAAAGTTATAGTAACAGCTCTTCGTTGTTATATCCACAAAAATCACAAAAACTGGGATGTATATATTCATCAGGTAGCTCAAGCTATTCGAACTGCTACTCATGAAGTACAGGATACTCCCCTGCGTTTCTGAATTTTGCTAGGAATGTACCACTTTCTGGTGATTATTACGGTAAAGTTGCAGACAATGCCAATAATAGTGTGTCTATAGAGGAGAAATCACAACGGTTACAGGATCTACAAACTTTGCCTAAATTATTTGTAGACGTTCGTAAAAAACTGAAGGATGCTTATCTTAGAAATGCAGAATATTATAATATGCGGAAACGTGATGTTGAGTTTCATGTAGGTGATAGGTTGTGGAAGAAAAAATTTGTACTATCTTCTAAAGTTAATAATTTTGCTGAAAAAATTTGTACTATCTTCTAAAGTTAATAATTTTGCTGCAAAATTCCTTGTGTGGTTAATAAGGTGATTCTAAGCTTGTGTATAACTTAAACGATCTCGAAGGAAATAATTTGGGTAATTTTCACATTTCCGATCTTAAACAACATTACCGGGAGACAACGATAATGACGACAATTTAGAAGACAAATCAGACAATAATGAAGACATAAACTCAACCGAGACTGAGTAAACATATACTTAACATACAATTTTTTTTTTGTTTTCGGATGTAGTGAATGTGTGGAAGGTTTGGAGATGATAAATGTTGTTCTTAGGATATGTCATAGCTACTGTGGATGCTAACGGCCCCTTTCCAAGTTCAAAGGTTCTTCCTCTTCATTTTATTATGTTTGAATTATTAAAAAGGGGATTCATTTATCCATTTAACCCTTTTCTTGGCAAGGAGAAAAATACTCATAAAAAAAAATTTTAAATTTTTTTTATTGATATGACTGCTAAATATAATGCCAAAAATGAGAAAAATATTTTTGGATACTTTATTAACAAAAAAACATAGCGTATCCAAATGGATACAATGCCAACAGTGTAAGAACCTAAATATATCATTGAACGTGTCCATTAGGATACACTGCAAAAGAATAACAAAACCATATCAATATAATCAAATAAAATTAAAATATGTATAAACTAAGAGAAATGACAAATCAACTTAAAAGTCAACAATAATATTTATAAAAATTAAAAAGGAAACAAAACAAGTTCCAAGTAAAAAAGTAAAATCGACAAAAAATAGTGGTTTTAGCTTATTGGCTATTATGAAATGTATAAAAAGAATTCCTTTCTGGTAGTAAACATAGTCTCTGCTTACATTTCATTCATTGTATTCTCGTCTGTCCATTCACGCAAAATTTGCATCTGCCTTTAGAGCAGCATTCTGGAAAATGATTCAGTCCATCATAGCGAATATGGTCACTTGGTCGGTTGATGGGATGAGCAATGGTCCTAGTTATTCGCTCTTATGCTGATGGTCGGCCGCGTTTAGGATTCTCTGTAAGTAAATATAGGGCTACCATTTTCCTAAATTCCTTTAATGACATGGGTTTAATTTTGTCTTCCAAATCTCTGCGATACAATAGCCAAGAATTATTGATACATATATCTAGCATTTGGGAAAATACTGATAGGTACCACCGATGGGTTCTTAATTCTGTTCTGTGCAGAGCAACCAACATATCGGCTAGATCAACTCTTCCCATGTGTTGATTTTAATCTCTAATCATCTGGGGGCATGCAGCATCTATTTTTCCACCAGCTTGTTTACAGTATCTTTTAATTTTGCTCACAGGATATGTATCAGTGTATGTACTTGCCATTGTAACAAATTTGTTGTCATACCTCTTACACACCACAATTTTGCCATCAGAAGCTGTTTTTTGAACAAAAGATCCTCTGCCCCGTTTTTTTAGAACAGAATCAGGTACTAGAGGACAACCTCGTAACCGATTATTTCGTATTGTACCTAGGCTAAATATACCATATTTATTTCTAAGTGTGCACATCAACTCAAGGGATGCAAAAAAATTATCAAAATATACAACAGCACAAGGTTTTTGATGTATTGTTTGACTAAGTGCTAGAACAACTTTTGCTCCCAAGCCCAATCCGTTTTCATAGCCAGAAATATAATCTCTAAAAGTGTCTTCGCCTCCATAAATTAAAAAATCGTACACCATTCCCGAAACCCCCGCCCTAATAAAAATTTTTATACACCACTTCGGCGGTTTATTTTTTATATGCTGTCTTCGGTTAGGTTAGGGTACCATCATTTCATCAATACTAAATTTATGTTCTTCATCTATCTGTAAAAATTTGTTTCGAATCTCATTTATAAAAGGATGTATTTTGAAGAGTTTAGATCATTGTCAACAAAGTGAATAGTTCGTCTCAAAACTTGGTATCTTTTTAGGGGCATCACATCAGCTACCAAACTATATCTATAAGATGTACTCCAATAGTCTGTGTATGCAGGCATGGCAACTATCCCCAAGATAATTTCTATACCTATGAACTAAAGGATTTCATTTTTATTGGTATTCACAGATTTTCCAGTCAGCTGAGTTGAATATAAATTTGTATTGTCAACAATAGTCTCTAAAATTAGATCATTAAAAAAATTTAAAAAATAATCAACTGGAGATTTAATTTTCTTCTTCAAGATATCAGGTCTCACACTCTGAGTTAAATCAACTTTCTGAAATAAAACTTCGTTCATCCACTCAAAGGTTTCTTTTGTGTTAATTGCCTTCTGCTTTTTTACCTTAGGTGCCACTGTAACATTGCTCACCTTTCTTTTTGTACTTCTGAGGTGTCTACTGCTTCGCAAAGTGCTATATTTTGCAGCAATACTTTCGAGTTTTTTTCCGACTTGAAATTTGTACTATTTTTTGGCGTCTCCACAATGTGCAAATTTTGATTTTCATTTTCAGATGATTCAACAGGTATCCCCAGATATTCTACAATAGTTAGCTCCTCCATGTTACACAAATTATTCATTGGGGTAAGAATAAATTGAATGTCGAATGAGGTAACTTCAGAGGTCTTTTTGTCATTGAAAAGTTTGTGCTCCGCCTGGTTTGTTGCTTCTATATTTTCTTTTTGTTCTTCATTCGTGTGTTCTTCTTGCTCAATATCGCTGAGATTATCTTCCAATACAGATTCATCTTCATGTTCAGATGTACTTATTTGTACATCTGAACATGAATTGCTTCTACAGAAGCAGGTAAAGATGTGGCAGGACTTACACAACTATATTGGTTCCAATAATTTAGTTCATCTTCCTCAGAGTCGGTAATTTCATCAATATCGGAATCCTGTGGTGGTATAAATGCCTTCATAATTTTTTTTGTACTAGATGAAGCCCATGACTGTAAGAACAATAGAAATATTTGAATTATCTATCTAAATATAATTCCTTTATCATTGACAATATATCCAAGTGGATACATACATTCCACGGCGTCAATCTTTTGATGGTTGGACGGTCTCCATATGGATACTATAAAATAATATAACAACTCACTAGCACCTTGGCAATGTGTCCATATGGAAACCGCTCTTCAAACCGCTTTTTGATTGAAATATAAGTCTACCATCTATTGTAAAGGATAGACAACTAACTATTGTGCTATTTTACCAAATGCATATTTTTTCAATAGTTTTTTATGCCATTTTATGAGTAATTACCATGCAACTTACCTGACATTCCATAAATGTACTCCTTTTGCCCACCATTTTTACTACACTGTCACTTAGTTTGCTTTAATTTCACTAGATGGCACCATGTATCAGTAAATATGTAAAATAATGTTGGATCAAGGAGAATCAGTATATTGATGTAAGAAAAGCATACGTTTAGGATATTTCTACGAATATTTTTATGAATGTATCCATATGTACACAATACCAAGAAAAGGGTTAATGTGATGTCTTCGATGTTTGTTGTTATTTCGCTGTGTTTACCTAGTCATTATTTTTTTTTACTTTATCAGCATATGATGCACCTATTTACTTTAATATCAGTTAACTTATTATATATTACTACCTAATTTAACTTATCTTATCTTATCTTATTTAGCTTGTTCTGGGAGCAAGTTAATGAACTTTTGAGTATACACACCAAGGAAGTTTTAATCTACTCCTGAAATTAAGCAACTTTCCCAAAGAAATCCAATTTTTATTTTCAATCTCCCAATACAAATCGACGTGTTATATATACCTATTTAATTAGTACATGGATGATCAAAGAAAATTTTTTAATTCTGTATGGGTTTCTTTGGGAGAGTTGCTTAATTTCATGAGTAGATTCTTGATCTCCCTTTGGGTACATGTACACCCCCTTTCCGATACACCCTTTATTATAGAAATAAGCTTCAACTTTTGTCATTATTATCTGTTAAATAGATAAATAAATACTTATATATTTAATTGTATACATTTATATGTGCAGAGGTCCAGCAGAATTGGCTTAACTTGAGAACCTGCTATTCAAGAGAATTGAAGGCTCAAAAAGCAACATACGGACAAGCGGCAAAGAAACGTCGAAAATATCGATATTTTGAAAAATTGCTATTTTTAAAATCTTCATTAGCAGAACGACCCACTGATGGTAATCTAGATTCCACTGCAGCTGAAGCCGAAGATGAGACTGAAACCTCTGACACTATGGGCTCAAATGTACCTATAACACAAAATAGAAGAAAAAAAAAATAACTCTGGTACGAAGTTCGAAGAAACTTTGTTGAACATACTAAAAGATGATTTAGACGAAGACAAACATTTTGCTCTCTCTTTAGTTCCTACGTTACAGTCTATGACAGACGACGAAAAATTTCAAGCTAAAATTGAAATACTGCAAATATGTCGAAGGATAAAAGCTAATAGACAACATACTCAATCTTCCGTAACACTTCCTTCACGTAACATTTTATTACAGCCTTCCACAAACACTTTCTTACAACCTGGATATTATTACACTGGATCTACCACACCTCATATTGACGCTTCTAGACCGGAATATATCCAACAATGCCCATCTACTAGCTCCCAAAACTCTGCGGATAGTTTGCAAAGCTACCTATCGAATTTCACACCTTCTCCGCACAGTCCTCTACTCGACTTGATCTAAAATTTTATTTAAGCTTCACAAACTCAATTACTGGCTCAACTTAATATAATAGATCGACACCTTAAATGGAACTTACAGATAAAAAATATTACAAACAAAATAAGAGGACTATTACATACGTTTAGATATTTACGAGACTTTTTACAAGAGAAGCAATTAATTACAATCTATGATTCTTTAGTGAAATCGCACCTTACCTACGGAATTATTGGATGGGGTGGCGTTGCTGAATGTTACTTAAAAAGTCTGAACACACTACAAAAATGGATAATAAAACTTATGTATAGAAAATCGAGAATTTATTCCACCGAATTATTATTAACAGAAAGTAAACTATTTGACATAAGACAATTATACTGCCAAAATATTGTAAATTTGTTTAAGGGTAAAATAAGTTTAGATTGAATATGCATACTTAACAATCTTTCAAAAAACTATCGGTCAACGTTGCTCCAGTTACTTTGCACCAAGGCTATATAATCTTTTACCTGACGAAATAAAACAAATAACAAAATTAAAGCGATATAAATACGAGATAAAGAAATGGATAGGTCAAAGGGGTAGGTGTGTATTCAATGACTTAATAGATCTAAGATACTTAAGATAAGAAAAAATATAAAATGTTTGGTAATATTTTATAATATTTTGTGGTATTTTCTTTTTGGTGGTATAATTAATGAAAAAAAATTTTAAACATGATTTAAAAATTAGGTCTAGTTCCTTTTTATATATTTGTCTCTGTGTAGTGCTGTATTAATGTATTTATTGTACCAATGTATTGATGTAGTCTTTTTGTTTATTATAAGAATTTATATATACAAGCAATACTCATACACATATGAACATATGAAAAACAAATGGCTGCACACAGGTATTAAAATACCTTAGCGAAAACATTTTTTTTCCAATGTTTATTTTAGCTTTCACAATATTTTTTATGTATTCAGTGTAATTATAAATAAACATTAGTATTACTATTAATTATTATTATTATTATTATTAATTATTATTAATTATTATTAAAATAAAACGTTGATTACTATATTATAAATGTGTTTTATTTACCTTAAAGTAACACTAAGTCTCTCTTCTACTGATATGGCGCATTTAGGCGTTATATAAAAGGACCCACGAATGAAATTATTTCATTAAACGTTTCTCCACTCATTCTATAATATTTGAAAAACTTGTCTGGGTGCTCTTTCAGCTTAGAATGTAACGTATGAAATATTCCACTAGATAATCTATCCCTAAGTACAGGATGTACACAGTATCTTCTTTTTTTATCTCTCTTAAAATTTCTATAAAGCAAAGCACAAACTAAAACTTTGTTGTTAATTGACATGGTTTAAACACCTTGACTCGAGCGTTGCTGAATAAAGACTGGTCGATTTGAGAAGATATAAAATCGATTGTATGCGCACTTCCATCAACTGAACTGTTTAGTTGAGTAGAAATCACAAAAGTACACAACTCGACGAAACAGTTTAGTCGATGCAACAGTTGTATGTAACCGCTAGCCCTAACTAAATATAACTTACCATGTGGTGGTGGAGGGCCTTTAAAAGAAAAGGAACGAGAAATGGGAAATTCCATAAAAAAAAATGTGATATCAGACCTCTAATAGCATATTCCCTTTTCTGGTATAGGTGATTTACTTTTTATTTTGACCCAAAAATCCGAAATAAAATTCGGCCTTCTTCTTGAACTAGGTGTTACAAGCAATTGACTAGTACTTGCAGTTTCAGTTGTCTGTGATACTATATTTTCTGGTGTCTTACTACTTTCATCTTGATGTTGAGGAACAGATGGAAAGATAGTTTCACTTCTATCAACATCAAGTTCAATTTGGATCACCGGTATAACAATAGCTCCAGCTATACTTGTATTAATTTCTGTAATTGACAGAAATATAATATTAAAGAAATGGAATTTTTTTCAAAATTTTTTGCTTACCTGTATTAGCATCAGACAGATAATCACAGCCCTTCCAATTAAACGTAACACCTGCTCCAACACATAATTTTCCTTTTGTGTGGATGGTCCATCTCCCGTACCAGTAACTTCCACTTTGATTTTGTTTTTATATATCTTGGCCTCATATTTTAATTTATTCCACATTTTTTAAGTTCATTTTTAAAAAAAAAAATAAACTTTCTAATTTTTAATAACATTCAAAATAATGTTACCTCTTAATTTGACTATTAGAGATGAAATCTTCTGTTAATTTCGTCCATGCAGTCTCCTTTTTTATTAATCAATAAATCCGTTCTTTTGCTTATATAATTATATTTTTGCAATAGGGTAAGTAGTTTTAACATTTCTTCTTCAGTGAAATTAGCACTCCTGCTCCTCCTGCTACTGTAATGTTTATGCCGGAGTGTATTAGTAGCTAGGTAAATAGAAAGAATTTTCACTTGTTTTTTCCAAAATTAAATTTAGATTTTCCTCACTTGAGTAAAACAGTTTAGCTACTAATCTAATGTTAATATTAAAGTTAAAATGAATTAATTTAAAACCTTAACAATGTAAATAGGGGACTTAGCAGGTGTGAGTACAAGTACATGTTGCAGAGTAGTTAAAAGGGTCACTGAAGTTATATGCCTTTTAAAAGATGATTATATAACATTCCCCACAACAACATTTTCCCCTCATATGTTCCGCCTATGGTAATTCAATGTCGCCATGTTTTGGATCCAAATCGGTCATACGTGTTACGCGTCCTCTCTTTTCTGTAGTCTAAGGCAGTAGTCACCAAATGGCGGACCGAAGTCCTCATCCGGACCGCCGACCCATTTTGAGCGGACCACGAGAACACAGTAACTTGCACTAATATAGTTTAAGTTCTGTAACTAAGTTTCGAGCGAGCGAGCGAGACAGAGTGCACGGATTGCGTCGGAGTGTCGCGAGGGAGGTGCGGGGTGCGCAGGGGGGGGGGGTATTCAACTACGTGATGCGCCGGCCTCAGTAGGTCAGTCTGACTGACCTACCGACTGACTTAGTCAGTATTTTGTTTTAACTCTGAGTGACGGATGTCGGGCGGCGCGCCGTTGAGTCTCAGGTATACTTTTTGAGTTTTAGTTGAAGGTGGCTGTTAATCAATAGTGAGTTTTGACTATGGAACCGACAAAAAGAAGAGTTGAAGATGAAAGTAGACAATTTTTGTCAGAATGGACCGATTTATATTGTTTTACGCTACCTAATCGTACTGGAGCAGTACCAATGTGCTTGATTTGTAACCAAACAGTGGCGTTAATTAAAAGCTCAAATATAAAACGGCATTGTGATACCAAACACAAATCATTTGCCGAAAACTTTCCACTTGGTAGTGATCTGCGTAAGTCTAAAATTGCAAGTTTACTATCAAGTTACTCATCTTCGACCCAATTGTACGGGGTATAGTACGAATAAAGGTATCCGAATTCTGATCGAACAGTTTTCATCAAATTCGACCATGGTCTCTGTTAGATGCGTACAAAATCTAATAATTTACAGGGTATGTCGCGAATTAGGCCCTCAAGAAATCGGATGGAAATTGTAAGAGGTTGCAAATGTGAAATAAGATGAGACGTGAATCTACAAGCCCGACCAAATTATATATTGGGAATGTGTATCAAAACTAGGACGACGTTTATGGTTATATGTAAAGAGTATGTCGGAAATTAAAAAATGTTCCATTAATGGTTATTTAGGTACATACGGGGTAGGTCTGCAGGTTGCGGTTGTCAAAGAATCGTTTTAAAATTGCAATATGTCGAAAATATAAAAAATGCTTGCTTTTGTTTTATCTACTTATATACGGGGTGTTGAACAAATGAAGGTTTAGTTCTCATGTATTTAAATTGTGATCGAACAGTTTTCGTCTCTTCTCTGTTAGATGTTTTTGTACAAAATCTATATGTATATATACAGATTACGTCGTGAGTTAGGATGTAAAAAGGAAAAATTCGATTATGTTGTGTACATCAAGTCGATAATGTGAGGTATAAAAAGTATGTCATATAGTTACAAAAAACGATGCTTTCCATATTTACATAGATCGTTAACTAATAAATTATACATTAGGTGTAAATTTTAACCCCCCAGACAACCATTGTTTAGTAAAAAAAAATGGTCTATATGTATCTGAACCAAATACCTATATTAATGATTTAAATAATTCTTCTATAAATTATTACGATCCAGACGATAATCACTACATTTATCGTTAAGTACCATTATTTTGTTAAAAAATTAATAGTTGGCCTATATAAGATAAATATCTGAACTATGACACTAAATAATGTATATAATAATGTAATAAAAATATTTCTTCAATAATTTCTACGTGAGGTGTCATTTTTATCACGATTTTTGTTTATATATACGGGATAAAGGTTTAGTTCTCATGTATCCAAATTCTGATTAAATATCAAGCAGTTTTCGTCGTAATTCGGTACTTCTCACTGTTAGATGTCGAGCAACCAAACAACTTAAAAATTTTATATTAAAAATGTTAATTTGATCATTCGTAAGGCGTATATGGTTATATGTACATGTACAGAGTATGTCAAAAATGTCGGTCATTTCGAGTGTTACATGTGTACATGTTTTAACAAATGTTGGCATGTGAATAGGGTAAAATACTCGTATCAAAGTTAGGTATTTCCTAGCTTAGGAGTTACTTAGGTAGGAAGTACCTCAAATCAAGTTGGTGAAATCGAGCATTAATCAAACTTTTAGGTTTACCTTATCTTTAGTAAGATTGACGCGAGCCTCTATTAGTGTAAGTTACTGTGTTCTCGCGGTCCGCTCAAACTGGGTCGGCGGTCCGGATGAGGATTGCGGTCCGCCATTTGGTGACCACTGCCTTAGACTATAGAAAAGAGAGGACGCGTAACACGTATGACTTGACACCGATTTGGATCCAAAACATGACGACATTGAATTACCATAGGCATAACATATGAGGGGAAAACAATAAATTTTTTTTTTATTAGAATTAACGTGTCTCGACAGCGGAGGTCATTGAAACAGATACAATAAAGAAATTAATAACAGTGTAAATATATCAGTTAACTAGTAGGCAAAAGTTATATACATTTTAGATTAATTTATATATGTTTATATCTTGAAGGAAATATATTATTTGTTGAAATTTCTTTGGTGAACTTAGTATTTTCTTGATGTCTTCATCTAGGCCGTATGCTTTCCTTATGTAATCGTAATGTTTACATTCTGAGATTATATGCTTGACAGTAAGAGGGCTTCCACAGTTAGTACAGGATGGTCTATGTTGGGCTGTCATTAGATGTTGGTGCGTTATACGGGTATGACTAATTCGGAGTCTGCGGATGACTGCTAAGTCTCTTCTAGACATATTTTCTACCAGTTTGTTATCTTTGCCGGATAGAATTGGGTACAAATCAGGAGCAATACGCATTCTATGGTTTTCCCATTTTTTACGGATGATGCATTTGAAGTGTACTTTGAGATTTGAGTGGAGTTGAATGGGTTCAAGTGGTAAGTTTGAAGAGATGGCTTCTTTTGCTGCACAGTCTGCTAATTCGTTGCCCGGGATGCCTATATGTGACGGGATCCATATTATGCTGATCGAGTTTCCTGACTCAGAAAGGAAATTAAGGCGATCGTGAATTCTCTGAACCACTGAATTTTCCGTGTAGGGGTTTTTAATGGAATATATGGACGATAACGAGTCAGTCTTTTTGTTGTGTACAGGTCGGATGTGTTTGAGGGCTTGTAAAATAGCAAAAAGCTCACCGGTATGAATTGTGGTTTGTGGAGAAAGGATGTAGGAGTTTATGATATTGTTTGAAGTAGGTTGAATCATTTTTTGATGCATCTGTTAATAGTATTTCATTAAAATTGTTTGTACTTATGAGCTCCAGAAATGTTTGTTTTAATAAATTATGGGAAGTGTCGTGTTTTGAATATTTTGTTAAAGAAGTGTTTATGGCTGGAAGAGTCTTACTCCATGGAGGCATTTGAGAGATCGGGTAAGAGTTAGTGAGTGAGAGGTTTATGTCAAGAAGAAGCGGGGCGAGAATTTGAGGGCACGTTGTGGTGGTCAGGAATAATTAATGTGTACACTGGATTCGCGGGATTTGCAGAGACTCGGGCGGAATAAGTTTGAAGTAGTTGTTGACGTCGGAGCCATAAAGGAAGTTCATTTGTTTCTTGGTACATACTATCTATTGGACTTGATTTAAAGGCGCCAAGGCAAATTCGCAGTGCTGTATTTTGAACGGTGTTTAGGGTTTTCAGTTCAGTTTTGTTCGCAGACATATATATAAAACTACCATAGTCTAGCCTGGACCGGATAAGCGACCTATAGACCTTCAGTAGTGTGTGTTCCTCTGCTCCCCACTGGTAGTGTGCTAGTGTTTTTAGGAAGTTGAGTCTCTTCAGCCCTTCGGCTTTGACGTTTCTAATGTGCTGTTTCCAGCTGAGTTTGGTGTCGAATGTCATTCCAAGTATTTTATGTTCTTTTACAACTGGTAAAACTTTTCCGTTGAGTGTAATTTGTGGGTTTAAAATGCTGTTTTTTTCTCCTTGAAAATTTAATAATTTTGGATTTTTCAGCAAAAAAAATTTAGACCGGCGTGAATAGCCCACTGACTCAGTTGATTTATTGCAGATTGTATAAGTTGTGAAGTAGCAGCCGTGTTTCTTCCATGGCAGAACATGATCAGATCATCAGCATATAAGGCACATTTTACTGGGCGTGTTATTTGATTGCATATGTCAATTATTCCCAGAATAAATAAGGTTTGGCTCAGTACAGATCCTTGTGGCACTCCGCTATGTTGAATAAACTCTCTGGAGGTTTTTCCATTGACTGTGACTTTGAATGTTCATTTTGTTAGAAACTTTTCAATAAAAGAGTACATATTACCATTGATTTTGCACTCTCTCATTTTGCGTAAAACGATTGGATGAAGTAGGGTATCGAATGCTTTTTCTATGTCGAATATTGCCGCTATGACGTCTTGTTGGTTTTGAAATGCATTTACGATATTAGTTTGTAAAATCACTAAGTTGTCTGCAGTGCTACGATATGGCCTGAAACCTGATTGGGCTGGTGCAATCAGTTGATATTTTTCTAGGTACCAGAGGAGTCTTTTGTTTATCATTTTCTCCATCAATTTGCACATTGTGCAGGTAAGCGAGATAGGTCGATATGCACTAGTTGCGGTAGAAAGTTTCAGTGATTGTTTCCATAATTTAGGATATTCTCTCGTTAACCATATGTTATTGTACAATTCTAGGAGTTTGGCAAGACTATTATTGGAAAGATTTTTAAGGAAGATGAATGGTATATTGTCTGGTCCCGCAGCCGATAATTTGCAGGTTTTTAGGGCGTTTTGTAGCTCAAATATAGTAAAAGGCATGTTAAGACTATCAGAATCCGATGCATTTGAGTCAGTTGATAGAAGTTTGGTGTTAACAGAGTTATTATGGTCAATTGGATTCACTTCTTCATTATTTTTAAATTTTTCATAGAAATTTACCGCCATTAAATCGGCAATTTCTTGATTGTCTGTTATGAGTTGGTTTTGATGGTTGATAGCAGGTATTGTCGCGAGAGATTTCTTACCATTCATTTGCCTGATCTTTTTCCACACTCTACTAGGGGGCGGATCGGTTGTTAATGACGAGACGAAATTATGCCATTATTTTTTTTTGCTGTCTTTTAATAGCAGTCTAGCTTGGGCTTTAAGTCTTTTGAAGTTTAGGAGGTTTTCATTATTTCTAATTCTTCGGTACCTGTTGAGTGCGGTTTTACAATCTCGAACTGCTTGTGCACACTTCTCATTCCACAAAGGGGTCGCTTTTTTGTTGTTTGTTATAGCAAATTTACCTACATATTTATTAGCAGCAGTTAGGATACAATTATTAAATGATGTTAGGTTGGAATTGATGTTGCTGGTAAAGGCAAGCTGACTAACCTGAGAATCGGTATAATGGTGAAAACCCTCCCAATTAGCTTGAGATATTTTCCATTTTATTACAGGTTCGCATGTTTTATCTGAATTATCTGATATGATTATTGGAAAGTGATTACTGTCATAAATACTTTCGGATGTAGCCCATGTTAGCGAAGGAATTTATCTAGGGTCACATAAGCTTAGGTCTATACTTGAGAATTTACCTGTATATGTGTTAAGGTATGTGCTTGATCCAGTATTTAAAAGGCAGATATCCTGAAGGTTTAATATATTTTCCACTATTTTTCCTTTAACAGATGTTTTTTCGGAACCCCACATTCTGTTGTGTGCGTTGAAATCCCCCACAACTATATAAGGACAAGGTAACTGTAAAACGAGGTTAATAATGTCTTCTTCAGAGAAGTGCTGACTTGGCGGAATATATACACTACAGACAGTAATTTTATTTGGGCACCAGATTGTTGCTGCTATAGCTTCTAACGATGTAGTAAGAGGTACATGCGTCGAGTGAAGTTCGTTGGAAACAAAAATGGAGGATCCGCCACTAGCTCTTGTGCAGTCATCTCGTATATAGTGATATCCTTCAAAACCTTTCAAAAGACGCTTATGTTCTATTTTGAAGTTAGTTTCTCGTAGACATATAATATCTGCTGTATAATCCGTAATTATTTGCTGTATACGTTCAAGACGAGGGTAAAACCCGTCGCAATTCCATTGGATGAGTGTGAATGTGTGAATATGATGTTAATGTGAAGATTAATGAGTTAGGATTGAGCTGTCGGAATTATTGTCATCCTCGAAATCCAGCGACGATTGGGATGTTAGACTCTCAATTTCTTCGTTTTCCAATTTTAGTTCATTTTTAAGTTTTTTCATCACTCTTGTAAATCTATTTTTGAGAGCTCTTTTAGTAAGTGACGGGTAGATTTCGTGCATATCTGATAATAGAGATTTTATGTCATCCGTGAAGTGATGTGCCTCTATTACTGGGTTATTACTTCCGTAGGTATTTTCAAGAAATGCTAACAGTTTTTCAATTGGAGTTGAGAAGGCGTAAGGTGTTCTACTATATAGATTTTTTATTATTTTATGTGAATTTTCCGAAAGTTTTGAGCTGTCTGCAATCTGTTTTTTTGGTTTCTTTTTATCTGGCTTCATAGGTTTGGGTGGTAGCATAGTATTTTCATCTGTACAATCTGAAGGAGCATTTTTTAAAGAAGAGTTAATTGAATCCGATGTGTTTGATAGAGGCCTTTTTTGTCCCGACGTTTTAGGTTTTGGTTGGCTTTTTACTGGAATGTCATCTAGTTGGGCAGCTGTGTCCATGGATGGTTGGGTTGAGGAGGAGTTTAATTGGGGGTTTGGGCAGTTTGCGGCAATATGACCAGTTTGCTTGCAGAGGAAACATTCCATTTTATCAGTAGATAAAAATATACGATGTGCATTATTTTCAAAGGGAATAACCAAGAATGTCTGGAGGTGATAATCATCTGTAGGAGGTGTAATGTATACCTGTCTTCGAAAGGAAAGGATGTGGCTATATTCTTCTTCAGAAATTCCGGCTCTAAGAAATGAGATAGGTGAGACCAGTTGTAAGCCGTAATCTTTTAGAGCATACATTTGAGATTACTACCCGCTTAGCAGGAGTAATTAATCTTCTAATAGGTAGATCAGAATCGCATACCCGAATAATGGGATTGTTTTTTACGAGCTGATCGACTAGCTCAGTTTTATTAAGGTAGATACAGATTCTGTTGTTCTATATTCTGGATGCAAAACAGATGTTTTTGGGTCCAATAATGTCGCCTATTGATTTCACGTAATCGAATAACTTCAGGTTGTCGACCGAATGAAAAATAATAGCTTGATCTTTCTTAGGGAATGTCTGCTTCGGAGTTAATTTTGCTGCAGCGGCATATGAGGTAGAGGTGGAAGCTGAATTGTTATTTTTTGACATATTGTTGACTGTGTAATTATCACTCATTTTGTTGTTGCCCTTGTAGTCAAAGGCAACGTTTTCAGTATTGCTTATAATGGTGCTTTGCTGGGTTTGCCGATACCCAGATTACACCATATCAGTAATATTGGTTGCCTATCCGATGAGAGAATTGGCGTAAGTATTTTAGCTAATTCGATTCTCGATTGTTTTCCAGAAAAAATGTTTGTTTTATTTTTGCTGTAGATGTAAGGTTACCTTAATTAGTGTAGAACTCGTTCAACAGAATAAATTAATATTCTGTACGAAATTACAGCACTTTAGTTTATAGTAAATTTTATAAACAGTTATTAAAAGATAGTGTTTTCACAGAAAAATTGGGCACCGAATTCAGAACTCGTGACACTCGTTCACCATCGATCACTCCCTATTTATATTTCCAATAAAATTGAAACATTTATTTATTCATATAAATTGTATATATTAGATTTACAATTTGTGGAATAAATATTTCAAAATATATTAAATTCTTTGTTTTCAAAAAATATACTAAATAAACTAAAAATAATTTTATCTTAACATTAGACCAGTTAGATGAAAGGCGATATGAGAAAGAAGAAAAACCTTGGCCTTGGCAAATATAACGAAAAACTTAGGTTAAGAATTGAATTTGTACATGTGTAATTATTTATAATGCATCGACTTCTAGGGTGACCAGTCTGGACGCAGCGGTCGAGCAGTCGTTGTACCAGAACACGTGGTTTTGGGTATTTTATGTTTAAAATTCTAGTGTTTTGCATAATAAAAAAAAGATGAATAGTGATAAACAGTTCTCTCGTGATCAGGAAATGGCACTGATTGAATTGGTGTCATTTCACAAATGTTTGTATGACAGTTCGGATAAAAAATATAAAGACAATATTGCCAAAGATAATGTGTGGAAAGAAATAGCATCTCACATTGAGGGTAAAACAGGTATGTACTATAAACTTTTTTTTGCTAATAATAAAGCATATTGAAATTTATTATATAAAGAAATACAGATAATGAGATATGCAAGAAAGTATACAAATATTACACACAAGTTAAAAAAACAAAATAAATTGTAACATTAAGTTCTTAAAACTTGATTATCCTGCCAAGGTATTCTTCCTTCGGTCATAAAAAAATCTTTAAATTTGTCCCTTACGGCAAATCCACCACCTCTTACTAAAGGTACCATATTTCTTCTTTCTTGTCCGTCTGCTATATCTGGCCCAAGCTCTGCAATATGTTTTCTGGTGTCATCAAAATCTTCTCTCAGTAAATTATGGAGGCACACTGTTGCCGTTATTAACAAATCTGCAGTGCTTGGCTTAACTGCAAGTGGCGTATAAAAAACTCTGAACGTTTGGGATAACAATCCAAAAGCGTTTTCTGACACTCTTCTAGCTCTACTGAGCCTGTAATTATAAACAGATTTATCAAAACTTTCTCGGGCTTGAATTCTGTTGTAGGGTTTCATTATATTTGGATGAAGTCGAAAGGCTTCATCTCCGACAATGACGTAAGGCAAATTAGTCTGTGTGCCCTGCACTACATTTTTCGGAGGAAAACAAAATCTGTTGCTATATATCTGTTTGCTCACAGTCAAGAGTACAATTGAAAAGAAGTTCTTATAGTTGAAATATAAAGATCCACTATTTGCTGGACACACTATACGAACATGCTTCCCGTCAACTGCTCCGACACAGTGGGGAAATTGCCATCTTTCCCAAAATTCTATCGCCTTCTGCTTGCATATATTTTCGTTAAGAGAAGGTAATAAAGTAGATACTAATCTTTTACATATCGACGAAAGAACAGCATTAACAATTCTGGAAATGTGGCAGTGTGAAATCCGGAACCCAAAAGCGAGGGACCTAAAGGATTCACCAGTAGCCAGGTATCTGAAATAAAAAAAGTTTTATTTTTACAGATGCTGATTGCAAAAAGAGATGGAGGTCCATTCGCGATACATACAAGAGACAAAAAAGGAGTGGCAAATTAGGAACCGGATCATCAGCAGCGGTAAAGCGCAAAAAGTGGCCTCTGTTCGATTATCTTTCTTTTCTAGAAACGGTTCCAGAGGAAAGACGGTAATTGTAGTTACTGTTTTTTTAAAGAAAAATAGCAAATAATTTAAAGTTTCGCTAACAAACTTATATTATTTCAGTACGATATCCAACATAAAGGAAGAGACACCATAATTTGATAGAAGAGACACAAAGTACAATTGACTTTAGAGTATTCTTCGCCATCAACCTCTAGTGCGCCAAGTACCTACACCCCTGCAAGGCTACATAAGAGAAAAATAACATTGCCTATAGGTGTTTAAGGTATTGCCTATCAATTTCGTTTTCGGTATCAATTTTTTTCTTTTGTCTTTTTACCCGAAGTAGTGAGTCATCAGAACGTGTGGAACCACTTGGCGAACGAATGTCACGATACGTATTCTTACGATCCCTCTGTGTCTCGCGTTGAACGTCTTGCATTGCATTTTCCGTTTCATTTGTCTGAATTTGTCGTTTTCTTGTAGTGAGTGAGCCAAAAGCAGGAGTAGCGCAACTTGATGTACGAATGACGTCGTATGCCTGCTGATGAAAGTCTTCTTCAAGCGCTCGTGGCGAGTATGGGGGTGACTGCTGGCTTTTTTCTTGAAGCTCATCTTGCGACTTAATGTGACCCTCAGAAGTGTCATCAATATTGGCAGTGACGGATTCCGGAACGTTTCCCGACGTTGCTTTATGTTTTAATGTAGGATCCAAAAACCACAGGAACTTAAAATACGGCCATGTTATTTTCGGGACATTGTTTGTAGCGGCCCCAAAAGGGACACTTTTCAGTTTTCGTTTTTCTCGCATGTAATTGTTTCGTAAATTTTGCCATTTTGCCTTGACCTCTGCGTCTGAAACCAAAAACAGGATAAGGATTGTTTATTTGGGCAGACAATTTATTCAATGAAACATATCTGTCGTAAAACAGCAACTCAATAAATATATGTTTACCTTTTGTGTTGTAGGTATCTGGCAACAGGAGAATTATTTACATCCCTCAGCTATACCTTTCGGATGGGAATCAGTACTATTTTTTATGTAGTGAAAGAACTGAATGAAGTAGTTTGGACTATTTTACAACCGTTGTATATGCCTGTGTCTACAGCAGAGGAATGGAGAGACATTACGCAATCATTTTATACAATTTGCCAAATGCCGATCTGCGTCGGGAGTTTCGATGGTAAGCACTGCCGAATAAAGTGTCCGCCAAACGCTGGTTCTCAGTTTTACAATTAAATTTTCATTCTGTGGTTTTAATGGCTGTTGCTGATGCAAAGAGTAATTTAATTTTGATCGACGTAGGAGCGTATGGTAGAGACAACGATAGCACAGTTTTCTAAGAATCTACAATGGGAAGAGCATTTAAAGTCAACGCAATAAACATCCCTGGCTCTCAAGAAATAATTAATCCTGATATTAATATGCCTTTTTATGTAGTAGGCGACGAGGCATTTCCTTTGAGTGAAAACTTAATGAGACCTTATGCTCGTAGGCAGTTAAATTTTGCCAACAGAATATTCAACTAACGGTTGTCCAGAGCACAATGAACAGTAGAGTGTGCGTTTGGCATATTAACTAAAAAATTTAGTACTTTTCAAAAAGCTATCGAAACTGATATATAGTTAACCGAAGGCTCAATTAAAAGTGCTTGTGTTCTACACAATTTTTTATGTCAAACTCAAAACGAAAGTGACAAATCTCTGGAAACTGAGGACAAAATTCCAATAATCTTTAACTTCAGTCGTTGAGACCTACAAGTACCCACAGAGCAAATATAAAGGAGCTGCAGGTCCTAGAAACATTAACAGAGTATTTTATGTCTCCAGGAGGTTCTGTACCATTGCAAAACGAAAAATATCGGGATGTTATCTAGACTTTATAGATCTATATATTTGTTTCATGAAAAAATACTGCAATAAATACCTACTTACCA
The DNA here is from genome assembly GCA_035357415.1 of Ophraella communa. NCBI lineage: Eukaryota > Metazoa > Arthropoda > Insecta > Coleoptera > Chrysomelidae > Ophraella > Ophraella communa. The sequence goes on along the minus strand of CM068979.1, from coordinate 15,606,181 downwards.
GCCTCTCCGCACGGCAACAATAAAATCACGATCTCTGTGCTTCGGGTGTTTAGGATCGTAGATTGCCACTTTTGCTTGCACTAATGAAATCAAGGTTTCTACAACCATTCTGAAGTGCACGACTATTAAGACTGGTATTAAAAATTCAACCAGTTGAGTCGCAATCAGTCTTGACAAGTCTTGACGCGATCGGACTGGACGTGACGCGCTTAGTATGAAACCATTGCCCTTATTTCAACGATAAATTAATATGTGCAATCCAGTAGCGTCCGACTTGACTGGACGCGACTGGACTGGACTGGCTTGGTGCGAAATGACCCTTAGCGTCGCATCCTATGAGAAGCGGCAGCTTCTTCTGTTCACAGTACTCGACTAGTCTTTGCACTTCTGTAGGCGGTGCAGTGCCTTCCCATGCAAAGAAGCGGCAGCTTCTTCTGTTCACAGTACTCGACTAGTCTTTGCACTTCTGTAGGCGGTGCAGTGCCGTCCCCTGCAAAGTAGCATGATACTATCATGACTTCTTGACGTCTATTCTCGAACTCGAGGTTTGCTCGAATCGGAACGAGGTCTCTCGTCATGAACTCTGAAACACAAAAGTGATCAAAGCTGTTACTTACCAATATGCATGCTCTGGGTATGTCTACATTACTCACTTCATAAATTAGTTTGGCTTCCCTACTTGCGAGTCCTCTCACCTGACTTTCACGGACCCATGATTCCTGGATCAGTACTAATCCCATTTGGTTTCTGATAAACGTCCTTGAAAAAACCGCCGATGATGCGGTTGTTATTCCAGCCAGCTCTAGATCTTATTGATGAAAAAAACAGTTCGATGTGATCTTGATTAACTTTATATGCTGCCAGGTACACTAACTTTTTTGCATTTGACATTTTTTTATATATGAGAAGGATGCTTTTTAAAGATACTATTAAACCAATAAACCTTAGTGAAATAAGTTTTTTTTATATCTTCGAATCTTTTGTTGTAGAGTTCTAAATCGTTTTGTTTTTTTTGTTATTTTTTTTCTATCTCGCGTGTAATTTGTTCTCTTAATCGTTTTTTTTTTTTGGGGGGGGGGGGGGTTAATGACAGGTTTGATACATTTGAAGGCCCGAGCTCATCTTGTATATCTAATGGGGGTGCTCTTCTTTTTATGGTCTATAAAAAAATTATAAAATGTTAAAAAATATACTAAACAGTAAATTCAGATGCCAGGAAAAGCCCATTAATTTACCGTAACGCGATAACAAGCCTAAAAAAATATTTTAAAAAATGGAAAAAGGAAGTATGACCGAGGTACAAGAAAAAGGAAACAAATCTCCTAAAAGGAAAAAAGAAAACCCTACCATTTACAAAAATAGATATATCTTTATTGTATTTTGTATATTTAAATATAAGAATAAATAAAAGTAGCACCATTATTTTTATATCATTGGGATAAGGTGCAGGTAACAGGTTACTTGATTGTTAGAATTTCAAGGACTTTGTACAACCAGGAAAGCAGGAAATTATTTAAGGAATTAATAATTTGGTTGTCAGGAAAAATGGTTTAACAAAAATATAACATTACAGTTGTTTGACCTTCAAGAATACCTAAAAGAATGTGTTCTTTCCCTCAACTAGTGTCGAAATATGCCTCTAAAAACAGACAGAAATAAAAACATCTAACCTGCTTTGGTTGCATATTTTGAAAATTCCAAAAGTATTGAAGGACTGAGCCTTCCATCAATCTCCTTTTATTTCCAATTTCATAAACATACGATTTTTCAAAATGCCTGGAGCACAAAGGCTATTTGTTGTTGGTGTCCAATTTTTGTATTTCAAAGCCGCGATCCAAAGTTGTTTTTGCACTGAATTTGAAGGAAACCTTCAATTAAAACATTGGATAATTTAGTTTTTCAGTATACAACCGTTTAAATTTATTGTACTAACCCTTACTTTTTGGAAGTCTACTATCAACTACTATCAACTGATGGTATCATTTACCTACCTATGATTTTATTAGATTTTGGATACCTATTTTCATACAATTTTGTTTCTTTATTTGGCATAAGATGCTTTTTATTTTATTATTTTATTAAAAACAATTATCTTTCCTTATACTGGATTTTCATTTCATAAGCTTTACTCATCATCATCATTTCAGTCTATAGGCGTCCACCACTGAACATAGGCTTTCCCCATTTTTCCACATCGATCGGTCCACCTGCATCCATCGATGTTCCGCGATTCTGACCAGATCGTTAGTCCATCTTGCTCACATTCCATGGTCGTCATTCGAGAACTAAAATATTAAATATCAGTGGCCCGCCAAAGACTTTTGAATCTTTCGTTTGGCCCGACTGTTAAAAAGGTTGAGCAGCCTTGTTTTAGAACAAAGTGAATATGCCGTTGACAATGAATTAGTTTTTCAATTTAGCCAGTAAAATTATTCCTTCGGAATTTAAAGGAGATAGGGTACAATCATAATTGGAGCACTTAAGGTACGATTTTGTTGCGACGGCCGGCGTTCGCGGTCCGCAGCTACGTCCAGACGTTCTACACTAGTTCCATGCTTTTCTAATAGAAACGATTTCGTTGAAGCGGCTCGTCTGATAACCGTCGCGTTCGGCCGTCGACGGCTACGTCTCGACTGCTCAAAAACAAATCCAGACGCGAACGCTAACCAAACAGTTGAATATTATGTCATATGCCTTTGGGTAGCAAGCAACAAGATCCATGCTGTTTCGCTAAAAACTAGCATCGTCAGATTGACATATTGAAGTTACATTTTGTTTGTTTGTAGCTAGGTACCTGATGTTGATAAGTAGTTAAGGCTAGACCAAGTAAGGAAGTATTAACATATAACAATATTAAAGCCTAGATGTTATTAGCCCTATTGTAAAGATCAGCATGATATAGTTTTTTCCTTGTTTTTCTATATCATTGCACAGTTATACTGATCTTAGAGGGAAATACATCCAGGATAATCCCTTAGGGCTAATAACACCTGGGCTTTAATATTGTTATGTCTTATTACTTCCTTACTTGGTCTAGCCTTAACTACTTATCAACATCAGGTACCTAGCTACAAACAAACAAAATGTAACTTTAATATGTCAATCCGACGATGCTACTTTTTAACGAAACAGCTGTAATTGCATTTTAAAACGTATTTTTCGAATAAATAGTGAAAGTTTAGTTCAACCGTTCAGTTATTTATTGTTCTTAGTAAGATGGACTTCCACAAAGTAAAGGTTACCACAATCAATTATATTGATATCATTAAAAATAGGCACAGTAGTAACAAAAGCAGAATTATAAACCAATAATTTATGTTTAACTAGATAGTCTGAAAACCCTTTCATCTTGACAGTTCAAAGCTCCTACTTCATTAAAATAGTTTGTGAACATTTCCCTTACTTCAAAGCCAGTTGCATTTCCGAAGTCTCCTGTTCCTGTCATAGGGATTACATTGTTTGGCATTGCGACTGTAGTGTAATACTTATAAAAAGCTTGTCCCTTTTTTTCCAGAAAAGCATCTCTTAGTAGATTGTGTAGGCAACATGTACCGCTATTGGGGTGTAGTAAATTCGAAAAATTTGGCATAATAGACTAAATGCATTCTCAGTAACTCTTCGAGCCCTGCATAATCTATAGTTATAAATAGTTTTTCTCTTATCTTTTGCGGACAGCTTTCTATATGGTTTCATTAAATGTCTATGTAGTCTGAAAGCTTCGTCGACAATCACAACGTACGGTAACTTCTTTTCCGAATTAGGTAGAACTTCGTCTGCTGCAAATAATCTTCCAGAATATACTTCACCTCCAATTCTAGAGCTGGAAAATATCGAACTATCTCCCTCTTTGCCATAGGCACCAATGTCAACGAATACAAATTTACAACGTGCATCTACCATTGCAAGTAAAACTATTGAAACATAATCCTTATAGTTAAAAAAAAAGGGATCCACTCTTCTTAGGATAAAAAATACGAATATGTTTACCATCAACTCCTGCGACGCAGTTAGGAAAGTTCCACTTCTTGTAAAACCCCATTGCTTTTTCTTTCATGTTTATTTCCTTTTGGAGCGGTAGAAATAAAGGATTGAGATGCTTTCATATTGCTTTTAGTGTTTCTCGAATAGTAATGGAAATATAACTGCTTGAAATCCGAAAGGCGAATGCCAATGAATGAAATGTTTCTCCTGTTGCCAAAACCCAATAATATAATTACTGATTTCATTTATTTGCTTACCACAATATTTTTTATATAACATCTATTATATTGAGCATATATCTTTTCAAGCTGAAGAGTGTAAAACAGGTTGGAAACATATCCGCGATAATTACTTGAAACACAAAAGAAAATTAAAATTAGGAACTGGTCCTGCAATCTCCTCTAAACCAACAAAATGGCCATTATTGGAACATCTGAAATTTTTGAAACTTGTTAAATCTGAAAGAAGGTATGAAATTTATTATGAATTTTCTATAAGTGTTTTAATAATTTATTATTATTAGTCACATTGAAAATTGTGACATGTGGATTTATTTATGAAAAGTATAACAATAAAAAAACTACCGTCACACTTAATATCTCAAGCAAAATTGCAGATATTAACTTTGGTTACGAATCTGCAATCATGTGCTGAAGATAGTCGAAATAAGACTGCACCTCCGGCAACACAAACATTGGCATTGGCCATTCAAGCAATTCGGTACCTAGTACATCACAATTACTATGCACAACTTCATCTGAATCATCATGTATTAGGTGAGAAACACCTGATGACTATAATATATCTTCCCCATATACTTTACATTATTTATAAGTATTGAAATTGACTAAAGTTGAATTAAAAAAATGGTTTGTTAAAATCTTTTTTTACCTTAAAGTTACCAGCTAATTTCTCCTTCGGAGAAATAAGGAATTTTCACACTGTTTGCGGACTGCTTCAACAGATCTACATGGACAAGATTTTCTACAAATTCAATTTGGTCTTTGTTTAGTCTGAAAAACTCCCTACATTGTTGATCATCAATATTTAGATGATTTTAAATGAGTATTCGGGAATAACCCTCTGTATTTCTACTTTTATATAGTTGATGGGTTTCTTTACGTGTCAGAAGCAAACGCAAAATATCATCATCTTCCTCTTCTTCAATCAAAATCAACGCAGCTAATACTTCTGGGTCCATGTTTTAGCACTTTCCACCTCGTAGTTTTATAAACAACTAGACGAAAACGCATACCTTCATACGATTTAACCAGTGTGCAACCATGACGGTTGACCATCACTGCCAGACGTGACGACAGACCGCGGACGCCGGCCATTGCAACGAAATCGTACCTTTAGGCTATTACAGCCGTTCTGCCGTCCTATAACTAAAAGGCGGTTAAATGACATTTGATCATTTTTGTGTTTTTAATACGCTATTTTCATATAGAAAAATCTCTTTCCTAGAATTGGTTGTTCTACCTATTATGGCTACAGAAATATATTTTTTTTGAAAGCAGTTAAATATAAAAAATAAATATTTTGCAACTCATAAGAGCGACTAAACAGCAATACTCGACAAAAATGCGGGTAAACTACATTTATTGTACTAACTCTTACTTTTTGGAAGTCCATCTTATTAAGAATAATAAGAAACTCTTCGTTTCAACGTAACTTCCAAGTTTATTTGAAAAATTTTAAATCACAATGACAGCCGTTTCGTCAGATTGACATTTAAGTTACATTTTGTTTGTTTGTAGCTAGGTACCTGATGTTTAGGTAGTATTAAGGTTAGACCAAGTATGGAAGTAATAAGACATAACAATATTAAAGCCTACATGTTAATAGCCCTAAGGGATTATCCTGGATGTAATTCCCTCTAAGATCAGTATAACTGTGCAATGATATAGAAAAACCAGGAAAAAACTATATCATGCTGATCTTTACAATAACTTAATATATTTGTGTTACAATTACGTCTTATCTATGTATAAAATGTAAACTCAATCAAAGTAAGCAGTTTAATAGTGGAGAACTTCCAAGATTTATTTGTTCATTAACAACTTTAAATTTAAATTTTTCAAATAAACTTGGAAGTTACGTTGAAACGAAGAGTTTTTTATTATTCGGGTAAACTACATTAAAGTTTGGATAGAATTGATATTTGCACATTGAATTCAAAACTTAGAGGCGATTAATAATTTATAATACACTACAGGGCGGTTAACAAGCGTTAGTGGCTATTTTGTTTGGTTTGGTAAGAATGTAATGCGCAACTCATACGTAACTAAAAGGCGGTGAAACATCAATGCTTACCTATAAAACATTTAAAAACATTAAACTGCCTTGATGTGTAGGATTTATTCTATGTTTATCTGAGAGATACTAATTATGAAAGTCAAGTTATTACGAATGCAAAGTAAATATTTAAAAAAAAATACCAGTGCCAAACTTAAAAACGGCACACTACTAAAAGGCAGTTATCTATTTTCGCTCACATGGACGGGATTCGAGGGGTGCAGTGTCGGAAATATCAAGATTGAGGTGTTGAGACGTTTCATTTCAGTTTTCAGTTTAGTGCAAACTAACATCTCACAAGGAACGGACGAAAGTTGAAACAGCGGGAGTTGATTTCGCGCGAATGAACATCATGTCGAAACGAACAAGTAAGTGCTTTAATATTATTTTTATAAGTTACTTGATAGTAGAATTAGAAATGCGTTAACTATAGACCTCTAAAAGGCAAACATTGCTCTTAGCTAAAGTAGCATTAACGTGTTTGCATTCGTACCGATCCATCAGTCAGTCACCTAAATAGAATATAGAAATCAACCTACATGGCATGAGGTTTTTTATACAACAGTATTTCTTATTCTTATCATTTATTATGGTTTCTAATGCTGCACTCTTTTTTTCCAGATGGAATAAAAGAACTTTAACTATGTTAAATATGGCTAATAACAATAGTGATTCAGAAATTCAACCTCGTAAATTTCTAGAACCGCAAAGTCAGAAAATTTGTTTTATAGATCCAGTTGATATTTGGCATAATATTGTCACGGTCCAAACTGGAATGATACGGAAGCGGATAGTGACAAAAGATCACCCGGTCCACTCAGGAGATGGGAGTGGGAACATAAAAGAAATACTTGAGAAGTTACTAAAGAATTCACAAAAATAGCGCCACTAGCTCATAAATCCGCGAGTCTAAGCTGGAAAACCCCGATCTTTTATTCCCGTACGCCCTGTTACTATCAAGGACAGTAAAAACCACCCAAACACACAATAAAAAAGACGTCCTATAGATCCCTAAGGAACTTAATTGTAAAGTGGAAATATTAAATACTATAGGTAGATATTACTGGTAACCATAAACTTGCTGAAAAAAATAACTTTTATATACTATAATGAATAATGGGAGTTTAGTTTAATGTTCAAGTTTATTCCAGAATATTTTTCTTACAGTGTACTCGTAAAGTCTTTTAAAATTCAAAACACTTAGCGATATTAGCGATACTATTTATTAAAAAGCATTTAACCCCCCACGTGCACGCAAGTTCACAAAAAAAAATATTAAGTCTTACTGATTGATACGGATTTTATAATAATATTCCTTCTAGGCTAGGTAACTGATGGTCTGGTTATAGGACTGGGGAAACCAATAATAATAGAATCCCATATCTTGATCTTTTGATCATTAGGAATATGGTGTCACATAGGCTTGAATGTAAAATTTATAGAAAACCTACTACTACTGATATGGTTATTAATTATAATTCAAACCATCCATTCTCCCATAAGATGGCTGCTTTCAATAGCTTGTTTCACAGAGCTTTCGACATTCCCCTATCTTCCTCTGCTTTTAATAATGAAATAAATATTATCAAACAAATTTCTATCAATAATGGTTTCCCTGTTTCTCTTATCAATAAGTTATACAACAGGTTTTTTAATAGATTTAAACTTAGGTTTGCTAATGTCTCTTCTCAACTTGGTTCTTCCTCTCATATTGAATCTAATTTTGCTGGTTCCTTGCATTTCTTTGGCCCTGTTTCTTACAAAGTTGGGAACATTCTTAGGAAATATGATATTGAATTTGGTTTTAAAACTAACAATAACTTGAGATCCTTCTTGGTCAACAATAAAGACTCTGTTTCTTTTTTACATACTCCTGGAATATATAAGTTACATTGCGATGGCTGTAATGCTGTGTATATTGGTCAGTCAGGACGCCTTTTAGATACTAAAATAAAAGAACATCTCAATCATGTTAAAAATTACAAAGACTGACCCACCTAATTCACCATCTGCCTTTGCCAACCATATCATTGCTGAAAATCTCACTTTTTCTAATTCCAACGTTTCGAGGTTACATAAATGTTTTAAAGGTTCCAAGATGAATTTGCTTGAAATGTTAGAGATCAATGAAGCATCAAGAGACAGTACAGTAGTAGTTCCATCAAAAATAAAATTCTGTGACATAGACTTTGGGTTTTTCATTTGGTTATAGATATTTTAGATTAATTAAAAAAAATTACAATAAATTAAGTTAGATATCAGGTTTATCAGGAGGGTGTGCCTTTAAATCTTTTGCATGCCAAACCCCTTGATATTTCCCGTCTTTATTCTTTAATTGATAAGTCCAAGGTGATAACCTCCTATACGGAAAAGTTTCCGGAGGGATTAAAGGAGAAAATCAAACTAAAGAACAGAACGAGAAAGTTCTGGCAGAGATCTGGTGACAGTAACGACAGACAACTAATGTTCACTCTACAAAATCAAATTAACGCAGAAATTCAGACGATACGTAATGAAAACTGTGGGAATTTTCTGCGTAAAATTGACACACGAACGAACCGACTTTGGGGGACAGTACATAAACTTAAAAGAAAAAGAAAACCAGTTACTAGAATCAGACATAATGACCAAACAATTAATAACGAAACGGACATTGCGAGAGCCTTTGGGGAGCACGTCCAAAATAATTTTGTTAACAACACCCCGCACACAGAAGCACACATTGAAACATTAAACTGGCTTCAACAAATTCAAAATAAAAATAATCTTTCAACAAACAATAATAATATCACCAAATCGCAGATTTATAAAATAATTACTACGACTAAAAATAAAACAGCTCCGGGTAGGGACGGTATTCCTAACATTCTAATAAAGAATCTTCCACCTAGTGCAATCAATATTTTAACAATTACTATTAATTACATGTTGGCACATTGCAAATACCCACGTTGTTTTAAAGTTGCCAACCTCATACCAGTACCAAAAACTCAATATGGACGGAGCTGCATCGACAATTACCGATCAATATCGCTTTTAAATAATCTAGCTAAAATTTTTGATAAAGTAATATTAAGTAGGCTCTTATATTTTGAGCAGAAGCTCAAATTGATACCCGACGAGCAATATGGTTTCAGAGAGGAACATGGCGCACCGGCCCAGCTGATTCGAGTTATTAACCACATTCGGGTTGGCTTCCGGAGGCGTTACCCCTCTGTAACGGTAGCGCTCGATATTAAAAAGGCCTTTGACACAGTCTGGATTCCCGGACTGGTTCAAAAACTTTCGAATATGGGATTACCAGACTATTTAGTATTACTTTTGTATTCCTATCTCGTGGATAGATCTTTCTATATGAAAATTGGCAGTGCCGAGGCTGGACCATATACAATAACAGCTGGGGTGCCGCAAGGCTCAGTGCCGACGCTGTACTCGCTGTTTACAGCAGACTTTCCGAGATCAAACAAAATCTGCACAGCTCTGTATGCTGATGACGTTTGTCTGATGCAAACTGCAAGTACGGCCGAGTTGGCACTGCGCGGGGTTGAGTCGCATCTCAACGCTTAACCCGTTAAAAACACAATATATATAGTCCTGCACGGCGCTTTCAGAGCGAAAACATATATCTCTTCTCCAGGTTAAAACTGCAGGGGGAAACTATCCAACCCAGCTCTCAAATTAAATACCTAGGGTATATTATTCAGCCTAGTACTCTTTGCATATCGATGCTAGGATAACGATGGCTAAAGCAAACTTAATGCACATAATAAAATTTTATTATATAAGCAGATTATTCGGCCGACAATGCTTTACGGTTATCCCGTATTCTACTCGGCCACTAAGCTATCCTTCCATCGAATGCAAGTTGTACAGAACAAGTGCCTGAGAATGGCTGTTTGGAAAGGTGGACCTCGCTATCCGAGGAACACATGGTTGCACGACACAACCAATATCCCTTTTGTAAAAGACTATGTTCTAAATTTAGCGAAAAGATTTTATAAGTTCAGCATACCTGATAGTCTCAACCAAATTCTAAGGAAACGCGCAGCATACACCAAGAAGAGATATCTTTTGCTACATGAAAAGATTTTCGATGCATCCCCTACCCACCAGATAAGGGATTAATCTCTCATCTTGTTAATTTTATCATGATAATGAATATCTCAAGTTTTATATTTACTTATATTTTTACTTTTCAATTATGTAAACAATTTCTTTTAAATTGTAACCAATCATAAGGCCCCTTTACAGCCATGTTGAATGAATGAGTGAATGGATGTATTTATTAGTATGAAAGGCAGGATGAATGACCGCGTCTTAATGTATGTTTTACTGGATTACATAAACATCATTCAAAAATTACTTTGAAATAAACACTGTGTGCAACCTGTTTTTTTCGAGCTTTTTTCAGGATACAACTTGAAAATTCTATGGGAATCATTACTTTAGTGTTCGGCCGGATCTTGAACTTCTCTGGAAACATCGGATAGTGCATTCAAGCAAGGAACCGATGACGGGGCTTCCACTAGGAGATGGGGAAGGCAGTTTGGTCAACGACGAGGAGACAACTTCTTTATTTGTTGTAAATTGCTTAAACCAAACAATGTTACTATATTATTAAAAATCAATAAAATTTTTATCACCTATTCAATAATAAATCATCTCCCTTTAATGGCTAAAAACTATTTAGCAAAAATATTCAATTATTGGCTTCTGGAAGGAAAACACATTGACAAAATGAAAGAATCAATTGTATGTCTCTTTCTTAAGCCCAATATAGACAAAAGTTTATCAACTTCCTATCGCCCTATATCACTGTTGTCATGTGTAACCAAAACATTTGAACGCATTATAAAAAATCGCCTTCACTGGACTATCGAACATTATAATCTCTTACCTAGCACACAGTATGGATTTCGATCCAGTGTTGGTACCGTAGATGCTTTAAGCCATTTAATAACCGATATCCAACTCAATTTTTCTAAAAACAAATATTTAGCATTTTTCTTTCTTGACCTTAAAGGTGCATACGATAGCGTTAATTTAACATTACTGTTTTCTAAATTGTGTGAAATGGGTTTCTCCACAAATTTCTACTAACGTTGTTAATCTTTTTAGCAATCGAACTTTATACATCAGAGACCATACGCATCAATTACATGGTACCAGAATAAGTCATTTAGGTTTACCACAGGGGTCTGTGTTAAGCCCAATTCTTTTTAATATATTTTCGGCAAGTATACACAGCCTATTTAACGATTCCATTAAATGTATACAATACGCAGATGATATATGTATATATTCTATCCGTGATTCATATGAAGATTGTCAGAAGGTTTTGGGGAGTATTGTGAAACTAGTGGATAACTGGACCCAAAATCATAACCTTACTATATCCCAAGAAAAATCTGCCATTATGATATTTACAAGACATAGGATACGTACGCCTGATAGGCTAAACCTCTCGGGATACGTTATACCTCTTGTAAACAGTTTTAAATATCTTGGCATTATCCTAGATCCCAAACTACTTTGGTCCAAACACATTCAATATATGGTAAATAGGTGTCAAAAATGTATTAATCTTCTAAAATGTGTTTCTAACAGAAAATGGGGTGCTGATCCCAAAGTTGCACTTATGTTCTACAGGACCTATGTACGATTAATTCTGGATTACGGATGTTTCATGTATGGTTCAGTTTGTAATACGCATCTTTTAAAAAAAGATCGTATTCAATTCAAATGTGTAAAAATAAGTTTGGGTGCTATGAAATCTACGCCATGTCCCCTATTACTTGCCGAAAGTAATGAAATGCCCTTAAATAATCGGAGAAATTTATTAGCAATTAAATACCTTTTAAAATTAAGAGCTAGAACAAGTGACCTACTGAGTAGACTGTATGATTTATCTTTAAAAAACTTAGTAAATAAATACTGGAGAATAAAAAATTCTCCCCCGTTAGCAGATGCTTTTCTGGAAACTAATGATTGTAATAATCCAAAGGTACCCCCGTCCCCGCCCAGGGTCTATATGATGATAAAAGTTACAATAATTCAAACAATAAGACAATAAGTTAAAGAACATATCGGAGCTCCCCCGTATCATTAATTCAAAAGAAACTAAGTAACCTTTGCAGGATACTTGTCAGCAAAAAGTTATTTCTCAAGAATGTGTTTGTAAAACAAAGTATAATACGAAACCAAATAATTTAAATAATTTAAACAAATTTTGCGATGCTGAAATACAAAAAAAGTCACGTAGGAGAGCAACGATGTGTGAGCCAAATTTTTGCTTGCTCAGCTCCGGGCGACGTACCGAAGCAGTACGGGTAGCAGGGCAGCTAGCCAATAGAAAAAAGACAAGCAAACAGAATGAGGGAGAAAGGGTAGTTCATGAGGTACTAGGGGGAAAAAAGACTTTTGCTGGAGACCAAAAAACGAAGAATGAGGCAATTCGATTTGGAGCGTTCCATAGGCTAGATGCCAATCGAATCAAACGCGTTTAGTGCAAAGTTAAGTGTTTTTTTTGGAAAGTGAGCTAAGTGCTAATTTTCAATAAAAATAATTAAAGAGTAATAATTTAAATAATCGATCATCGGGCCGCGGAACGAAGTAATCTCTTGTAATAATAATAATCAGTGAAATTTTATCCAAGTGATAAATCACAATATTAGTTTTACCGGGGCGATTAAAAAATAGTGAGTGTGTGAGTGAACCTGAACTCGCTACAGGGAAATTGGTGAGTCAATTTAGATTATACTAACCCTTAACAACTAAGAAATTTTATGGGAGTTTGGATTTGTTTGTTAAGCGAATTTCTATCGTCTTAATTATTCAGACGAACATTGTAACTTTTATCCTCAACCGGAATATATAGAGTTTACCGGGTCTCCAATGTCGGGACGTAGATAATATTCTCCGACAGAGAACTGAGTCCTCCGGTAAAGGAATTCATAAAATAGCGACTAAGGAATTAAATCATAAATAAATTGAATTGTCACGCCAGGGTCCATCAGACCAGATTTTAATTATTTTTGTTGATTAGTTTTAAATCTTGTTAATGTTAAGTTAAAGAAAGTTTTTTTGTTTTTTCTTTTTCTTTGGGAGATGCACGTAGCATTCCGCTTGTATCTTCAAACTTAGAGTTTAATAAATTTGCTAGATTCTCCCGAGGATATTGTGTATCATTTCTCTAGACTCCAGACCTTTTTCCAGAGCCCAGCAACAAATCCCGTCCTTCCTAACCGCCGAAGTAAGACCTCCCAACACCAAATACTGCGGAGGCCGAATCCACGAACCCTAACTTTAGCCTAACATCCGCTCGGCTAGGCTAAAGTTTATTAAAAATTAAGATTAAAAACATTTCAGTATATTACATCTGGTGACAATAAATAAGAACATTCTTTACGGTTATTACATCTGGTGACAGCAAGATAGAATCTTCTTTACGGTTATTACATGATTTACCTCTCTCATCAGTAACAACTTTTGCCTTACCTAATTATAAACTGGAGTTTTATTCATTGATCAAAAAACCAAACATAATATTCCCAGAGTATTTAGATTCGGCAAAAGTAAATAATATATTAAACTCTATATTGAGTCAGTACAAGAAATTATATATATCGATGGCTCCAAAGTAAACGACGGGAAAGCAGGTTCTGCAGTGTATATACCTTCCAGCAACCTATCATTTAAATTCAAACTCCCTTCTCACTGCTCGATTTACACAGCTAAAGCGGTAGCTATCAGAGAAGCTTTGGATTGGCTCGAAAAGCAAAATATTAATGATGCAGTAATTGTTACGGACTGTGTTGAGGTTGTCCCATTACAGGACTCTAAATCAGGTCTTAGCTGTCAATCACAAAATGACTGAGCTGATTTGTGAAATTAAAGAAAACATTTTTCACAAAAACGTAACGTTTATCTGGGTGAAAAGCCATATGGGTATCAAAGGAAATTAAATTGTGGATAAGTTAGCTACAGATTCAACATCTTTTGGCAAAGAACAATATACCTCTACAAAAGCAGACCTAATAAAATTTTATAGTAATAGAATAAAGTCTAATTGGAAAAAAAAATGGAAAACGTTGGCAAACTCATCCAATAACCATTACTATAAGATCCATCCCACCCTTCCATCCTTAACAGATTTGCCTCATATATTGTAATGAATATTATGATTTGAGAGAAAGTTTATTGATTTGATTGATTTATTTATTAGATTGATGTTACTTATTTAAATGTACTAATAGCAACAAAATCTTTTTCTCAGGGGTGTTTGGTTACGCCAGTTTCCAGTTGGATTATTAGGTGTATATGAATGAAAAATTTGATTAAATTATAATTATAAATTTATTACAAAATAGTTAAATTAAAACAGTAATATTGAAGTTTAATAAGGAAAAAGAAAGGCCTTTTAGTAATTATAAAAGAACTTACTTGATGTGAATTAAGTTAAATTAACCAATGTTGTTTATGTAATGGCAAATAAGATTATCAAATACACTAATTATTAAATATCAAGTAAATTCCTTTGTTTTTTTAAATTATAAAATTCAACTAACTACTACAAAAATTTTTAAAAGTTTACAATTTTATCTGACCTTGAAATAAAGTCCTGCTTCCTGATTGGTGGAAAAATCTGTAGTTGATCTATGAAAAACGGAGACGAACGAAGCGATACTTGAAAACTCCGACCTTGGCAAAATGTCGCCTTATTAGACGTTTGGACTCTCGTGTAATATTATTGTGTTTTGTTTGTTCCTCAAATTTGATACTGTTTAGTGTTTGTTGGATTACTGTTCGTTTTATTGTATTAATAATGGTAAGTACACTTATAATCTTCTTTTTTATCGACCAAAAACGTTTTAATTTCACTTTTGGATTCAATCTTAGTAATGTCACTTTTTTGTCACTTTATTTTACTTTTTGATTGTTTTACTTTATTCTTAACGTCACTATTTAACACTTTATTATGATAACTACTTTAAAAACTGTTTGTTCAAATTGACTGTTCACACTCAGATCTTCACTGTTTGACTTCCAATAATAAACTCCCCTTTTAACGACCTCTGTTCAGTCTTTTATAGGTTTCAAACTTCTAGATTATTCGTTTTTTGTTCTAGAGCTTAGTCATTTCTGGAAAGAAATATGTGTATCTCTTTCTTTCATATTTATGATTAGACATACTCGCTTTGTCTATCATCGATAATTCCAGAATAAAATATAGTAAAATATATCTGTCTCCTTTTTACACATTATCTGTCCTTT
Organism: Ophraella communa; assembly: GCA_035357415.1. Taxonomy (NCBI): domain Eukaryota; kingdom Metazoa; phylum Arthropoda; class Insecta; order Coleoptera; family Chrysomelidae; genus Ophraella; species Ophraella communa. The sequence continues at coordinate 15,590,629 of CM068979.1, read as the reverse complement.
TTTACACATTATATAATCAATTTTCGCGAAGTTTCTACTAAGTACTAGATATAATATCGATACATTATATAATAAAATAATTTCCAACTTAAAATTTTCTTACAAATACACAAAATATACAATAAAATAATACAATATGATTAAAATTATTGGATTTAGTTAAATTAAACAACTTCTGTTGATATTTTAATCATTATACTATTGTCAAATATTTAAACATTGCAATCAGGCCCCGATTATTTAAAAATATTTGTATAGTCATATAGAATTTTTTTTAAATAATCTGTTAAACGTTTTGAAATTCTAAGTATGTCATACGATATTTTTTTATACTAACCATGGTACAAAAATTTGTTTCGTAAACATTTAATAAAAACGAAGAAGTATTCTTACTGTTCTATGATTTTAAGTCTCCGTGTCTGACCTGATTCTTAGTTCTGTGATTAAATCAAATCAAATATGTCAAATTTTAAAATCATCTGTTTCTTTATTAACTGAAAATTAAATTTGTTTAATGTTATGTTTAATTTGATGAATATTAATTTTATATGTTTTAGGATTTTGAAAACATCTGCATTTGACTAATAGATTCTAGTTCAATTTAGCATTCATTTTCAAATAACCTTAAAAGTTGGTAAACATTATGTGGTATCATCACCATACATTTGGTAAGTTTACTTTTTATTCATTATATTTATAAATTTGATTAACATTAAATATTCCACGAATCATCCCAGTATCTGGATAAATTAATTTATAACTGTTAATTCCATCTTTGGTATCTACAAGATATGGGCCTTCTTGTAATAACTGAAATTTGATAGATCGGTTTTCCTTTCTATTAGGTACTCTTAAAGCTTTAATAATTACTTTTTCTCCTTGCTTAAAAGTCATGGGTTTTTTATTCTTATTAGTTTTGTTTCTACACTTTTCGGCCTTTTTTAATATGTTTTCTTGTGCTTTTGTTAATATGTCTTCATATTTTTCAGGAATTTATGTTATCCATGGTCTTTCTGCTGCTGTATATTTCATGATAATAATTGGTGGTTTTTCAGTTACATCATTTGGAATATTATTCATTGTTTTGACTATAATTGGTAGTTTCTCATCCCATATTTGTTGTTCACTGTGGACTAATATCCGTAAGTATTTAATTAGTTCTTTTATCATTCTCTCACTTGGGTTTGACTGTGGATGTCTTATTGAAGTATAAATGGGTTGTATGTCTTGTTTTACCAACCATGTTTTCAGATTGTTATTATTAAAATATGTAGCATTATCCATAATACACTTCTTTATTTTACCATGTTCAGCAACGAATTTGTTAATACAATTTTTTACTACTTTTGTATTTGTTCTTTTACATGGGTATGCCTGTACATATTTTGAAAAATGGTCCACAATAACAAAAATATGTAAATTACCTTCTCTAGTTGGAACTAAATTACTAATGAAGTCAACAGCTATGAGTTCTAATGGTTCTTTACTTATTATTGGTTTTGGGGTGTTTTCATAATGTAAATTCTTTTCTTTTGCAAATTGACATAGTTTACAAGTCTTTATTATATCTTTACATAGTTTTAAATCATTTTTACTGTAGTAGTTTTCTCTGAATATTTTGAAAGTTTTTCTAACTCCTATATGTGTGAATCTTTGATGTAAATCAGTTATGATCTTTCTAGCCAAATCATTAGTTATAACATAGGTTTCTTGATTATCAATAGTTTTGTAGTACGTTAAATTTTCCTTTTGTTTATATTTTTGTTTCTCAATACTAGATAAATTTTGTTGATCTAAAATTATTTTGTTTAAAGTGTATATTTCCTCGTCATCCTTTAATAAGTTTATTCCAATTCTATATTCCCTGTTTGTTTTATTTGATTCACCATCCATCCTTGTTATTCCATCAGCTACTATATTTTTCTTTCCAGGTATGTATTTAATGTCAAAGGAGTATTCTTGTAAAAATAGTGCCCACCTATGTATTCTGCTGTTTCCATATTTGTTATTTAGTATTGTTATTAGTGCTTGGTTGTCAGTCTCTAGATTGAAATGGTTTCCAATTAAATAAAATCTCAATTTGTTGATACTAAATATTATGCTGGCTAATTCTAGCTCTCCCACACTGTAATTTCTCTCTGCTTTTCTTGTTATTCTGGAGACAAATGATATTGGTACCTCTTTTCCCTCAATATATTGTGTTAAAACTCCTGCAAATCGGTGTATAGATGCATCTGTTCTGAGTGTAAATTTTATATTGTAGTTTGGATGATAAATTTTAATATTTTCAGTAAATTCCTTTTTTATTTGTTGAAATGCAGTTTCTTTCTCATTATCCCATTTCCATTTGGTGTTCTTTCTTAACAGCTCCAGTAATGGGAGTTCTTTTCTGATAGATTGGGTACTAGCCGTTTAAAGTAATTTAATATTCCCAAAAATCCTCTTAGTGTCTTTAAGTTAGTTGGTCTTTTATAATCTTGTATTATTTGAATTCTTTCTTCACTTAATGATACCCCTTCTTGATCTAATTTATACCCAAGGAATATTACTTCTTTTTTAAAGAATTGACACTTTTTATGTTTAATTTTAGTCCGGCTTCATCTAAGGTTTTCAAAACTATTTCTAAGTGTTTGATATGTTTTTTTTCATTTTTGGAAAATATTAAGATGTCGTCTATGTAGTGGAGAGTGAAGTCTTCATATTTATTTAAAATTTTGTGTAGTACCTTTAGTAATGCTGAAGTAGCGGATTGTGCACCAAAAGGCACAACGGTGAAACGATATACAACTCCATCTATCATGAAGCCAGTATAGTCTCTGCTGTTTTCAGCCAATGGTATCAAATGAAAAGAATGTTTTAAATCCATTTTTGTAAATATTTTTGCTTCTGATATCCTTCCTAATATAGCTTCTATAGTTAATGGTGATTCATATTCTGGTATGGTGTGTTTATTTAAAAATCTTGCATCTAAACATAATCTTAGATCTCCAGAAGATTTTACAACAGGTATTATGGAGTTTATATATGGTGTTGTACTATATTCTATTATTTTATCTTTTAATAATTTGTCTATTGCTTCTCTAACTTGGTTTTTATGTTTGTATGGTATAGGATAACTGTGAGCTTTAAATGTTTCAATGTTCTTAACCTTCAATTCATGTACATAATTTTTGGCTATCCTAGGTCCATCAGTAAATAAATCAAAATATTTTTCCATTAATCTTTTCAATTCATTCTGTTTCTCTTTCTCACAATCCAGTATGATGCTACTCCAGTTATTCATTCTTGAATTAATTTCATTTTCTGTTCTTGTTTTATTCACCGTTTCACCAATTATCTCATTATTTTTTGAAATATTCTGTAATTCTACATTTTCTTGTAAATAATTTATAAACTTATCTTTTCCTTCTCTTTCTTCATACTCAAATTTAATTATTTTTCCATTTATATTAATTATTTTTCTTTCATAGTCTATTTTTACTTTATTTTTCTCAAGCTCATCAGCACCTATCAATACAGCAAATTCCATATTTGGTATTACTACTAATTGTACTATTATGTTTTCTTCCTACATGTTTAGATTTAATACCATTGTTTTGTTGATTTCAATCAGTTTTTTGTTATTTACACCTACTAAATTTATCTTTGGTATTGAAATTATTAAATTTTGTAAATTAAGTGATTCTACTGTTTTGTTATTTATTAATGATATTTCTGATCCAGTATCAATTATTACTTTAATTAAATTGTTATTTATTTTTGCATTGAGAATGATTAATTTACTATTTTCTTTTTCCTTTTCCAGGTAATCCTCTGGAACAAGAAAAGAGCTTGGATGTACAAATATAAAAGGATTACTATTTTTTACATCCTTTACTGAAAATGTGGAGTGGATGTACTATCCATATCTTCCACCTGGATTGCATGGTTATCAAGATTATTGTTTTCTGTCTCATAATTTCTTTCAGAACTTCTACTTCTTTGGAAGTTTACTCTCCTGTTGTTGTTTCTATTATTATTATTATTGTCATTATTATTACTATTAGATCTATTTCTTCTTATGTCTGTATTAGAATTTCTTCTTTGTAATTGGTTATTACTTTCTCCATTATTTCCTTGGTAATGATTTTGATTTCTATAGTTGTTATTGTTATTATTATTTCTATGATCTCTATAGTAATTTGGATAATTATTAAAATTATTTCTTATGTTATTATTATTTTGTCGATTGTTATGATCTTGATGGTTACTTCTATCATTGTTATTTTGTTGATATCTATTTCTTTCTCTTCCATAAGTGTTTTCCCCATAGCTATGGTTTCTTTGTTCCTGATTATGACGTGTTGTTTCTTGTCTATTTCCCATATTTCTTTCCACTCTCATAATGTAATTGGTAAGTTGTTCAAAGGTTTTTATATTTTGTATTGCAATTGTCTCTGCTATCTGTGGTTTGAAATGTCTGGATAAATACATAACAATTTCTTCTTCTCTTATTGCCGGATCTAGGAACTGTGCTTGTGTGTAAATTTTTAGAGCATAATTATACATATTTCCTTTTTTGGTTTCATCATATTTTCCATAGTATAGTTTTTCCCTTACATATCCTTGATTTGTTTCCCCCCAATAATGTGTAAGGAAAGATTCTTCAAAGTCCTGGAAGGTGTTAAAATGAGATTCTTTACTTGTGAACTAGATCTGAGCCTGATCTGTCAAATATCCCCTTATGACTTCTCTAATATCTTCAAAATTATTCCAGTTCCTTATTTTGTTTCTTATGACCGTTATAAATGTTTTTGGATGTATTTTCTTTATGTTACCATTAAATTTTAAGTTATCATCAATATGTAATGTTGTGCTAAATGTAGGTTGTAGTATAGCCATGTTGTTATTTTTAATTTCTTCTACTTTCTTATTACACTTTCCAATTTCTTCTTTGGTTACTTGTATTTCTCTTTCCATTTCTCTCCTAAGTTTAAAATTTTCATCTTCCATGACATTTCTGTTGGATGTAATTTCTTCTTCTATCTTCTTTTCCAATGAATCTATGTTCTTTGAGTTGCTCATGATTTTTCTTTCTTGTTCTTTTAATTTACCATTAGTTTTTCTATAGATTTCTTCTGATATGGATGTTTTTGTTACTTCAATTCCTTTTTTAACCTCTTCAGTTACCTTATTCTGGATATTTTCTATCTTATCCTCTTGTTTTTTTGTCTTTCTTCTAACTCTGTCTGTTTCTTCTGTACATCAGAAATATCTTTTCCCAACGATTTCTTTATTTCATTTATTTGCTGTTTCATTTCTTCCTTCGTAATTTGATTAAGTTTTTCCATATCTTCTTTTATTTGTTTTTGTGTATTTTCAATTTTATTTCCTAATTCTTCTACACTCTTCTTGTGCTGTTGATTTTGAATGTCCATCTTATCCTGTAATTCTTTATTTTGTCTTTTTATTTCATCTATCTTTTCCAATTTTGTGTTCATTTTCTGAAACATTTCCTTATTTTCATATTTTTGACTATTCATCTGTTCAAGTAAATGTTTCATCATATCCATTAATTGTTCATTATTGTCTTTTGTTTCTTTTTGTTTTTCTACACTATCATATCTCTTGCAGACAAAACCACCTCTTTCCATGGTTTGTTGTGCTTGTGTAGTGGTTGACTGTTCTTCTGTTTGAAATATGTATTCTTCAGGATTTATTCCCTCTTCTTCTAGTACTTCCTGAAGTCTTGCTATTAATGTTTCTCTAGATCCTTCAGTATTTAGATTTCTGATTTCTAACTCATTTTTAAGTTCTGATAAGGTTAGTTCTTTTAATGTCTTTCTTGATTCCATTTTGATTATTTATTGTTTAAGTATTTAGTATAATAATTTATTTTATTAGATTTGATTGTGTTATTATATTATAAGAAAATTGTAGTTATGTTACAATAAAATGCAAAAGGTATGTTTATCTGAATAAAATATCATATTATGTTGTCTTTTAATAAAAAAAAAACCTTCCTATTGTTTAATATTAAATTGTCTACTATTTTTCAACAGAAATTGTTTAAATAAAAACCTAATTTTCCAACAGAAACTGGCCCCACGTTGGGCGCCACTTGTAATGAATATTATTATTTGAGAGAAAGTTTATTGATTTGATTGATTTATTTATTAGATTGATGTTACTTATTTAAATGTACTAATAGCAACAAGATCTTTTTCTCAGGGGTGTTTGGTTACGCCAGTTTCCAGTTGGATTATTAGGTGTATATGAATGAAAAATTTGATTAAATTATAATTATAAATTTATTACAAAATAGTTAAATTAAAACAGTAATATTGAAGTTTAATAAGGAAAAAGAAAGGCCTTTTAGTAATTATAAAAGAACTTACTTGATGTGAATTAAGTTAAATTAACCAATGTTGTTTATGTAATGGCAAATAAGATTATCAAATACACTAATTATTAAATATCAAGTAAATTCCTTTGTTTTTTTTTTTAAATTATAAAATTCAACTAACTACTACAAAAATTTTTAAAAGTTTACAATTTTATCTGACCTTGAAATAAAGTCCTGCTTCCTGATTGGTGGAAAAATCTGTAGTTGATCTATGAAAAACGGAGACGAACGAAGCGATACTTGGAAACTCCGACCTTGGCAAAATGTCGCCTTATTAGACGTTTGGACTCTCGTGTAATATTATTGTGTTTTGTTTGTTCCTCAAATTTGATACTGTTTAGTGTTTGTTGGATTACTGTTCGTTTTATTGTATTAATAATGGTAAGTACACTTATAATCTTCTTTTTTATCGACCAAAAACGTTTTAATTTCACTTTTGGATTCAATCTTAGTAATGTCACTTTTTTGTCACTTTATTTTACTTTTTGATTGTTTTACTTTATTCTTAACGTCACTATTTAACACTTTATTATGATAACTACTTTAAAAACTGTTTGTTCAAATTGACTGTTCACACTCAGATCTTCACTGTTTGACTTCCAATAATAAACTCCCCTTTTAACGACCTCTGTTCAGTCTTTTATAGGTTTCAAACTTCTAGATTATTCGTTTTTTGTTCTAGAGCTTAGTCATTTCTGGAAAGAAATATGTGTATCTCTTTCTTTCATATTTATGATGAGACATACTCGCTTTGTCTATCATCGATAATTCCAGAATAAAATATAGTAAAATATATCTGTCTCCTTTTTACACATTATCTGTCCTTTTTTTACACATTATATAATCAATTTTCGCGAAGTTTCTACTAAGTACTAGATATAATATCGATACATTATATAATAAAATAATTTCCAACTTAAAATTTTCTTACAAATACACAAAATATACAATAAAATAATACAATATGATTAAAATTATTGGATTTAGTTAAATTAAACAACTTCTGTTGATATTTTAATCATTATACTATTGTCAAATATTTAATATTTAAACATTGCAATATATATATATTGTAACGTAATCAAACGGCCTTATTAGAAAAATGAGTTATTTAACAAGAAAATATTAGCAATTAATTAGAGAAAGGAAAGTAATAAAATTTAAATTACATTTACATAAATAAAAATGTCAACAAATCACCTGGCACATAATATAAGATTTACCACACAGATGAGTAGGTTGATGGTTTCTATGTATTATCCGAAAATTCATTCATGGTACATATATCAAATTATTCAAAAATAGTACTTATAGAATTTCACTGAAATTTTGCTCACATCTAATTATACAATCTGAAAAATAATAAAGATAAATAAATACTGAGGTTATGAATTCTATGACATTGACAACATTTGTCACCTGATATAGGGTAGCTTCCAAATAGATGTTTTGATATGTCAACTATGATAGAGGAAAAATGTTAACGTAATTTAGATAAATTAATTAATAACAGATAAAACACAAACAATTCAATTTAGAAATATAAGATATAATGTTTCCTATTCTCAAAGTAAATCTTTATTAGATATCATTAAAATTATTTATAAACAACCATAAGGTTAATTTGATTGGACAATCAATGATATAAAAAAATTAGAGCTATAGAGGGCGAATTTTTGATATAAGAAACAAAAAAAGAAAAATCTGAGTTGTTATTGATTTTGAAAAAGGAAGTTAAGTAGTTTTGGTTTTTTGAGAATAAAAGGTTTTTCTTTAAAAAAAAGTTGTTAGAAACAGATTAATCAAAGTCATATATAAGATTTGTTAAAAATTGTAATTAGATAGTAAAATAGTGATTTGTGACCAGTGAAAGTTACCTTTTACACGTTCCTGAAGTAAAAGGTGACTCCTGAGTGATCTTCGTAACATCTTGAACCGGATTCCACGAGGTGGGAAGGTGTGATACTCCCACGAGCAGTCTACCACAGTCTACAAAGCAAGATAAAGGTTATTCATATTGTTCTAAAACATTGAGACAGTATCAACCGCTACTAGAAGAAGAATTAAAAAGGTATTTAATGAATTCTTGTTAAATAAAACTTAACAGTGCGTGAGAAACTAAATATTCAATAACGTTGAGTAATCTATCGTCCATTTTTTTGTTTAACTGTAATTAGAGTAACTGTAGAGTAACTGTAATTAGACTACCAACTGTACAACACAAAACTCATACATAAGTGTTATATGAGTTGCATACTTACCTGTTATAGAATTAGTATCATTAGTGTGATTGTGTGATGAATGAAAGAACATTTAATTAAATTGAAATTTGCATTTGTATGATGAAATGTGTTTTTTTTGAAAATATTTATGTAATAAAACACTGTATTTGAATCTGATTGATCTGTTTTGTATTTACCAGTAAAATTAATTAGAAATTTTTATTTTTTGAACATAATAACAACAACATAATACAATAGAAATTGATATATGGCGTTCAAGTAATTACAATAGTACATAATAATAAACACATAATACGTAGAGCCTGTGAACCCACAGAACCCTGAGAAAGAGAGATATTGTTTTTTTTTAGTAAATAAAATGTTATGATAGTGTCCGTAACAAACTCATTACTACAAAATTAAAATTAACATATACGGACAAACATAACAATATATATATATTGTAACGTAATCAAATGGCCTTATTAGAAAATTAAAATATTTAACAAGAAAATCTTAGTAATTAATTAGAGGAAGGGTAGTTTATTTAAATTTAAACAGATAAAGGAAAGTAATAAAATTTAAATTATATTTACATAAATTAAAATTGTCAACAAATCACCTGATACATAATATAAGATTTACCATACAGATGAGTAGGTTGATGGTTTCTATGTATTATCCGAATATGCATTCATGGTGCCTATAACAAATTATTTAAAAGTGGTACTTATAGAATTTCACTGAAATTTGTTTATATCTAATTATACAATCTGAAAAATAAAGAAAAATAAACAAATAATGGCGTTATGAATTAAATGACAGTGACAACAATTGTCACCTGATATAGGGTAGCTTCCAAAGAGATGTTTTGATATGTCAACTATGACAGAAGAAAAAGGTTAACGTAATTTAGATGAATTAAATAATAATAGATGAGATACAAACAATTCAATTTAGAAATATAAGATGTAATGTTTCCTATTCTCAAAGCAAAGCTTTATTAGATATTATTAAATTTATTTATAAACAACCATAAGGTTAATTTGATTGGACAATAAATGATATAAGAATAATTAGAGATATAGAGGGCGAATTTTAATATAAGAAAAGAAAAAAAAGGAAAATCGGGGTTGTTATTGATTTTTGAAAAAGAGTTAGTGAGTTTTTAGTTTTTTTTGGCAGAATAAAAGGATTTTTGTTAAGAAATGTTGCTAGAAACAGATTAATCAAAATCATATATAAAATTTGTTAAAATTGTAATTAGATAGTAAAATAGTGATTTGTGACCAGTGAAAGTTACCTTTTACACGATCTTAAAGTAAAAGGTGATCCTGAGTGATCTTCGTAACATCTTGAACCGGATTCCACGAGGTAGGAAGGCGTGAGATCCCCACGAGCAGTCTACAAAGCAAAACATTGAGACAGTATCAACCACTACTAGAAGAAGTATCAAAAAGGTATTTAATGAATTTTTGTTAAATAAACTTACCAGTGCATGAGAAACTAAATTTTCAATAACATTTAGTAATCTTTCGTCCGTTTTGTGTAACTGTAATAATAGAAAGGACTACCAACTGTAAAACTTAAAAAACTCACTCATAATTGTTATGTGAGTTGCATACTTAACTGTAATAGGATTAGTTTCATTAGCGTGAATGTGTGATGTATGAAAGAACATTTAAACAATTTAAATTTGTATTTGTATAATGAAATGTGTTTTTTGAAACATTTATGTAATAAAACACTACATTGAATTTGATTGATCTGTTTTTCATATACTAGTAAATTTAATTAGAAATTTTAATTTTTGAACATAATAATAATAAAATATATTAACAATTGATATAGTAATAAAAATAGTAAAATAATAATAAATCATAATACATAGAGCCTATGAACCCACAGAACCCTGAGAAAGAGAGACATTATTAGTTTAGTAAATAAAAAGTTATGTTAGTGTCTGTGATAAAATCAATTATTCATATAAATTCAGATTCATTATAATATTAAAAATCATACATACACAGACAAACATAACAATATATATATATATATATATATATATATATATATATATATGTAATGTTTTAAAATAATAATAAATATAACTTACCCAAAATATAACCTGAATTGAAATAAACTATTCAACAGGGATGTTATTTTCAAATCTTTTCAATAAATAATCAATACACCAAAAATTTCTTTATTTAAGCCAATCCAGTCATTCTTAATTCACACAAGAACATAAAATATCTTGATAAAAGGATTCATGAGGATGAGCACCAACACCAGTAGTCGATCCAAGAATCAAAGTCCAAGATACTATTTTGTTTAAGCTAAAAATAAAAAATTAAAGAAGCATTAGAATATGTTAATAATGAATCATAAGAATAAAATATTAGTAAAATTAAAGTAGTATTAAAGTATTAAAGATTATTAGCAGATTAAAATCCAAATAATTTATAATCAATGTTAAAAATAATCAGTTCAATAATTTCTTATAAGTAGATATAAAATAAGAATGAGTAGGTTTAGGTTATTTAATTTATCATATAAAATAGGGATTATTCAACTGTAATCAGTTAGAAATACAAGGTACAGAAATTTAAAGCTCAACAAGTTAATTTTAGATATAAGAGCAAAATAAATGAATCATAGACAATGATTGTAATATGATAAATAGATTTTACTTACCCCAGATAACATTTTCCAATTTAATTAAGCATCAAGTGATGAATCCTGTAGTTTGATGTATCGGATAACAGTACAAGTCCAGTACTTCCTATTTTCTGGTACATCTCAGTTTTTGATAAAATAAAATACTTAAGTCAGAATCTAAAAATAAAGATATTGAAAGATATTACATGTAAAAACAAAATTGTAAGAAAGTGATGTGTTTGATTACAAGCTAAGACCGTTTAATTAAAGCTTAGCCAAGGACATTATGAATGATAAATTCAATGAAAAACACTGTAAATAGTGAAGTGGTGATTAAAAACGTTGACTATAAACTTTAAAAAAGGTGCTTGTATGAGAAAGACCTAAACTTAGTATTAGATGTTTAATTGATGTTTCTATTTGTTGTAATTGTATTTTGTTGTAAGGTAATTAATTTTAAGTTGTTCTTTGATGATTTTGGATATTATTAACTCTTGTATTTGATAAATTTTGTATTTGAATCGCCATGACATAGCAAATTTTAAAAGCAAATAATAACTAATATAAACGGTGTCAATGAAAATAAAAGTTATCTGATCATAATTGAATATGTAAAATTTCAGTTTTTATTAAAATT